>OZ005659.1:66068921-66668921 GCA_963930645.1 Salticus scenicus
TGTGACAGCCTTTTTGAAATTAGCTGAATATCGAAAATGCATTCCTGAGTTTTCTGAAAATGCAATCTATTTGTCAGACTTACTAAAGGATCGGACTCTAAAATCCATTGACATGAATATCTCTTACCAAACGGCATTTGAAAAACTAAAGAATTTATCTCAAAATCCTGATTTATTTAATCGTAATTGTACAAAGCTATTCATGTTCATGAGAAAAAGAAAAAAAAAAAGACCAAATCCCAGACTTTTACTTTGGGAACTCTATGCAGTATTATTTAATTAGGAGGTTGTTCAGTGTATAGAAATACAATCTCAGAATGCTGATAAATTAAGTCTTATCCCTTAGTTTAAAAAAGTTTCTGTATTTGTTTAATTATTGCTAGAAATCATATTTGTTTAATTATTGCTATATATATTGTATTTGTTTAATTATTGCTATATATCTCGTATTTGTTTAATTGCTATATATATATGTGGTATATAATTGTTTTCACTATCTATATTTTACTTTGCATATCTATTTAGTGTCACAGGTATATTGTGTGTAATAATATTTAAATTTCTATTTGGTATTTATTTTTTTTGTATATTTTAAAATAAGTTAAATAGTGTATTTAATCTGAAATAGGGATAAGTCTGGTGCATTTAAATATAACCAGGTACTGTTTCTGCATAGAATTGGTGCTTGCTCGTATTTTTTTAATTTATTACTTGTTTTAAATTAATTACGATATTAAGAAAATGGACCAATATGTTGAACATTGTGACTATTGATTTTGAATATAGACTTATCCTAATGAAGTATCATTTAACCAAACTTTTCCCTCTACAATAGTGAAAAGTTTCTCCCCTGAAGGGAGGAGGTCTGTAATGACTTCAGACTAATGACTTTAAGACTCACGAGAGGGCGCTGTTTGTTCAGCTCGGTGAAAGACTTTCGAATTGAAGAGAGACTTTAGTTGTGAGTTTGTTTTGGTAAAGAAATGATGCCACGCCGAGAATAGCGGGTGCCTGGATTGAGTGCCGTTCATGTTTATTATTTTTGGTCCAAAGATTATCGACCATTTATGCAATATGTCTTACGTGTTTTCGTTTATTTTTATGTATGAGTGTTTGTGTCGTAGAGTGTTTGTAAATGAGAAATAAAAAAAATATTTCTCTAAATAAAAGCAATCTTCTCTTGATGATTACAAGAATACGATACATCACAATGAATTATTGATAATAGTAGTAGTTAGCTAGGAAAAAAAAATTGTGCATGGGGGGGGGCATCGGTCCCCCCCCTGGGGAAGTAAATTTTCAAGATGGGTATCTTTCGAAAGGTCTCGTTGATAATAGTAATAGTTAACTTGGAAAAAATTTTTGTGCATGTGGGGGCATCGGTTCCCCCCCCCGCCACCGGGGGGGAAGTTCCCTCCCGGGGGGGCAAAGTTTCAAGATGGGTATCTTTCGAAAGATCTCGTCAATACCTTTAAAACGAATGGTTGAACGATAAATCTGTGATAATTTAAACCAACGTTATCGATTTTTTTTACTTTTAACAAAAAAAAACAGAAAAATATCGCTTTTTTTTTTTTTTTTTTAACGAAATTTAACCAAACTTGGTATTTAGTTGGTCCCCGACATAAACTGGTGCTGATTATGTTTGGGGATCAATATCTCAACAGGTGGCGCTGTGATAGCCTTTTATCTAAATTTTTAACATGGCAGCATAGGACAAAAATTCGTATAAATGTGCATAATAAGAGTTGTTTTAAACTTGTGATTGTAAAATTAATATGAATTATTGATAATAGTAGTATGTAACTAGGAAAAAAAAATTCTGTATGGGGGCATCGCTTCCCCCCTGGGGGGGAAGTACCCCCCCCCCGGGGAGGATAAATTTTTATGATGGGTGTCTTTCGAAAGGTCTCGTCAATACCTTTAAAACGAATGGTTGAACTATAAATCTGTGATAATTTAAAACAAAGTTATCGATTTTTTTCACTTTTAACAAAAAAAAAAAAAAAAAAAAAAACTTAGAAAAAAAAAATCGTACTTTTTTTTTTTTTTTTTTTTTTAAATATTGTTACTGATTGAATATGTATAGGTAAATATAGAAGAAAGTCTTGTGGTGGCCACAACATACTAGTTTTTAGATAGGTTTATAAAATTTACTTAATTACAAAGATTTATTTTCATAATTACAGTGACAAAGCTATTTAATGGCATTTAGGTCTTTAAAATACTAATAATTAAAGCATTTAAAGTGAGATCGATTAAATATATATTACTAGCAGACCCGGCCACGCGTTGCTGCGGCTAAGTAATACGTTGATAATTTGATATGGTATATAGTATTTCCCCACAACTGGATTTGGCGATTTTTTTTTTTTTTTGCCGCCTTTTTGAACGATAACGAAGTCGTTCTGGATTCTTTGCAATAAAATACGGTAACCTGCATGCTTTTATTTTAGATTTATGATTTAGCTTATGATTTTATCATTTATGATTTTTAGATTTATGATTTAGCCATAATCGCCAAATCCAGTTGTGGGGAAATACTATAGTTGTTACCCACAACTATAGCTTATAATATAACTTCAGTAATTATATTCGGATAATTATAACTTCAGTATCAGTATATCCCCACAGCTGAATTTGGCGACTTTTCTTTGGCGCCGTTTTGAACGATAACGATGTCGCTCTGGACTGTTTGTGATATAATATGGCAGCCTATATGTTGTTTATTTTGGATTTATTATTTTATGTTTTTGATTTATGATTTAGATTATCATTTATCATTCATAGATTTATGATTTAGCCATAATCGCCAACAAAAAATTGCCAAATATCGTTGTGGGGATATACTGATTAATATATTACTGAAAAGATTAATATATTTTAACGAAGTGGTGAGAAGATTCTGAGTATGTTAAAATTTTAATAGTAAATTCAAGTTAATCAAGAAGGAAAGCATTGAGGATTAAGATAAGAAAATTGCAAGATTTTAAGATCGCATTTTCAGCAATAAATATGAGTCAAAATTTAATGCAAAATACATATATAAATCACAAATTTAATCAGGAACGTTAAATTGGTAAGTTATTAAAGAAAAAGTAAAGAGAAATAAGAGAAATAATTAATTAAAGTTTCGAACATCGATCATATAGATTAGCGTTACAAAACAAATAACCAGACTTAAACTCTTCCAGACTTTTAAATAAGTTTTAAATTAAGTTTTAAAATTTAATGTTAAATAAAACAGACTTTTAAATAAGTTTTAAAATATTGAAATGGTTACTTTTTATTTAGAACGTTATGTATAGATCACAAATTTCTTAAAGAAAACGAAGTGATACAGATTAGAATAATGCAACAAAAATTGAAAAAGCAAGGTTATGTCTTAAATAAATTTTTAACACACGTGTCACGTGAAATAAATTGTAGCATATACATAATGTATCTGATATAAGATATTAACATGTTGCAGCGGAATAAATTTCATATCTATCATCCTTGGCGGAAAAAAAATAATATCGCCAAATTATCTGGCGCACACATTTAATTCCTTATAAAAATCATGGTTATTTTAACAACTTATATTAAGAGAGTAATGAATAATATGAAACAATATTTCACACAATACATATTACGAAAATATACATCTAGCTTGTATATTTTCGTGTTACGTTTTTGATCGCCAAATACGAAAAACTCCAAGGACGACAGAGCTTTGAAATTTAAAATTAAAATTTTGTCAATTTAACAACAAAATAACTCAATCTAACGTATGCACATGATAAATAATACATATCTATACAAAAATATGGGGATTAAAATCCGGAACTAATTTTCCTCGTTTTTAATAATTTATAACAAAAAATACAATGGGCCATTAACATAAGAAATATTTTTCTTGATTTCACAGACTGTCAGTGACGTCACACTTCGCTTGTGTATAACTACATACTTTATCAATGCGAATAAAATCTTTAAATTGATTATGACGTCAATTTTCGTGAGATGTATAATTTAACTTTTTATAATTTTTTAACGTTCACGTTTGATTAAATGTATTAATTTTTATGTCGAAAGAAAATGAACTCGTATTTTTTTTTTTGGCAACAATTAAATTAATGGAACTCACAGATATTTTGGAGCAACTTTAATAAAGGTCTATAATTAACAAATAATTGCAATAAAACAATATTGTGACCATAAATTGAGATAAAAACTATCCTATCTCTCAAGTTGGACCAAACTGCACACAGTGTGCAAAATTTCATTAAAATCGGTTCCTTAGTTTAGGAGTTTACCCCGGACAAACATCGTGACACGTAATTTATATATATATACAGATATATATATAATTTGATTAATTTAATTCCTTTACAACACTCAGCAAATGAAAGATAGGTGAAAATACCAACGTATGAAATTTTAAATGAGATGTATTTCGAATAAAATTATTGTCACGATGATAATTTAAGTACACTGAGTAGTAAAAACATGTTAAAGTGCTTACGCAGAAGAGAAATCACACAAACATAACACATAAGTCTAACGATGAGATAATTTGCATAATACATTAATCCAATATAAACATTCATCAAATAATATAATTGGAAAGAGATAAATTAACCAAAAGGATCTGCTTAAAGATAAGAATATTCATGAAATGAAAAATAGAATTTTAAATGCTGAAAACCAGAAATGATTACTCATCAGGAAACTTGCATCTCTGTCAGCATTATGCAAGATTTCAGATCGCTGTATAGCTAATTCAAGCAATATACAACTCAAGTCTCTATCTTGCTATATAAATTTAAAAATGCAATACCTATACTAGGTACTTTTGTTCTCCAATAATCTCAGTCTAAGCTTGTGATATAAAACACAACTCAAAACAACATAGTTAGCAATTAATATTTTTCTAAATTATTTTTCAAAAGGTAGAACTTTCAATTAAAAAATATACAATGGAAGTACAAAGTTTACTTATATTATTTGATGTTGGGATATAATTGCAAATGAGAATTATGATAAGTTTAAAATTATTCTAAAATATTCTATAACTATTAAAATTATCTAGTAAATGTGAACATAAATTCTGTTAATTGATCAAGTATTTGTTAAAATACGTTTATTATGAATACAGAAAAAATTGTATCCTGTTTAAATTTTGTTTCATCTTTTAGAGAGAAATTAAATTAATTCTCGTAATTAATTACAATAAATTAAAATGCAACAAATTATTAACATTTTCAGTGGTATTTCACGATCCATAACGTAAGTTCTCACAGGCTTGCTATATTTAACTTTGCTATATTTAGCTTTGATTTGATGATTTCGAAAATGATCCCCATTATATTTTCCTATCAAGTAAGGATTTTTTATAAAATCAAAATAGATATTTTTGCTAAAATTCTATTTAAAAAAAAAAAAAAAACAATCTCTTGAATAATTTTGCGTTTACTATCTAGCAACAGTGTTCTTTTTTTTTTTATTTATCCATTTTAATCTATGTAAAATGATAGATTCTTGATGATGAAAGTTGAATTTTTAGCAATCGGTTTGTTTTTCATAGGTTTAAATGGATCGTCCAGATAGGTTTAAATTGATCACCCAGAATGGATCGCCCTTTTACCAGATCGCCAGAGCCGCCTCTGGTCGAGAGAAAATACAAAAAGTTCCCTTGAGTTTAAACTTTTTACATCAAATTATGGCGCAGTTTCTAGAAAAAAATCACTAACATACTATTTTAATTTGTTTTTATTAAGGTATTATACATAAAATAGAAGATTCACGAAGAGAAGCAAATATTATGTATGCGAACATCAAAGTTTGAAAAAAAAAATTAAACTGAGCAAAAAACAAAACAAAATAAGTTTATATTTAAGTACATATTCTTCCTTTTTCGAAACTTCATTTTGACGCTCTCCTTTTATGTTCAGTTTCACACATATCTCGTGTTAACATCCAGCAGTAGAGGGTGAGCTTGTGTTTGTCTTTGATATTTGCGCTCCATATCTTTGATGATTCTTTTCAACCTGTTTTCATCTGACTGATCCTAACTTGTCCATATGTGAGTGCAAAAAAATGTATTTTGACACTCATAGAACAGCCCAGCTGTTGAAATTTGTCCAGTATATTCATCGCAATTGCTTTGTACTCAGGATATTTCTAATTGCCCATAATTTTACTATTTCCCTTTGTTGACATGCTAGTCTCAAATTACAGAATCAGAAAAAATGGTATCAGACCTCGAAGTTTTTTTTTTTTTTTTTTTTTTTTTTTTTTTTTTGCAGAGCAGTGCTACTTATCTTTATTAAGCTTGCAGATGTCTGGACAAACAAAGATTCCCCTTTTAACTTGGTTTCTGATAAATCTAGAAACTTTTTGCAAGGGTATTTGGAACAATCACCATATTTTGGAATAGCCTTGAAAAACCTTACGCCTAAACATTTCTACATTACGCCTAATTTTGTATACTGAGAAAGTAGCAATACTTTCTTTATCTCAACTATACTGTTTTGAATCACAATCTTGGTGCTTGATTCAAGATTTTGTCTTTTCGGCAATTAAATTATTTTTATGGTAAATGATCATAAAAATCCAAGTAAAATTGAATTTTTCTAGAAAACGTGATGTGATAGAAATATTTCATTATTATTTTTGAAATTAGAACCAAAACATACGCAAAGGTCAGCTATCATTTTCTTTGTACTTTTTTCATCGCATGCCTGTGTTATTTTAAAATTTGCATATTAACATTTAGCTTGCGTTAGATTGTTTCCAAATATGTAATTAAATTGTTTCCAAACTTGATTTAATTCAATATAAATAGCTTAAGGTTAAATTTTATTGGTCACAGCTGTCAAGATTTACATTTTCAGAATAAATTTGTTTACCACTATTTTACAAATGTAATCTCCGATAAAAAATTGCTTAGATGTGATATCATTAAGTTTACTATTATGAAACTTTTCTGTAATATATACAGGAAAATTTGAGAGAGTACAGCAGTTTTGAATTATGATTATGTTTTTAAATTTATTATAATTTTTTATTTATTTTAAACTACATAATGTGTGTGCTGCGACAAAAGGGATTAATCCAATGATTATGTGTAATTACCGGTGATTATTCATAATCACCGTTAAATTTGGTAAATGTGATAAATTATTGAATATTTATCACATTTGACGGTTAGTTTATAAAATCTCCAACTCATAACGGGGAATGTAATAAATTCAAGCTCATGCATTTTAAGATAGGGGTATTCAGTGATGTTTCCTTTTGTTTTTTTTGTACGTGAAGCGTACAGACGTGCGTAAAACAGGCAGCTGCAGTACAAAAGTTTACATATTTTTCAGATTCATGAATTTTGAGATAGGAGTAATTAACAATTTTTTTTTCATGTACGTGAAGCGTACAGACGTACGTAATACTGGCTTGTGCAGTACAAAATTTTGCATATTTTTCAGATTCATGCATTTCGAGATAGGGGTATTTTCAGTGATAGATTTTTTTTTCATGTACACGAAGCGTACAGATGTGCGTAATACTGGCTGCAGTACAAAATTTTGCATATTTTTCAGATTCATGCATTTTGAGATAGGGTATTCAGTGATGCATATCATCCATTATTCAATATTTAAAAAAAAAAAGGTGTAGCGAAAAAAAATGTCTATCCAGCACGAATTTAGGAATACTACTGAAATCACGTGCATCTGACATCAACAGAGACCGCTAATAGCAGTCTACAAACCCACGTTGCTTAGCAACGGCGTACGTCATGACAGAAGCCATGCAGCTAATCAAAGTGAACGAATTTTGGAAAAGTTATGGTTTTTTATTACATTCCCCGTTACGAGTTGAGGATTTTACTATAAAGTAACCGGGAAATGCGGTAAATATTCAATAATTTATAACATTTGGCAAGTTTAGTGGTGATTATGAATATTCTCTGTTAATTATGCATAATCACCAGTTCGTTACATTTAACATAACATATATACCATGGCTGCCACAAGCATTTTATTATTATTTTTTTTTGTTCTTGTTTTATTAATTTAAAATAAATTCAAAAAATAAAATTCATAATTACTGAAACGTCAGTGGAGGCCTCTCTGTTGAGAGTCAAAAAAATTTTTTTTTTACGTCTGTGTGTCTGTCTATTCGTCTGTTTGTCACGTGATAGCGGATGCAAAAATTACGCTATTAACTTACCATTTGGTACACATGTTTGTGAGTTCTACGGAATGCGCTGTATAATTTTGGGTGCGTATTCAATCCGTAGTTCGTGTGCGCCAAAGCTTTTCGCACGCCAAAGTTTTTCTTATCATTTCGGCCTCTGGGAAGAACTTTTATGTTCCGCCTTAACGGCCGCAATAGTTATGATATCGACTTGCAATTTGGTGCGCATGTTTATGAGCCACTCGGAATTAACTGCATAGTTTTGGGTGCGTATTTCATATGTAGTTCGTGTACAGGGACGCACCAAAGTTTTTCTTATCATTACGCCCTATTGACAGAATTTATATTTACCGCAATAACAACCGCAAAAATCCTCCAAATAACTTGCAAATTGCTACACACATTCAAACTCTATTTATAAATAGCTGTATAAATTTTTATGTCTATATTGTTTCTGGACAGTGTACAGGGATACGCCATTTTTTTTTTTTTTTTTTTTTTTTATCGTTACGGCCTATGGAATGAATTTCGTTTAAAGGAATTTTAACATCGTTACTTTCAAACAATCAACAAATCGTTACAATCAACAAAATTAAATTTACGAAAATTGCTGAGATGCTTCAAATTATGTTTTCTGCAGAAAATATGTGTTCTTAGGTTTCCTAGTTAATGTACAGGACCTTAAAAAAAAAGTTCTGACAATATCAAATAATCATTCAAATTATGCCAAATTTCTAACAATTGTTTAAGAAAAAGCTGACAGTTTTTACTGGTGTATACAATGTTTATGGTTCGTTTGCGAAGACACACAAAAGAATTTCTTGACATTAGAGCCCAGAGACAAATTTTTATTTAAGCGCACTTTAATGCGTTTATGCTGCATTCAACATAATGGTATTATCATACATTATAAAGATATATAAAAGCATGTTTTCTTTAAAAAAGGGATATGTATTGACTAAATTATTTATTTACGGGACCACACAAAACAATTTGGATAATGTACTGTAATAATCCAAAATATGTCAAAATAAGTTAAAATATTAATGAGTTATAATTAATTAAATAAGTGTATTCTTTTTTAGTGTATATAATTACTGTGCGTCCTTTTCCAAAATACATAAAATAATTTCGTAGTATTACGGTCTATAGTCGGTATTTCTTAAAAGCGAATTTTAACATGGTTACGCCCCAATAAATGTAGTGAAATTTTATTAGAATTTTAAAAGAATGTTCTTTTAAAAAGTATGGGCATAGAATAGGTAATTTATTTACAAGGTTACACAGAATAATTCCAATATATTATGTAATCATTTTGCATGAAATTTGGTGCAAGTATTTATGTATTAGAGAAAATTATTACAAGACAATCAGTTATTAGGAATACACATTTGTATACATATATATGCTGATAGATTTAGAGAGATAGAAGGGGATTGAGGGGGGCAGAAGCTCCCATCCGAAAGGTTTCTGTTTATGTAGGAAGTCAGTTGAATCAATACATATATATATATATATATATATATATATATATATGTACATAATAAGGAATAAATAAAAATGGTCTGTTGAATAATACGTGATGCAAATGGGACGTTGAGGCTCCTGATCTGCAGATCTAATAGTATATTTAAGCAGTAAAAGCTGCCATTTACCTGCATAAATTATTATAAATTGTATGTCATGGAGAAATAGTCATAAGAAAATAACAATAATAATAATAATAATAAGTTGTCTGTCGCAGCCCTGATAGACATAATTATTAATAAAGACTAAGCATTTTAAATGATTTATTGAAATAAATGTTTCTAAGGAAATACATTTGTTTTTCAATATAAAAAAAAATTGTAGTCATTAATCAATCGTCACAATGGTGCAAAATATTAAAGTGAGAAACCAGTTTTCGGAAGTACAGTATCATTTATCAGTTCGTCAAACGAATAAATATAAATAAGTAATGGTAGTAATAATGAAAACGCCTAGTTCTTAGGGTGGTTGGATTTATGTGTGGCGTGTGACAAAATGCCGTGTCACATGATTTTCTTATATGCAGACGTCGTAAGAACGCCGGCTACTTAAAATAATTAACAAATAATTTATTAACAAATCTATCGCAATAAACAGAATTAGTCTGAAGTTAAAAAATATTTTAAATTAATAAAAGCATTTTTATACTAAAGAAAAAAAAATAGTAATATATGTATTTTTTTCTTCTAACACTCTTAAACCAGAACAGTTAATAACACGAAAAAACTTTTATGGTGGCAAACTTGAAAGAATTATGCGTACATATAAATTATATCAATTTTATCTTCTGGTTTGAAAAACACAAAGAAATAAAGGAATTCGAAAATATCTTATGGTTCTATTAAAATAAAAGACACATTGTAATTCATAATAATAATATTTTCTTTATTATGTAATTTAAAATTGATACCGGTAAAACGTTGTAGAGAATAAGCGGATGCCATATTCTCAATTTTAGATCTTAACTCCTAGATCTTAGATCTCACTAGATCTTAAATATGAACTTAGGTTAACATAATTAATTTATGAGCATAAAACTTGAATCTTGCTTATTTAACCTTAGATTGAAGCTGCAACTGAAATACTTAAGTAAACTATGAAGAGAAGACAAAGTCAGATTTAATAAAATAAATGAGCTTTTATTTGTGCTTAATAGAAAAAGGTGGGCGTTGGACTTTAATTATATTTTGTATCTTTATAAGTTTAAATGGGCAGCCTTCACAAATACTTTAACTATCAATAGATAACAACAATTACTCTCAACTACTTTATTTAAATTCATTAGCTTTTACTGCTGCTACTAGTCTTTCGTACTCGGGAGGATTCCCTATACCACGGTACTACTCGACAGCCATCATCTAATACACTACTCTAAGCAGCTAACTCTACAGCCTACCTTCTAATCGGCTACCAATCCTCTAACTAACTCACTACCATCCTCTTTCTCTCCAACTAACTAACTCCCTTACTCTCCTTCCAACTAACTCCCAAAAGCAATCTTCCTTCTCCTTTTATACAGTTTCCAAAATACTTTATAAAATTAACATATCGCAGATTACAATTTCATTTTAGGATGAGAACTAACTCTATTGTTCTACTGAATCCTAAATTCTTCGCATTCATGTTTTACTCGCAAAGTGCGCATTTTAATTGTAGCATTACGCTAATATACTACTACCTCACAACGTAAGTATTACTGATAAAACATAATACCATCAAAAGAATAAAAATCCTGAAGAGAATATTGATCAAAATCTTGCAGCTGAGAAAATTTCAAAACAATCTAAGAATGAAAAAAATATTTCTCCCACAAAAATGTTTGCTTTAGACTTAATTAAATTCAAAGAATTTTTTATACAAAGAAAGGTGCGGAAAAATACTTTGCATACCAGGACTTTAATTTATTTAAAATTTTTTGAGACTTAATTTTTTTATTTATTTTTTATTTTATTTTTTATTTTTTTTTAACGTATTACATTTTAGAAATTTTAAATTTCTTAGAGAAATTATTTAGCTACATAAAAAGTACACTGTCTTTTTTTCAGTTGTACTTGAATCTAAGTTTTTTTTTTTTCTTCTTATTTCAAAGTTAGTTTAAAATTTAATAACCAAAAATATTTAAAATTATATTCACAAGAAAACACTTTGTAAATATACAAATTATTTTCATTTGTGAAAAAAAAAAAAAAAAAAAAAAAAAAAAAAAAAACTGCTTGTTTAGTAATTATATATATATATATATATAATATACATATCGTGTTGGTCGTGAGGTTTCATCTACATTTATTTTGACCTATAAGTTATTTACTAGCAATATCGTCGAAAAAAATATATGTGTGTTTTCTATTGTTTGAAATACGATTTACTTTCATGTTTAAAAAAGGCCGTAATTTTATTATCTGTATAATTCCGATATCAAACATGAATTTTGCTGACACAATACACATGATTAATATTAGCAATAAATATGAAAAAAAAAAAAAAACCTGTAAATTACCATTTTTTTTATCTGTTTTTGCTAAAATATGCCATTCTGAGACGTACTGAATTTCATATCAGTAACAATGTTCTTGAACAAATCAAGCACAGTGTAAAGAATATATAAACATAATAGGAATGGCATTACATACACAATTGTAACAGGTTTCAGAGAAATACACATGAACAGGAAAAATAGCTTTTGAAATGAGCTATAAAAAAAAAAAAAAAAGTTACTATTCTTGGCAAAAAATCGACTGATATTTTCAACGCTAATAAAAGAACTGAATTGAAAAGAGTTAGTAAATATAACAGTGTCCTGAGAAGATGCATTGTACTCGTTAAATACAAGGTCTACTCAAAATGTAGTCGACTTTTAGCCAGAAAAAATATCGTATTTAGTTTACGGGATTGGAATCCTAATCCCCTTCAAAGCAGGCCCCTTACGCTTCCACACACGTAGCCCAACGTTCGATGGTGTTCAACTCCGCCGTTACGTTCTGCATTATCTCATCTCTAATCTGAAAATGGAATCCTTTCAATAGCATTTTCAGGCCGCCCAGACGGTGTAGTGGTTAGCGTCCCTGACTTTTACACAGTTGGGCCCGGGTTCGAATCCCGGAGAAGCATGGATGTATGTAATGTCCTTGTTCTGTTCTTGTATCTGTTCTTAAATAAAGACATGTTAACCCTTGTGGTGTGGATTATTCGGGATATAAGCGGCCCTAGAGGCAAGCAATAAATCTCATGTACTCGTCAAACCAAACCATTTTCAGTTTTTAGAACAGCTAGGTGTCGCAAGGACCCACGCCTGGAAAATAGCAAAGTTGGCGGACGACTAAAATGACATGCTTCGCCAAGAATGTCTGAATCAGGTGTGATGAATGCAATGGCGCATTTTAATGATACAGCTGTCAGTTTTTCGTCATCTATAGGTCAGGTCTTTTACGACGAACTGCATTGAGGAGCCAGCAGAGATTTTATAGATAGTAGTCTTTTGTCGCCGCTTGTCGTTCGGCTGCATTTGTAGCTTCCAAGCACGTTGTTCACTCTCTACCGACGTGCGGAAACTTTGGAATCGGTTAAACCACTCCTTAATTTATGTAACCTCTATACTCTTGTCTTCAAGCACTTGCGGAATCTTACGAATTGTTTCACTTTGAAAGTAACCAAGCATTTTACAAAATTTGATGCAGTACTTCAGTTCAACCGTTCGGTTATCTATAGAAAAAAAAAATACGACCAACACGTGTAACAGCACATCACCCGACTTTCTGCAGGAAACGACTGGTACACTAGAACGCGGGGAAAAAACAAGAATGAACATTAACTGTCTCCTCCCACTGCGCACAATGTCGCCGCTTTAGAATCTCTACTGTATGCGAGAAAATTTAAAGTCGAATAGTTTTGAACAGACCTGGTATGTAAAAAAGACATATCTTCTTTTATTACATGCAAAATTTTTTAAAAGAATTTTCATATTGTTTTATATGTTTATAATTATGATTGAAATCTTTCAAAATATTCTTTCTAATTTAGTGTAAAACAGCTAATTATAGGGGAGATCCGTGTAAGTAAGAATGCTCATAAAACTAAAAAAAAAAATATATATTTAATTTGTTGGCTTCTCATTACAATTGTATATTTGCATTTTTCAATCTTAGAAAAGCACTCTGGGAAATATTAATTATTGCAGAAATAATTATTTTATTTAAGTGTCGGTGGTCCATATTACACATACTTTCGTGTAATATGGACCAAGTGGTCCATAGTGATCCTTCCCGAAGTAGTCCTTCCCGAACAGTTGACACACTTGGAATTGTAAGACGAACTGTCCAGCACACACTTGACCATCACTTGGGAATAGTAGAAATTGAAGAAAAAAATAATAGCTAATTGACGAAACAAAGGAAAGTTCAAAGGTTTTATTCAATGGGTAGTATACGGAAGTGATAGCTTGATTATCCCTGCTTCTCTGGCCTATTCTACAGTCTCAAGATTTTGAGTGTGCGATACATGTGATCCGAGCATTACCAAAACCTCTCTGTTTTTATCATGGACCACTGGTCTATATTACACAGCAGAGCATGGTTCATATTACACGCATAAACAGAGCAACGCTGATTCCAAACATATATCGCTATGCAAACTGAAGCCCATGAAACACATGTCTAGTTTTTTTTCAGAAAATAAGTACATTTGCTACTATTATCGCGAAAATCATATTACAGTTACCTAAAAGTAGAAAGTTATACTTTCATCTTAACATGCATGTTACTTCAATGATTATATAAACTGAAAACTCAATTTCATAATCTTACGAATACAGATATGCATGTACAAGTCACTTTTTGCTTTGTATAACAATAATATTCACTAAAGGCATTGAGATGGTTTCAGTATCTAGTGTTGAACATATAAATTTCCTCATGGTCCGTATGACACGATGGTCCATATTATACGGTTCTCCCCTACATATTTTGTAAGAACGACGTACAATCAAGATTTCTTTTGTAAGCTGTGCTCAAAATTAGAGCCACCTTTCAGATTACTAAATATTTTCTTTTCTCCATGCACCCTTTATTCATGCCTCCTTTTATTTCTCCCTTGAGTTTAACTCCACTAGTTGTATCCCTTGGTTCATTTTCTCCCTTTTTTGGCAACTGTTATGGGCATTATGTCCTGTGGAATGACGAGAGAATGGGAGAACGCTTTATTACTCTCTCTATCTGTTGGTGTTATCAACATTTGTACTTTTTCTATCAATTCTTGTAAAGATGTAGGCATATGTTTTCAAGAAAAGCTGTCACCAATACTGCAGTAAATTATTATTGCAATGAGAATAAAAATATAACATTGTCATTATGAACCGTATTCTGACCATAATTTTCATCACATGTGAAAATCAGTGGCTCCATGAATTGAATTGATAAAGTACAAATTTGATAATAAATGTGCCTCACGTATGTTAAAATCAATGGTCAAAGGTAGTATACGGTTAAAAAGTAAATTCCCTCATTACTTCTGCTACGTAAATGTAAGATACATGAGATGACAATAAATGTTAATGCTCAAACCCGAAAATACGCTGCGTGGAATAGGAAGTATGAAGAAAAAAAATGAATCATTTGATGACCTTTGTTAAATAGCAGAAAATGCTCCGATATCCTTGGTGTCTATATATATGAGTGAAATGATAAATATCTACAAGGATTTATTTTTCGAATGTTCTTTTTTTTTTTTGTTTTTTTGTTTTTATTTTACAACACTTTATTCACTCATCTACATTTCAAATACTTTTTTTTTTTTTTTTGAGTTACCTCGCTAAAAAACAAATTTTCTGATCCCTTTTTTAAAATAGCTGAAAAGTTCTAAAACATACTTGGTGTCAATAAAATTTGGCTCAACTGTAACATTGGTCCACATTTTTTGACGCGTTTCTCAGCCACCGTTTGGGGAGATAGCGTTCGTTCTGAATTATTTAGCAACATGTTTATGGCGACACGCTTGTCGTTTATTTTTGACAATTATGGCAACTCGCACGCCGCTCATATTTTATGATAAATAGATCTCCAAAAAAAAATCGCCAGAAATGTGTTGTGTGCCAACGACCCACTTGTTCTTAAATATTGTGACAATTTCTTAAAAAGTGACACTTTATCACGGAAAATTTAATTTTTGAAAGTTTTTTTCACAGGGTTTTATTCACTCATCACAAATAAATAAATAAATAAATCTCTCTATATATACCGTC
Organism: Salticus scenicus; assembly: GCA_963930645.1. NCBI lineage: Eukaryota > Metazoa > Arthropoda > Arachnida > Araneae > Salticidae > Salticus > Salticus scenicus. The sequence continues at coordinate 66,084,862 of OZ005659.1, forward strand.
TTCATCTAGAATGAATAAGTGGTCATTTTCTAAATCCCTTAACTAGAAATATAGATTTCTGAGCTATGCGCATAAAGCACGCCAATAAACTGAATAGACAAAATGATCGAGAATTTCTAGTCTACACATTTCTAAATGATGAAACAATATTCTGAATTGGGTCATAAACCAACAATATAGTTGCTTAAACCCGCCTCTTGCGTTCGCATTTATTTGGAGATGTTTTCAAATAGGTTTGATCAAGATAATATAGGCAAACATTCTAGAATTCCAAGAGGGGTTCCTAGAAATCGCTTTCAAAGGGGACTAGAATTAATAAGGAAGCCATGGGACTATTTTTTCTCGAGCCACAATTGAGATTCTAGATGTCAGTTATAGAAATTTTTCTCAGTGATCTATGCGTCAAAATGTTTTCTTCTAGAGTCACTCGATATCTTCAAATTTTTGTATTTTATGATTAGGTACAAAACACTAAAAAAAAAAAAAAAAAAAACCATATACCGCCTTCATCTAGAATGAATAAGTTGCCATTTTCTAAATCCCTTAACTAGAAATATAGATTTCCGAGCTGTGCGCATAAGGCACGCAAATAAACTGAATAGAGAGAGAACTGATCGAGAATTTCTAGTTTACACATTTCTAGATGGTGATACAATATTCTGGTTATTATGAATATTCTGAATCCTTTGCATTGCGAGAAATTCTCGCTTGAATTTTTAGAATTGGGTAATAAATCAAGATTATACTTGCTGAAATCCACCTCTTGTATTGTCATTTATTTGCATAGATTTTTAAATAACTTTGCCCTCGATAATATAGGTAAACGCTCTAGAATTCTAATAGGGATTTCTAGAACTCTCTACCACACTGTAAATACAAGTGTCTAAAATTCAGACGCAATTGTGTCTTATATGGGTGTTTAATTTTAAGATGCTAAAAAGTGTCTTATTTATTTCAGACACTTGAAGTATCTTAAAAGGCACATCGTTACACACTCGAAGTGTCTGAAATTCCGCCATCTTTGATCCTGTCTACAGTGAATATTTTTCATAAATAAATAAATAAAAATATGCGTTTTATACTGCTTAGCTGGGAAAAATAGATTTTAGAATCTCCTACAGCATAAAAAAAAAACATTAATATCTTTTACAAAAATACTCCCCGTTGCCCGCGCCGGGAATCGAACTGACAATCAACTAATTCAAAGTCGAGCGTCTTTCCAATCAAGCCATCAGTACTCACACTGTACGATGCTTGTATAATGAAATATATCCTAGTATCCGTAAAACAAATCAATGTTTTATGTCCTTGCAATAAAACTGTCTATAAGATGTAAAGCTTAATACATATTATTATCTTAAATTTCATGTGTAGAGGTTTAGAGTTTTTTTGTAAAATGCGTAATAAATATGAAAAAATAATAGACTATGGATTTTAAACATTTTTTTACTTTTTTTTTTTATTGGTATTTGCAAGAAAACAAACTATATACACTCACCAAAAAAAAAAAAAAAAAAAAAAAAAAAAAAATCGCTACCCCGCAACCTATTTTCGCCGAAAATTATCGTAGGAACATCGGCTGGTACTTATCGATCTGAAAAAACGTCTAGTTTTTAATGGTGTAGTTCGAATTTGCTTAAAGGGTTATCTACATGCTAAAACAGGCATAAACTTCATTTTCTTCAACGACGACGCCTATTTTTGTCCTCATATTCAGATTTCTGAGATCAAGGCAGTTCGGAAAACTTACCTATTTATATAATGTAAATGAATTCTAAAGACAGTTACACGTGAAAATGTGTTAGGGGACCGTCTATACATATAGAAAAAATAAATCGTGATCTACCACAAAATATACATTATTTATTAATTTTCACACCGGAAAAAAAGTTCAGAAATGTTCATTATAAAATAAAAAAACGTTATTAAAAACTAAGATAATACACAGAACGCTCAGAGCTAGTTTATGAATTTGTAGTGATCGTAGCGACATCTATAATTTATGTACAACAACTGCTACTTTCACTTTCAGAATATGTACTTCTACTTTCACTTTCAGAATATATACTTATAGTTTCACTTTCAGAATATGTGCTTCAACTTTCACTTACAAAATATGTACTTCAACTTCAACTCACAGAACATTCTGTTTTCAGCCTTGCCGGGAAAAAGGTCCCGTAGTATGTCAATGTCAGTGAGTAATACGCCCCGCGCTAAGTAATGCGTGCTTGCTTATTTTATTAATTGTTAGTTATTAAAGAGTTTATTTTTTTAATGAATGACTCGTCAATGTGTTAATCACCACAAAGACCTATAAATGGTGACTTTGGACTTTGAAAACTTTCATCCTTCTATGTAATGTTTACGTGCAGCTAAAGTTTCGGTTTCAAATCAAAACCAATCTTAACTTTTTATTGCTTCTGTTTTGAATCTCTTCTGCTACGGATTCACTATGAGTGATGTTTCTGCAGTCAAAATTCCTAACTTTTTTCCAGCAGACCCCTCGTTGTGGTTTACTATGATAGAATCTACGTTTGAATTAGCTACTCCAAAGGCCATAACGGAATCCAAAACTAAATATAATTACTGTGTAGCAAATCTTCCGCCAGCTGTTGCAATGACTGTCCGGGACATAATTATTTCCCCTGACAGTAATGACCCCTACGGAAAACTAAAAGATGAAGTGATATCTCGGTGTGGAGAGAGTAAATCTCAAGAAATTAGACGGTTGCTTACAGGAGAACAACTGGGAGATCGGAAGCCCTCTGACCTGCTTCGTCTTATGCAACGGCGTGCAGAGAACCATAACGTTACAGATGCCCTACCACTTGAGCTTTTCCTGCAACAACTGCCTTCAAACGTTCAATCAATTTTGGCGTCTATAACTCCTCTCACTTCCCTAAAAGCTGCTGAAATAGTCGACAAAATTCTGGACATCACACCTGCACAGGTGAGTGCAATAGAAACTAGTTCCATTTCGAACGCTTTCTGCAACAATGACTCAGAACTGCTGAAAGAGATTAAACTTCTGCGTAAAGAAGTAGCATCGCTAAGACGTTCGAGAAGTATTTCTCGTAGTCGTCGGTTTTTTCGACCAAGGAGCCCGTCTCTAAAGAACGATGCCATATGCTGGTATCATAAAAAATTTGGCTCTAAAGCCAATAAATGTTCACCACCGTGCACGTTCCAGGAAAACAACACACCCCAGGAGTAGCGGCGACATACGCCTGGTATACTAATAGTTCTCGTCGCCTTTTTGTGCGAGATCGTCGGTCTAATGTTAATTTTCTCATCGATACTGGTAGTGATTGTTCTGTTATACCAGCTGCCACAGTTGATAAGGTAAGCACTCCTATACAAACTTTTAAAGCTGCTAACGGCACTTCTATTAATGTATATAAACAGAAACTTTTATCACTCGATTTAGGTTTAAGAAAAAACTTTAATTATCTTTTTTATGTATGCAATGTGTCTACAGCTATAATTGGTGCAGATTTTTTACACTATTTTAACTTACAGCCAGATCTTAGAAATCGTCGATTAATCGATGCCAATACAAAATTAAAGTCTAATGGTACGATTAAGATTGCTCATATTTATTCTATAAAATCTGTATTTAATGATAATAATTTCTCTCAATTGTTAAATGAATTTCCTAGTATTACTAAACCTCCATGTGCAGACTAAATTATTAAACATTCTGTAAAGCATCATATTGAAACATTTGGCTTTCCCGTTTTTGCAAAACCACGTCGGCTTGCTCCCGATCGTTTAAAAATTGCAAAATTAGAATTTCAGCACATGCTGGATTTAGGCCATATTCGCCCATCCAAAAGTAATTATGCTTCCCCTTTGCATATGGTCCCTAAAAAAGGAAGCGATGATTGGCGTCCCATTGGTGACTATCGAGCTCTTAATGCTCAAACCAAAAAGGACAAGTATCCAATCCCTAATATCGTTGATTTTACTAGCGAGCTTCATGGGACAACAATATTTTCTCACATTGATTTAGTTAAAGCTTATCATCAAATTCCGATTGTTCCCGAAGACATCCATAAAACTGCAATTTGTACACCGTTTGGACTCTTCGAGAGCACTCGGATGCAATTTGGTCTGTGCAATGCGTCTAGTACTTTTCAAAGATTCATTGATGAAGTGACTCGAGGTTTAGATGGTGTTTACGCATTTGTTGATGATATTATTATTGCATCTAAAGATAAACAAGAGCATTTTAAACATCTCAGAGCCCTTTTTGAACGATTAAGTCACTATGGTCTTACTATTAAACCCTCTAAGTGTACTCTAGGTGTACTTAATATAAAATTTCTCGGATATAATATCTCTGCCGAAGGACTTTTACCCCTCCCTGACAGAGTTGAAGCAATAAACAAATTTCCCCGACCTACAACTATTACCCAATTGCGGCGCTTTCTTGGCATGTACAATTTTTATCGAAGATTTATACCGAAAGCTACCCACATTTTAGCACCCCTAGTAAAACTTTTGGAAGGCCATAAAAATAAAAAAAAATCTTCACGTTCAAAAACATCTGAAGCACCTCTTAACTGGTCTGTCGAAGCAGAAACTGCCTTTTCCACCGCTAAAACGGCACTTGCGGATGCCACCTTGTTAAAACATCCCATTCCTGGTGCTCGTTTACGTTTATGGTGTGACGCCTCGGATTTTGCTGTCGGCAGTACGCTCATGCAATATAATAATTCTTCATGGGAACCAATAGCATTTTTATCTGTAAAACTTACTAAAAGTCAGCGCACTTGGTCCCTTTACGACCGCGAACTTTTAGCTATATATACTTCAATTAAACGTTTTCGGCACATGCTTGAAGGTAGAGATTTTTCCATCTACACTGACCAAAAACCTCTAATTTATGCCTTTAAGCAAAAACCAGATAAATGTTCTCCTCGTCAATTGCGCCATCTCGACTTTATTTCTCAGTTTTCGACAGATATACGTCATATTGATGGTACAGAAAACTCCATTGCTGATGCCTTATCTAGAATTGAAATTGATTCAATTTCAACAGAAATTTTAGATTTCAAAAAAATATCTCTTGCACAACTCGAGGATCCTGAATTAAAAAAACATTTTAAATTCTACTGACAATACATGTAATATTCAAAAGCATTATTTTTCTTTGGAGGATGTAACATACTGTGACATGTCAACAAACAAACCACGTCCTTTCATACCAGAATCTTTTCGATCTAACATATTTAATCATATTCATAATCTTTCTCATCCCGGAATTTCTGACACAACTAAATTAATAACTAAGCGATATTATTGGCCAAACATGAAAAAATTCATTAAAAATTCCGTCCAGTCATGTGATAATTGCCAACGTTGCAAAATACATCGGCATACGAAAGCTCCACTTGGAACTTTTGCCCTTCCAGATGCAAGATTTTCACACATACATATCGATTTCATTGGTCCACTTCCTCCATCTGACGGTTATCAATATTGCATGACTATTGTCGATCGTTTCACTCGATGGCCCGAAGTAATCCCAACATCTGACATGACAGCTCTAACAACAGCTAAATCACTTGTAAATGGTTGGATTTCGCGTTTCGGATGTCCGGTTACCATCACAACTGACCAAGGTCGAAACTTCGAATCCACACTTATCCGTAAATTAACAAATATTCTTGGAACCACGCGTACGCGCACAACAGCGTACCATCCAATATCAAACGGAATTTGTGAAAGATTCTATCGCTGGCTCAAAACTGCATTAAAAACTCATGACAATATGAAATGGACTGAAGCACTGCCAATTGTCTTATTAGGTCTTCGAACTGCTATTAAAAATGACATTATGGCGAGTAGTGCTGAACTAGTCTATGGTACTACACTTCGACTTCCATCTGATTTTTTCACAATAGATAACTACAAAACATCACCTGACTTAACATATGTCTCACAACTCTGTGAATCCATGAGAAAACTTTCTCCCATTAATCACCTTAGTCATGGTACTTCTAATGTTTACATAAATCCATCCTTGCAGACATGTACTCATGTATTTGTGCGCATAGATAGTATTCAACCACCATTAACTCCTCCTTACACAGGACCTCATATTGTAATTAAAAGAAATAATAAAAATTTTGTTATTAAAGTTAATGGAAAACCTACAGTAGTATCTATGGACAGGTTAAAGCCTGCATTTCTGTTCTCAGATAACGCCAACTTATCTTCACCACCTGATTGTCACAACAACACAAATTCTGACTTACATGAACTTAGATCTAATACTTCTGCTTCACAAGAAAATTCCCAACAGCAGAAAATAATTACAACTAGATCTGGTCGAAAAGTTCATTTTCCAAAGCATTTAGTAACAGATTATTTTTAATATCACTGCAAATCTTGTATTTGTTTATATTATCATTTATTCTTTTATATATTGCACTTATTCCTTGTTTATTTACTGTAATATAACTTTTCATGAGCACATGTGTATGTATGTATATATATTTTAAACAATTCTGTTCTCAGCAATACTTTTTCATATGTTTCATTCTGTTATTGCATATGTGTACATATATATTTTAAGTGTATTAGCATCAATGTTCTATTGTATTAGCATTGTATTATTATTTTATATACATAATTGCATTTGTATTAGTATTTTGTAAATTTTTATCGTTCTCCTTGTTCACTGGGGGGATACTCCTGTAGTGATCGTAGCGGCATCTATAATTTATGTACAACAACTGCTACTTTCACTTTCAGAATATGTACTTCTACTTTCACTTTCAGAATATATACTTCTAGTTTCACTTTCAGAATATGTACTTCAACTTTCACTTACAAAATATGTACTTCAACTTCAACTCACAGAACATTCTGTTTTCAGCCTTGCCGGGAAAAAGGTCCCGTAGTATGTCAATGTCAGTGAGTAATACGCCCCGCGCTAAGTAATGCGTGCTTGCTTATTTTATTAATTGTTAGTTATTAAAGAGTTTATTTTTTTAATGAATGACTCGTCAATGTGTTAATCACCACAAAGACCTATAAATTGAAAGATTTTTATTGGTTTCTTTTTATTAAACATTGAATAGTTAAATACATCACTTCAAACGAAGAAAATTAAATTGCTTGAATCATATGAACCCTACAATGTTGAATTACAAAAATCTAGATAAAAAGGTAAGATAATTATAGTAATAATGATAATACTATTAATAGCGGTTAAAAAAGAGTGTTTAATATTTAAGAAAAAGAATTATCTACTTCTTGTTGGGTATATTTTTATTTTATACAGTAAGCCCCGCATGAAAGTGTTACTATAAAGTTTTTCATTTAATTTTAGGCATACAAATCAACATTATATAATATACAAAAATATAGATAACAAGATTTAAGCTAACATCTGAGAAGGATATTTAACACTTTCGCGACCGCTGACGAAGGACCACGTCATTGGAAATCTGAAACTCCTCCAGTGGGCGTTTCTTTCACAATTTGTGTGTTACTATATTTCTTAAGAATATTCCTTATATTCATATTTATATAAACAAAATAGTATGAATACAAATACTGTCACTAGAAAGAGTATAATTATTATGCATATTCATTTGTAAAATAAATATGGATGTAGAAAACCTCGTTCTTACATAATGTAGTTTGAATGAATAACGCCCACAGGCGGAACAGACCATCTAAAAGACAAAAACATGCGGTCGCGAAAGTGTTTAATATTCAATAAAAAGGAGATACTGTTCAAAATCATTTCTATTTTAAGTAATACGTCACGTCTTTATACGTGAAGCAAAATTAAAACTTAGATGTCACGTATAAACTTAGCATTAAACGTAACAACACAATTACTTTGTTTTAAATTATTTTTCTATAATAAATCTGACGCCAGTTTTACGCCGTGATTAGAATAATCGAAAATAAATAATATTGCGCTTTGTTTCAATAATAAATTTTAAAAACTTTATATATATATATATATTCAGGGCGCGAAATTTCCGCTCGCCAGCTCGCCATTGGCGAGTGGAATTTTTACTCTGGCGAGTAAAAATTTGGTCTCGTTATAGATAGAATTCTTACACGATACGGTGACAGAAAACCTTATTTTTATAGATTTAAATATGGCAAAATCTTGTCATCTTATAACCTCATATTTAACCTCTCCTTTTTAGATTCTCGGAGAACCGAGTCTGTGTGTGCGTTGCCCGAGATCATTCGAACACAGTAAAGGAAAAATGCTTAGTGCATACCATTGAGTACATACATAAAAGTTTTTGATCTCTTCGGCAGTTTCGTTTTTCCAATTGTTATTTCTCCAAGCAGAGTGACAATAGACGAGCAGAGAGCCTCTTTGCCCGTCGCACAGTGGATCGAAGTATAGGCAGTGGCGAACATAGGAAGTTTATGGTATTATTATTATCTATGAATGGGGTTTTTTGTCCCATTTCGATTTAAATATGTATATATGTATGATACTAAAATCGATTCTATGATTTTTTTAACCCTTTATAAGGCCACAGGAATATTTTCCCTACCAAATTTGTTATCATTTTATTCAACTGGCACCATTTTTTTTAAAAAATAATGATTCCTCTGTATCTTTTCTGTAGAAAAATATCAGTATAAATATTTGTTTTTATAATATTGGTTCGAAAAAAAAAAAAAAAAAAAAAAAAAAAAATAGTCACTTGTGGCAATTCTGCTTATGCTAACACAATGGGTTATGAGAAGTTTGCGATAAACTAAGATAATAATGTGTTAAAATTAAAATTAATTATTTCTAATAAGCTAAATGAATTTTTGTCTTTACACCAATTTTTATTCGTGAAATTAGTTTAATGTGCCATTTGAGGAAAAATTGGCATTATAAAGGGTTAAACGGTATCATATTTTTTTGCTGCAAACAGGAATTTAGAAACATACCTGATAAAGAAACAAATGTTGCAAAAAAGAAGAGAATAAAAGGAAATAAATAAAAATTTCGTGAAGAAAATCTACATTTATAACACAATTACCGTAATTTCTGGTAGATACGCTGCAGGTAAGATGTGTCCTTTTTCCACCAGAAATTTTATTTAATAGAGAAATCTATACTTTTTCTAAGGAAGAGCTCGTACAAATATAAATTTATTTATCAATTGAAATTTCTGGTGCAAAACTGGATTGTATAACCTGCGGGGTATCTACCAGAAATTACGGTAATTTAGCACACGATGTTAAATATATCCTCACATTACTGCTTCTTTTTTTCTTTCTTTTTTTAAGTAGTTTTTCAATAGAAAACTCATTCAAGCATTTACTGACAAACTCTATGAAAAATTCACATTTGTCTTTATTTTTATTGCACAGAAACTTTTACTTTAAATCGTAATATGGGATTATAGCATTTAATTTTAACATTTATTAATTCAACACTAAATATTTATTTAATTTTAACATTTTATGACATATCACAGCAACACTTTACATTTCCCCCCTTTTCTGGGTCCAACGGTAGTTTTCAGTAGCTTTAAAGTAAAATAAATTATTTTATTAAACATTTAAAAAAAAAATAAGAAATAATTTCTGATTTAGTAAATCTATTTTAATCCTCTAATTTCTATAATATTTTCACTATAAAAATTTTAATATATTTTCTGTCATTAATGAATACAGTTATTCAGATAAATTTCTCGATTGATAATTTGGTGGTAAAGAGAATAAAAATTTATTTTTCTCCAAAAGTGGTGATTTGTGGCGAAAATCCTTTTCGCAGATTAAAATGTATACTTTTGGGAGTAGTAAAATGTGTTTGAAATTTTGGACAATTTTGGACAAAAAAAGTTACACAACTTACAAATTTAATTTTCTTGTTAATTTTATATTCACATTTCATGCGTGAATCACAACATAAAAAACCAACAAAATGTTGGCAGAAGTACCTTAAACTTTTATTAGGACATTATTTAAGGTATTTTTATTACATATTTTTTCATAGTTATCTTAAGTGCCACTTGATGGCTATTCAAATAAAGTCACTGAAATTCATCGAAAAATCTTATTTCTGAAAATTTTCGTTTTGAACTTATTTATATATAATAAAACTTCGTGTAATTGAAGAAATAACCATATATTTGTATTTTTTAGACACTTTTTTAAATTATTTCACTGCAAAATATTAGTTATTTAGAGATTGATTTTTGGGCCTATGTTCGTATTTTAACATTGTTCGATCCACTGTGCGTCGCCCACTATCCGAGAGAAGAGACACGCGAAAGTTTGCCTATGCGATATTGTCACATGAAAATGAGCCCGAGCCTTTTAAAGATACTGCTTATGTCAGGGATGAAAGTTTTCCGACTTTCGGTGGAACTCTTACACCAGATATATTTTTTACAATAATCTGTATCCTATTTAATCAAAGGATATTAGAGTAAAAATACACTCATCTTTTCTAAATAAAAATAGTGGTGCCGATAACGATATCCACTTTCATCCCTATTATGTTTATTTTGTTGAATAACGATTAAAAAACCAGTTCATATTTTCCAGTTTTTTACTGAAAAGCCAATGATTTGCACTTGTAATGATTTGTAAGCAACGATTTTATCGAAAAAGTTATTCCGAAATGGCTATTTCAAATGACAACAATGAACAAGTTATACACATCGACATTCCGTCTGATTACAAAAATAAAATGGACAAAATGCATTTTTAATATAAAAAAGTTAAGTAAATAAGTAGATAAATAAGGAAGCTTAATCTTTTATAATAAAAATGTTTTCACAGGATAGTGTTGACAAAGACTTTTTTCCTTCTTTTTTTCTTGAACGATTCTTTGCGTTTATGTTATTAGATATTTTAATATTTTTCAAATCTCAAATACGATATATTATAATCATTTTTAATTATAGATGATTATGAAACATGGGGATATATAATACACTTTTAATATATATAATTTTAGACATATTTGTAAAAACCTTTCAAATAGTTAGGAAAAATAAAAAACCCAAAATGCGTTTAAAAAAAAAAAAATAATAATAATAATAATGACAACCCTATTTGTGGTGAGTAAAACTTTTTTTCGGCGAGTGTAACCTGAGTAGAAATTTCGGGCCCTGTATATATTCCACTATATTATTTAGTATTAAAAAAACATTTAATAAAAATTTAATATTTTATTACGAATGCGAAAATGTAGCAATAAGATTAAAATAGAAAATTTGTTTTAAAAAATCTGGTAAAAATAATAAATATTAATTATATTAATTTAAAAAAAGGATAAAAAAGTATTGTTCACTGCGTATCCTCGTCTTACCGCCTTTCTAAATCATGACATTTAATTTGAGGTGCACGAATCCTAGAATATTCAAGTAATAAAAAACGACAACAGATATAAAACAGAATTTAGCAGTGAGAAACTAGGAAAAGTTCTGTAATATTTAAGAACAAAGATTTAACATTTCAGAATCGAGTAAAAACTTTTTGCAAAGGAAGCCACGCCTTTACACAATTTTTTTAAAACTTTACATTATGAGACAAAATTATTTTACATACTTCGAATTAAATCATTTAAATTTCGTCTTCAGCATTCAATGTAGTAAATACCATTGACATTTATGCATACCAGCGTCACATATAGAGTCATATACGAATATGCAAACTAGTTTTTGTAATACTGTTTCCGCAATATAAAGGCGGGGCTTCATTTCTTTTGCAATTCTTTCCCAATCTTTCGCCTGCATTGCGATAATTTCATAAAAAATAAGCCAATTTGTATAATTACATCGAAATATTCCTTAGAAAACAATTAGCATAACATAAAGGTAAATTAAAATAGTTTTTCGTAAAAGTGTATACAGATATTGACTCACAGAGGATACAAATTGTAAAAAGTGACAGCCCCCTAACAATAGTAAAAAAGGAAATATCACTGTAACTCAAAAAATAACGTTAGGAACGAGCTGTAAATTTGGAAACCCATGTTTTTGATGAAGCCCGTTCTATTCATGAAAAAATTAACATAGGTCATAATTCATAATTTTTTCAAATATGAAATTATTAATAATTTTCGTATATATATATTTTTTTAATCAAAAATATGCATGGAATATGTTTGGGTTCACTTCAGCTTTGGGTATCACTTCATTCTATCATATTAAAAAACAGAATTTAAATATCATAATTATTTTGGAAGATGTGAATTAATGTTTGTCACATTCATTTTACATTAGCGCACTCATATTTTGACAGCTTATAAATCCGTGAAGAATTGAGTAAAATATATAAACTATACCATTTTCCGCGATGATTTGGTCCAAAGAATTCAAATAAATTATAAAATAATTACAAGATGAAAAGAATTTTTATACACCATGTTTTCAATTTTTCTGTTGAATCATGTAAACGCTACTGAAGGCAGCGAGACCCCGGAGAAATTGTATAAAAGTATTAAAAAATTTCCTTGCTATCGTGTTTTAAGCTATTATTATAGTTTCAAATGGCTATCTAGCCGGGAAGTTAGTTAAAATTTGATTGCAAGCTTTGTATTGGTAACACTGCCGAAGGCAGCAGGGTCCCGAAGCAATTGGTTAAAAAAATTTTTAAAATGTATTTTCACCGTATTTTGAACTATTCTGAAAGTTTCAAATGTCTAGCTACTCCGGAAGTTAGTTAAATAAATTTTCTGTTGAATCATATAAACGCTTCCGAATACAATAGGGACCTGAAACAGTTGACTAAAAGTATTAAAAATAATATAGTGTCACCGTATTCTGAGCTATCCTGTAAGTTTCAAATATCTAGCAACTCGGGAATTTCGTGAAAAATTCGATTGCAAGCTTTGTACTGGTAACGCTGCCGAAGGCAGCAGGAACCCGAAACAGTTGGTTAAAAATATTTTAAAAATGCATTTTCGCAGTGTTCTGAACTATTCTGAAAGTTTCAAATATCTAGCAACTCGGGAATTTCGTGAAAAATTCGATTGCAAGCTTTGTACTGGTAACGCTGCCGAAGGCAGCAGGAACCCGAAATAGTTGGTTAAAAATATTTAAAAAATGCATTTTCGCAGTGTTCTGAACTATTCTGAAAGTTTCAAATGTCTAGCTAGTCGGAAAGTTAGTGAAAAATCGATTGCAAGCTTTGTACTGATAACGCTGCCGAAGGCAGCAGGAACACGAAACAGTTGGCTAAAGGTATTTAAAAAAATGTATTTTAACCGTGTTCTGAACTATTCTGAAAGTTTCAGATGTCTAGCTCGTCGGGAAGTTTGTTAAATAAATTTTCTGTCGAATCATATAAGTGCTGCCGAAGGCAGCGGGACCTGAAATAGTTGACTAAAATTATTAGAAAAATGTATTGTCACCGTATTGTGAGCTGTCCTGAAAATTTCAAATATCTAGCTAGTCGGGAAGTTAGTTAAAAATGGATTGCAAGATTTGTCCCTAACAAACAAACAAACAAACAAAGAACAAACATACAAACAAGAATCGAAGTTAAAAAAAACATGGTAAAATGGGGTTACCATTGAAAAAAATGAATTTGATGCCAGTTTTAATACGTAGACGACCTCTTAAGCAAAATCTAACTATACCATTATAAACTAGACGTTATTACAAATCGATTGGAACCAACCACATGTTTCTACGACAACTCATGGCGAAGATAGATGGGGGGTGAGGGGGGGGGTGAGGGGGGGGGGGGGCGTTTTTTTTTTTTTTTTTTTTTGGTGACTGTACATGAAAACAAAAAAAATGCTGCTTTACATTTGGAAGTGTAGGGAAATATAAAATAATTTTTAAAACGCGGAAAAATATCAATTATGCTCAAATTGTTTACCATTGTTTAGTTACGAATACGCTTTCTTAGCTACAAGTTACGTGCTTCGTTTATCTTATTATTTTTTTGTTTTATTGCACGCAGTAGTGGCACCAGAAATACCCCGACGGGGGGACACCACCTCTCAAACAGGGGAACACTACATAAAGAGAGTTTATTATATGAGTATCAAGAACTGCAATAATGTTAATAATATTACTGTTAATATTTGTACCATTCCATTTGTTAGTACTCTTCGTGGTTTTGGAGATCATCGTACCACAGACAGACATTTTCTAAAAATATCGTGGTCAAAACATGTTCTGGACCTGGACTTCTCAAAACGTGTATATTCATGGAAAACTGGAAGAATAAAATTTTTACGAATACAATACTTTCTTCTATTGAATATAGAATAAAATAATTGGAATGCTTGAAATTTTTAAAAGGAAAGAAAAATGTTACTAAAAGTAAAAAAACTGAAAATTTTGTATTTTTCCCCCTGAGAGATTTTAGGAGTATGCCCCGATCGGGGAGGGGGGAGTCATAGACTCCTCAATGGGGGGGGGGGAAGTCCCCCACGGGCCCCTACCTGGCCAACACATCCTACTTGTAGGATGTGTTGACCTGGCGCCACCCTTGATTACACGTAAGGACTTTAAATAAAAATTAACTTTGTTTTTTTAATTTTTAACAGAATAAGTTAATTATTTAAATAATTAACCTTTTTTTTATTATAAAATTAAAGATTATGTCATTGAAAATGTAAACTCCGATTTTTAGTTATTTATTTATTTTTCAATAATATCTTTTGTAAGTATGTTAAAATAATAAAAAACTTTCAAAAAAAAAAAAAAATATATATATATATATATATATATTATATTAATAAAATCAGACTTTTGTCTGTAAATTTGTCAGAATAAAAAAAAATTTGCGATATCTTCACGTTTTACAGCCCATGGAAGCCGAAATTGACTTCAGAATATTTTGCCTGTGTGTGTGTGTGTGTGTGTCTGTGTGTGTGTCATCGTGTCCGAATGTCGCTTTTTTTGTCCGGGCATCACTTGAGAACGGCTGGACGGAATTCAACGGCGCTTGGCAGGAATTTAGGTCTACACCCAACTTAAAATTATATCTATCAACTTTTCAGAAATTCCCCCCCCGTTCCCCCATAGGGGGTAAAAGACTAAAACACGTTTGTCCGGGCATCACTTGAGAACGGCTGGTCGAAATTGAACGGCGTTTTTTTTTTTTTTTCTTAATCATGAATTTGCACATGGATAAATATTTTCATAGAGATATTTGGCATTAGTTTAATATTTTTATTTAATTAAGCAGTACGTTTCTTTCCTGCAGTAAAACAAAATTTTTTGTTGTTATTATGTACCTTATGAGGTTCTTTTATGTTCTCCCCTTAATTATAAATGATTATAATTTGGATTTTATTAATATTTTTTATTTTCATTTTGTAAATATCAGAAAAGAGTTTTATTTTATATTTTTATTTTATTTTATTTATTTATTTATTTTGTGTATGGAACAGCTTTAGTATTGGATCCCTTTGGCAAAATTTGAAATTCGGCACCGAAGTAGCTCGGACGTTTCTCGCCAAGATCTTTAATTGCACAATTGAGATAGCCAATTCAGTTCAAAAATGGCTTAAAATATTTAAAGTCACCAAAGGGTTCCCATACTAAAGCTGTGCTTTTTCTATTTATTTATTTTTCTATTTTCTATTAAAGACTTCTGTCGTCACGAAATTTGGTGCGTAAATTGTTTGCATGCATCCGGCACTTATTGCAACTGGATTTCACGGAATTTGAAATCCCCCCCCCCCCCTTCTTGGAGTCGGAGGGCAATAAATATGTGTAAAAACATGTTTTTCCGTTTGAATTCGCTTTGAATTATCTTAGAATGGCGAATTTTGTTGTGTGGATATTGATCAAGTGTACGCATTAGGTACATTAGTGGGATTTTGCAAAACTTCGAACTCACCCGCTGAGGAAGGGGAGGTAAGAAGTGGGTAAGTTGTGCTGAAGACAGTGGGGACCCAGACTCCTCATGTTGCGAGCGAGAAAACCTCTACCAATCACAGCGAGAACTTAGGTTATTAATAAAGATATGGGGTTTTGACAACTCATTTAAGTTTAATGTCCAGCGAAGCGGGCAAAGCCTGCTAGTATATATCAGGGATGGAACACGGGCGCAGAATTCATACCACTATCAATGTAAGAAAATTTTCTACCTCTTAAATCAACGATATTATAGGTAGATAAATTTCTTCAACAGATTCCGGTATGAATACTGCGCCCGTGTTCCATCCCTGATATATATATATATATATATATTTATATATATATATATATATATATATATATATATATATATATATATATATATATATATATATATATATATATATATTTAGTTAGTTAGTTTAATTAATTAATTTAACAAATAAAATAATAAAAACAAATAAAGATAAATAAAATAATAACTGGATATATTGTCTTAGTTTTATAAAGTAAATTACAGAACAGTCAAATTTATAAAAAGAATATTGATTTCCTTTAAATTAAAATAACAAATCTTTCATTTGTATTGTTCAACTTAAAAATGACAATAAAGATAAAGAACCGTAAAATAAATACAATAAAAATAAAAATAAATGAATAAAATAAAAAGTAAATAAAAATATCTGCTGATTTATACTGAGAAAAAGAACGCTATACATTAGATTGAAAAAAATAAATGTTCTATTCAAGTAATTCTTGAAAAAAAAAGAAAAAAAAAAAAAAAAAAGGTAGGGAAAAAATGAAAGTTTCGATGGAAATTCATTAAAAAATCTGTTGAATCTATCAAATTTTTAACCAATGGTGCAATAATGTTGTTATTGAATAAATATTGACTTACTTCCCTTTTTTTTATAAATAGAAAATTTAGATAGAAACAAGTAACTTTGTAAAGCTTCATTAATTTTGTATTTTTTTTTTTTTTTTTTTTTATCATTAAACACGTGTTTTTGCTTTCTTTTTAAATTGTGTGTATTGTTCAAATTAAACAGTTATTGAAAAAAAAATGTTCATTAAATTTAATTTAATCTTAAACTGCATTTAAAAATTAAAATATATCTTAACAAGAAGAATTTTGCTTAAATCTATAACAATAGTTTACAAAAGTCAATATTTACGACAATTTACGTTAAAAACCTATTAATGTGAAATGTTAATACTAGCAGGCTTTGCCCGTTTTGCTGGAGACAATATTTAAATAAATTCTCAAAATTGCATGTCATTATTAATAAAATTAAAAAAATTAAAAATAAATAAAATAAAATAAATAAATTCAATGAATGCAGTCGAAGCCTAAGTTAAAAACTCCGTTGCGTTCGGTAGTTTTTTTTTTTTTTTTTTTTTTTCTCGCACGCAATTTGAGGAGTGTGGGTCCGTAATGCTTTCAGCAGCGGTTTACTAGCTTTTTACTCTTCCCTCCATTGCGGGTAAATAAGGAGTTTCTCAAAATATCACCAAAGTGCATATTGCGTACGTTTAATTAAAATCCACACCCGAAAATTTGCCGTTCTGAGGTTTGATTTTTAATATGAAGCAGATTTAATCTTGAAACCATGTTTTGCCACACCCGCCCCAAGGGTGGAGGAGTTATTTCGCAAAATTCATTTAAAGTGCCTGTTGCATACACATAACAACCGACGCAATGAATAAACAAATAATATTTGTACAAAGAAATGTTAATGCATAAATAAATGACAAAAGCTTTTGAAAATTTTAAATAAATATTTGGATTTCACATAAATTAAATCAGCATTATTAAAATGAAATTTGAAGGACCGAGTTTTTCAAACTAGTAAAACTCAATAAAAATGTTTTGTACTTTTCATTGTTCTTTATTAAATATTAGATAAATTGGAGCACGATGATATTTTACTTCCGGCTATTAAATATAATTAAGAAGCTCTTAACCCAGCTGTACATTTTGGATTGCATTGTAAATGTCTTTTTTTTTTTTTTTTTTTTTTTGTAAGATAAATGCCTTTTGAAACTTCATAGCATTATTATTTAATTTCCATTTAAAATATTCAAACAATTCGAAAACTTGAAAACTTATTCTTGAAATATAAATATGTTAAATGTATACACGGGTTTTTTTATTTTAAAAAGAGTTTTTTTTTTAATAAATAATTTTAATACATATTTATTTTTTGAATATTGATGCCTTTTTCAGTGAGACGAGAAATGTTTGCATGAGTAAAAAGTAATAAAAAGTTATATATATATATATATATTAAGAAACAAAAAAATATTACATTAAAATTAAAGAAACAAAACAAAACAGAACAAAAAGATAAATATTTAATATACAAGGTATATTTACTAAAAGTTCCAATTTCAAAACGCTATAATTTTATAATTACCAGAAACATTGTTAGACAATAGAATTTTGTTTGGCAAAAAAAAAAAAAAAAAAGTGTTTCAAATTGTGACGTAAATCATCCGTAGCACGTTTGTTTGATGAAGCTGCTGTTTTTCTCTTGTCATTATAACTTTTTCTGAAGTATATACGTATTCTTGATTTTTTTACTAAAAACTTACTGTAAACCTTTGGCGTCTAATGTTTCTTGCTACACTATTGTACTGCTAAAATCATTTCTGTGTTTAATGAACTCATTTAGACTTTTTCCTGACATTTCCCTGACAGTGCAATCTATAAGGACATTTTAGAACTATTTTTTCCATTCTGATATTCAATACTGAAATTAAAGTGTTTTTAAATCTAAACTTTAATTATGATCACCCTGTATATGAAATATAAAAAAAAAATTCAACATTCTGTAAAGAATAGCTTTATTGCAAAAAAAAAAAAAAAATTATACCTTTAAAAAACAAGATAATTAAAATAGTTATAGGTTTCATTGAAGACTATATATATATGATTTTTATAAGGAGTTTTATTTCCTGGATCATTAAGAGATCCACTTAGTTTTAAACATGAAAAATTATACGACTTTATATATAAATATATAACAATATAAGCAATTTTTAACATTTTCATGCCTCATTAATGATTCTACGTTTTTTGATACAAAAATTATAGTGAAAGATGTAAATGATGTCAGTATTGAATTTCATTAAATTTCTAAGCTTTAACGCATTTCTTTTTCCCTGAAAAATACTTTTTCGCAACCTTCCGCAAAATAACTTCCAGCGAAATTAACCTATTGGTTCTTGTACGGTCTTACACTGTCTGTATAAACCTATTTCCTAAAATGAATTATATTTTTAAAGAAATTTCAAAATTTACTTTTTTTTTCTTAAATATGTAAAATTTAAAAATATTAAAATTTTCTGAAAGTTCAAAACTCTTTGTAGAAAACCTTTGACTGAATAAAGTTATCTTTACTAGATATAATTCATTTTTTGGATTTTTCCTTATGTAAATATGCGAGTGGGAAACTTTATGCTAATAGATAACAACCTTTTTTCTTTTAATAATATTGTGGAGGAAGACAAAACACCTATTTAAGAAAAGAAGCGTTAATGTTTAGTCATGCAATGAAGTTCAATAAGTACATCAGTGACAATTTTTCTCGTAATAGAAAATGTGTGTAATGTTTTGTTGATTTTGTAATATGCATTTTATTCGGTTATCGTACTTGTGTTTCTAGCCACAGGGATGCAGTAACCATCAGCATAATCTATGATATCCTTCGTGTCTGTTAGAACATAGTTAAAGAATTTGCTCGCCACCAAAACCTGCAGAAAATTAGAGACCCTGAGAAAATGACCCAGACGACCCCTGGAGACAGACTTTCAAAACATTAAATCTGTAAATTAAAAATGAGAATTGAGCTCCTCTTTTTTTATTCGTTATGCAGTTTATAACTATGAATTTTAAGTCACTTGAAAGAGGTATAATAATAATTAAAAAAATCATGTAATATTACAGAAAGTTTCTGGTAGATTTTTCGAGACCGTAAAAAAATAACTCACATAAAAGAAAAAAAAAAAAAAAAAAAAATAAAAAGGTTCTATCGCCCAGGATCAAGCCAGAGCCCTACGCTTAATATAGAAATACTAATTTAAAGCCACGGAACCACGTCTCCCGCTGTTAATTAACACTTCCCAGTTTTACTTTAGACCTCATATTTTCCGTACAGAAAGCAGAAAAATATATGCACCCACCAGACAAAATCTACAAACGTCGTTACATGTTTTATCTATTTAAAGACAAAATATGTATGTTGACATAATTAGATGTAATTTCACAGTACATTTTAATAATTTTAGAAAAAAGATATTTTCTATTAGAAGTTACAAAATGTTTTCTGTAATTAACAGAAATTCTTATTCTGTAATTTCAGTTAGAAGGATTCAATCAATAGAGCTAAAATAGTATTTAGAAGAAAATGAAAATCTAACAGTGTCATTTTTAAATTTAAGCTGAAGATAGACGTCTTGCGTGTATATTTCTCTCATGGTCAATTATATGTTGGATATTACCTAAAATGAACTTAAAACAATCTATAAAATCATTTTTCTTTACGCAAAAATTGAAATATGAATTATAAATAACAGTATTTTTTTGTGTAAAAATATTAGATTTTTACAGATATTTCAGCATTCTGTCAATGTTTGGTTTTGTTTAAAATGTGTAATTCAAATTTGTGTTTTAAATTAACTTAAAACTATCAACATTTCTTTTAAATTTTAAATTCGTAAATTAAAAATGAGAATTGAGCTCCTCTTTTTTTATTCGTTATGCAGTTTATAACTATGAATTTTAAGTCATTTGAAAGAGGTATAATAATTAAAAAAAAATCATGTAATATTACAGAAAGTTTCTGGTAGGAAATGTTTAGAGAAAATATTTATATCCTACGGGAAATAATTATAGGTAGAAATTTTTCGAGACCGTACAAACAGATTATTTCTGTAGTGCACACTGAAAACAATAACTCACAAAAAAAAAAAAAAAAAAAAAAAAAAATGTTCGATCGCCCAGGATCAAGCCAGAGCCCTACGCTTAATATACAAATACTAATTTAAAGCCACGGAACCATGTCTCCCGCTGCTAATCAACACTTCCCAGTTTTACTTTAGACCCATATTTTCCATACAGAAAGCAGAAAAAAATATGTACCCACCAGACAAAATGTACAAACGTGGTTACAGGTTTTATCTATTTAAAGACAATATATGTATGTTGACATAATTAGATGTAATTTCATAGTACATTTTTATAATTTTAGAAAACAGATATTTTCTATTAGAAAGTTACAAAATGTTTTCTGTAATTAACAGAAATTTTAATGCTGCAATTTCAATTAGAAGAGTTTAATCAATGGAGCTAAAATAGTATTTAGAAGAAAATGAAAATCTAGCAGTGTCATTTTTTAAATTTAAGCTGAAGATAGACGTCTTGCGTGTATATTTCTCTCATGGTCAATTATATGTTGGATATTACCTTAAATGAACTTAAAACAATCTATAAAATCATTTTCCTTTACGCAAAAATTGAAATATGAATTATAAATAACAGTATTTTTTTGTGTAAAAATATTAGATTTTTACAGATATTTCAGCATTCTGTCAATGTTTGGTTTTGTTTAAAATGTGTAATTCAAAATTGATTTTTAAGATAACTTAAAGCTATCAACATTTCTTTTAAATTTTAAATTCTTACGTAATATAAATATAATATAAACATTACATCTGTTGCAATGATTTTTTCGTATAAAAATATTAATAATAATAATAATAATGATAATAAATGATAATAATTATAATAAATAAATTGTATTAAAAAGTGAAATATAAATTTTAAAATTTTAACACAAAACTTAGATTGTTGTTAACTTTGCGTTACAGATTTTATATTTTTATCCCTTTGAAATAAACTAACCTCTATATCAATGTACATATATTATTTTCAAAATTTTTAAGTGCATGAGTATAAAATTTAACAGAATCAATTCTTTTTATGTATTTATTATGGTACATTATGTGCTTCTTTTAAATTATGTCTCTGTTTCATTTAGCTATCATCATTTCGTAATCGTGTTAAATTTAAATGGCATATAGTAATAACATTTACCGTATAATTATTTATTAAAATGTCTATAGAGCTTTTTTTTAGAGTTTTAATAACATTTTATTTTATATCATGAATGGCATTTGTAGATAGCTAGTAGATAACATTGTTACATTTCAATTAATTCATACAACTAATACATTTGTTTGATTTTGAGTAGTCCTTTAAAATACATTCATAAAGTTTAATACAATGATACTCTATGTTCTATATAAAAGAGATTGTAAATGTACTTTATTATTCATTTCTATTAATAAAAAACTATATGTAAAATTCTATTTTTAATTAAACAAAATTGAATGGTAAAGATATTTTATAAATTAAAAATACTAGAATAAATTAATATTTCTGTAACATGCTTTTAAAAATAAATACCATGATAAACAGTCTTACCACTGAAAATATTTAAAAATACGCAGCAGTTAATTTATATGAATTGTTTTGTGAATGATTTGAAAATTTAATAAATAACTAATTATTGTAGATTAAAAAAAAAAGGCTGATAAAGAGCTTAAATGGAACTAATATCAAAAGCTACAAATAAATATTTAAAAATTCAAAGTAGATAAAGCCGCATTATTAAATGGAATTTGAAGTGCCTAGATTTTAAAATTAATAAACTTCAATAAAAGGTTTTCGTGTTTTTAATTAGCTGTACTAAGAAATAGATAAATATCAGCAATATGACATTTTCCTCCGGCTCTTAAACATAAAAAAGAATCTCTTACTTTAGCAGTACTTTCTTTATTACATTGTGAATGTTTAAATTAATGTTTTAAAAAGTCTGAATTCACTTGAAACTTAATGACGTTCATTTTCTATTTTAAACGAAAATTTCAAAATTTATTTAGGAAAAATAAATACGTCGTATTTTATTTTAAATAGAGAATTTATTTAAGTATTAATTTTAAAAAATCCTTTTAAATTATGAGTAGTTTTTTTTTCTTTAACTACTAAAAATTTCCAGGGCAACGTAACGCAGTTATTCAGGCCAGAAAAGATTGCCTCAGTAAAAACTTGATTGCCTCAGTAAATCATGAACCCGAGAAAACGCACTGATTTATTAAAAAAAAAAAAAGAAAAAAAAAAAAAAAAAAAAAAAGGATTCTTATTCAATTTCTAAATGTGAGGAGTTTTAACCCTCGCTTTCCCAAGATCAAGGCGTTACTGCAGAAAAATTGCTTTCAGGTGCCGCTTGGCACGTTTGGCGAAAATCACCGGCACCGCGCTATTTTGTATCGTTTAGAACAAATCGTCGTGCAACATCCCACTGGTTACGTTTGCTATCTCTGACGAATTAGCGCATTTTTTGAATGAGGCTGGTTTAACTAAATTTCAACAACAAAATGGGGACAAAATGTCCCCATCTTGGAAGAGCGACGGTTAAAACATAAATTTTAAACTATTTAAGTAATAACTGTTTTTGTATTCATTTTCAATCAAATGAAAGTGTTTGTAAGTTTCTTTCTTATAATGAACCATAAAACAATTTGATTTTGAAGAATATGTTATGCATCTAGTAATATTTTATTTCTCCTGAAAAAAGACAAAAACAGGTTAGGCAAATTTCTGACACTTTTGCTCAAAACCACAGGAAAACAATAAAAATAATTTCAACTTCCTAACTCACGGGGCATTCTCTTTTTATTATATGAATTTAAAATTATTTATCAATGTAAAAGAAATGTAAATTAAAGTTCTTTCATTTGTCACCTTTTATAGTAAAATTTACAAAATACTTTTTCAGATCACAACTTTTTAAAGCTGAATTCTACTTTTATATGTAACAATCTTCTCCGGTGAATTACTACGAAAAAATGTAGCAAAAACTAAAAAAAAAAATTCCAACACACCCTTTACCTCTAATTGAGTTACACTACGTCTTTTACATAATGCCATGCCATGATTCTTTGTGAATAGTAAATTTTAAGTAGCTAACAAATAGTAAATTTTAAGTAGCTTAAAGAGAAATCATTACTTTCACAATTATATAATTATTTTTCACAGCTTAGAGATAATCAGATGTTTGAATTTATGTACTTCAAAAGAAGTTTTTCGTTTCCCTATTTACATAAATAAATTTATGGGATTTTATAAGTTATAAAACTGTTATCAATAAGAAATCTGAAAGTTAAAATTACTAGTCACCAATGCCAATTTCATAAGAGAGGTAATCAAGGTGTTTAAAAGGAGATTAGAATAAGGTTTAAGGAAAAGGATATGTTCGTAAAAACGTTTTTTTGTGACATAAACTTCAAACTAAGGCATAATGTTCCACATATATTTGATTACAATTTACCCAGTTCGTACGATATTCCCATTTTTGCTAATGAATTTTAACCCGGAGTTCTTTTCTTGTCACTGTAAGTAACAAAATATATAAAATGTTTTCTCAAAATACATCTACTCTTTAACTATTTTTGTCATACATAATAATATTTTCGCGCAGTTATTACCGAAACTAGTAGCAAAAATGTAACACGATTCTAACACATTCTTTATAACGCATCTATTATCTCACATTCAGTTACACTATTTCTTAGACGTTAGGCTATGCTTCGTAGCTAATTATTGAAATAAATTGTTAAGTTTTATTCCGCTTTCATTGCAATATTTATTCTTATATTATTCCTTTGCGGAGCCAAGAGATATACTGAAATTGGATTGTATAAGTCAGAACAGTTTTTTTTTTCTTTAATAAAATACATTTATAGTTTATTACAGTAAGCGTTAAGATATTTCTTCTACAACAAAGGAAAAATCACAAAATAACAATACCTCATTTAAAAATTAACAGATCCGTATTTATTTTGAATATATTGATAAATAATTAGTGCTGAGAATAAAATTACAACATGGAAGTGGTTTTGCAATAGTAATGTGGCATCTCCGAGAACTATAAAAATACATGCTAGAACCTAAAGCTGCAAATATCTATGTATTAGTTAAATAAGAAATATGAGAGAGTCGTTTCGTTAAAATGACCTCAAGGCATCATTTTCCGTAAGAATTGTAACGGAGAACATTTGGAAGACTAAAGACAGAAAAATGTTAAACAGAAATGGCGTCGCGTGAATGACATTTTGTACAGGTTTCATGCGAGTGGCTGGAAACAGTACATTGCAATGGAGTTTTTATTTTTGTTATTGGTTGATTCACTTACTTGTGGAACAACATATGCATGACAACACTTCAACAGTCAATCAGATAAATGAGCTTCTCATTATAACGGACTGTTTTCAGTCGCACGCATAAAGCTGGCCCAAACTGCCATTCACGAGACGACACTATTAAACAAAGAGGACCAGATGACTTAATGTCAATCTTTATGTAATTTACAGACTTTTATAATAATTTCAAATAAACAATTAGACATCCTAAATGTTCAAATAAGAACGGCCAAGTAAATGGTAATAGCAAGTATTTGGGGTTAAGCTCACCAAGAAATAGGTCTCTATCTCTAACTCATCTTACATCTTTACTAGCTAGAGCCACAGTAATTTTTCTCTTGTTCATCCCACGTGACATCAGAAAACATTTGTGGTGGCTACGGCAGAAGGTTTATTGGATGTCTGATAAACGGGGACAGTTCTTCTCAAGGATATATGTCCAGATTTATCCTACAAAGTGATCCTGAGAATTGTTTTATTTAGAGAACATGGGACATGTCGTCGTTCATCAAATATCCGTGAAAGAGATTGGTATAGAGGCCACAGCGTTTGTGTTTTGGTTAGCATCTCTTTGGATGGACACCAAACCTCCATGTCTTCATATGGAATTATCAATGCTGACACATACAGAGATGATACCTTTTATGCATTTTGCATTTATGCGGTTTTATGCCAGTGCAAACGCTACTGACTTTCTGCTACATGACAATAAATCTAGACCAAATTTACAGAAGGCTCGCGCTGTGAAATATTATCTCCAGAGCTAAATAATTCAGCGCGTACTGCTGAATAAATCGGATTTGAATTCTCGATGACTACGTTTGCTATTTTTTAGGAAGTCTTATTGCTGTTCTCAATAATCCTACAACCAGACCTTTATCATGCTCATAACTATAAAAGCAAAAACTCTTACTTCTCAACAAAACCGTCTGCCTTTTTTTCAATGTATAACCACCGCTGTATGTGCTGTATTGCTTCTAAAGACGATCATGCTTCGTATGAAAAATAATTTTCCTTTATCAAACTAAAATATGTATTCCCATTGACAATTTTATAACTGTGCAAATTTCTAGTACACCGAAGGTGTCTGTTTTCTTTTTTTCTTTTTTTTTTTTTTTTTTTTCCTTTATGTTTGAGTCGCAGTGTACATTCTTGAGAAAAAGTGTACACTGTTAAAAATGAAATGTTCGAAAATGAGTAAATGGACATACTAATTTCGAAATGAATATTTTTGTTACAAAAATGAAAACATGTTTGTCTTAAATATAAAATATCTCACTTTTTCAAATAATGTTTATTCACTTCATAATTTATTGTAAATATGCTGTACTAAAAGAAGTTATTTAAAAGAATTTGTCCATATTTAAAGAGAAAGGAGTTCAAACGCAAAATGTATTCCCTCAAATCTCCAGAATTATATTTTGTGGCATTTCCATACTGGTTTGCGGATGAGAAGCAATGTTTGCAAGAGAGAACCAATGAGAATCTATATTTGGGATATTAGGACTTACGAAAGTCGAAGCCAATTTTTGAGCAAGTTAATATGGTCAATAATAGTACATGGGAATTTTAAATTTGAGTATATTTGTGTGTGCTTCGGAGTTATTTTGAGTATGTCACATAGTCAAATTTGATACAGTTTTAATCATTTATCAGTAATTTTGGTTTTTTATTTTTTTCAGTGTAAAAACTTTTACTCGATTATATCTGATAATAATTGTAACCTGTTATGGCATTTGATTTTTTCCCCCCAGTAAATATCAATTAGTAACCTATACGTATTCCGTAAGTTAATCCTTTATAAATATTTTTAAATTATTATTTTTTTTTTTAACTGATTTCAGTATTATAGAATACAAATACCTTTTTTTTTTTTTTTTTTAATTAATTTTTTTTTACTATATGTCTTATACAAAGATTGTAAAGACCAATAAATCTATAGATAACGGTTAAAATAATCGAGGTTTGCATTACAGGGCTAAAATATTACTTATATAGATTAATAATTATAAAAATAATAATAAAAACTTTAAACTTAAAAATGCATGAGGAAAAAAAAAGGAAAGATTTATTCTCATCAACTTATAAATCCGAAAATATTTTTATTGGATTATATTGATTCCAAATATCAGATTTTAATTTTTTACACTTAATCATGTTTCTTTTTGACTTCACTTCTGTTAAGTGGAAATTCACTTCTTAGGACATTTATTAACAATAAATCCTAATCATTTGAATATTTATCTTAATTTTCATTAAGACTACTGTTAATGGATAATAAAAATAGATTAAAGGAAATAGGAAATAGGATATGTAAACAATTCGTAATCAAAATAAATGTGAAATATTGTAATGTTTATTAATGTTGTTAAGATTATATTACAACATCATCTAATATTATATTATCTTATGTAAGCCACTACAGGGTAACGACAAAAGTGTATGTTGGTTTCGCTGTTAATTACACTGAGAACAAATCTTAGCAACCTTTCTGATCCTCTTTATACTCTGTGTATTTTTTACAAATTTCAGGATGCTAAAAAAAGAAATGCTTGTAACTTTTTTCTCTCAATATGAAAATTCAAGGAATTTCATTTATCACATTTGGGTTATACAAGCATGTAGTTTTTCGGTCATAAATATATTATATATTTCTTTTATATGCGCTTGATCCAGATGCACATTTTTTTTTTTTTTTTTTTTTTTTGATATAATAATGCATTACTGCATCCAATTTTAATTTTTTAATTTCGATCTACCAAAAACAAAATTTAGATATTTAATAAAATTACAATGCAGAATTTGTAATTTCATTTCTTTTGTGTAAGGTATATTCTAAATCAATAGTACATACAATCACTGCAAAACTTTAAAATACCTGAGCATCAATTTTGGTGGAATCCAATCTGTTTAAAAAAAAAAAAAAAAAAAAAATGTGCACTATCTATTTAAATTTTGTCACTATTCAGCTCTTAAACACTGAATTCCCATAAACAATTAGGTACATTTGCTTCCAGATGTTGTACGAAATATCTAGATAAAAACTTAAAGATTTATCCTGTGGCTTACGGAAGGCGAAGACCATTATATGTATCATATATTTCAGCAAATGTTTTTCTTCTGAAGAAAAAAAAAGTACAAGCAAAATATTAAAGAGAAGATGTTTTAGATCAGTTCAGACCCTGTAAAAAGTAATGAGTGGAATGCGTTATGGTTGTTGTAATACATGGTGATTATAATTAAAGTTACGATTTCGAAGCGCTATAATTTAAAAACTAACGGATGGGTGGATGGTTGGGTTTTAGCAATTGGCGTCGGTCTGGGACACATCCCCAGAGGTGGTCCGGAGACAAGCCATCACAATTTTGATCCTCCACGAAAGGGATGGCTCTCCCGCTTCGGTGACCGCCAGAGGTATTATTTTTGATGGGAACATGGAGGGCATTGCGGCCACTACAGATTTTACGTGCACCAGCCACCATTAGTGTACACGACGATCTTTGGCCGGCTCGAGTACCGAACCCGCAATCTTCAAATTACGAGGCCGGCGCTCTACCGACTGACCTACCACGGCCCTGAAAACTAACGGACAATATCACTTGATATTTTACCAGAACAAAAGTCAAGCAATGGAATTTTGTTTCGTAAAGTAAAAAAGTATTTAGAAAATGTGCCTGTAAATGGCACTGTCAAGATAATCTCAAAAGAAATGCCTAAATAGGTTCATTATATACAAGAATGTTGTTAGCAACAGAATAGAATAGTAAGAAACAATAGTTTAAAATATCTAAAGATTATTACGTCTCGTAGTTAAATTAAATTTTAATCACATTAAAAACTGAGACAGATAATATGCACTAAAAATATACATTTTAAAATATTAAAAACACAAAAACATAAATTTAAACGTTTCGAGCCTTTTACAGGCTCCTCATCAGTAAAAAACATCAAGTGTAAATGATGAGATGAACAACAGACTTTCATTATGTGAGTACAACGTATTCAACAGGAACTGCGCATGCCTCATTAAGTGGCGAAAAATGTTGATTTGAGGAACTGCGCATGCCTCATTAAGTGGAAAACTGACCATAGAAACTGACCATTTACCTGATTTTAACAGTACTAAAATAATCATATCTAATTGTTTAAATTATCACTCAAGAATTTTCCTGGAGGGCTGGTACACAAATCAACATTTTTCTCCATGAGGCATGCGCAGTTCCTGTTGAATACGTTGTACTCACATAATGAAAGTCTGTTGTTCATCTCATCATTTACACTTGATGTTTTTTACTGATGAGGAGCCTGTAAAAAGCTCGAAACGTTTAAATTTATGTTTTTGTGTTTTTAATGTTTTAAAATGTATATTTTTAGTGTATATTAGCTGTCTCAGTTTTTAATGTGATTAAAATTTAAAGAAACAATAGAGTTTAAGAGTTTACGACAAATGTTTTAGCAAAAAGACAAAGATGCGTGTTTACAGCGGAAACAGTGATAGTGACAAGATAAAAATAGGAGCTTCGCGAAACAAACATCTTACGAATGGTTAACGGTACGGTTTGGAACTTCTTTTTTTTTTCTTTGCTAAACAAAATTCCATTGCCTAACAATTGTTCTGGTAAAATATCAAGTCATTCTCAACAGTCGTTTTGAAATTATAGCGTTTTGAAATCATAACTTTAATTATAATTACCCTGTATGTTATTACGAAACTTCATTTATGTGGTTGGTAATTTCATATATAGTCATGTAGATATAAAGTTTTCTTTAACCCTTTCAGGACCATAAGATTTCCAAGACTAAATATGCCAATACAACACAATATTTTAGCTATTGTGGGTGTAAAGTAAGAGAATATCACCAGAAAAACATAGCAGGGTGTATAGGTTTCCTATAATTTCATGGGAAATATTTTCCCTATGGACCATAAAAGTAAATAAACGAAGAGTTAGGTTTATTATATCGGTATTTTATTTATTGTTTTGTAATACAAATTTATTGCTGTGTAACACATATATAAAAATGATCAGAAAAGTAAAATAAATAGCTAGTTATGGTATTCTACGAAACAATTTCGTTTACTTGTGAAGCACAAGTGGACATTGCACATAACACATTTATTATGTGTCCTATTTTCTATACTTTTTTTTTCGTTCAGAAACACATTTGCTGCCTTGGACATATGTTTTATTTTGACATTCAGTAAAAAAAATATCGATTCAATAATAATTGAACAATCGATAACGATTTTTGTAGAAGGGAAAAATATTTCCCTTGGGCGTAAAAGGGTTAAAACACAGAAAAAAAAAAACAAAAACAACAACAAAAAAAAAAAACATGCAGTTTATTAAACCTTCTACAGTACATTAGCATGCAAGTTGTAAAGCAAACATTGTGAACATTCCAAAAGTTTAAATGATTCCAATTTTAGTTCCTCTCAAAAAAAGAATCGAAATGATAGATGATGTTATCAATATTTATTGACTCTAAACCAACAATATTACCATAGATTAACACAAAACAGAAATTTGTCAAAGCCCTTTATACTTGTTTTTTTCTCAAAGACATGAAATTCAGTTCATTTTATCAACGATAATATTTTGTATTTTCATAATATTTGCTTAGGATTTTCGTATAAGTAACTCCATATATTAGGCTAATAAGTTATGTAAATAAAATTTCGTTTAAGCCTGAGCATGCGAATTTCAGTTTCATTGCAGTATGTTCTGTCTAACGTAGTATGTCAATTTTTCTAAAAATATAATTGCATTGGGTTTAATATCCTACATGTCATAATGGGAAACGTTAGTTTTTGCACCTTTTTTTTTAAGAAACGTTTATATCTCCATGAGTATATGAGCCAGTGTCACAACTACATGATTCAACCAAAATGCATTTGAAGCATTGCTGTTTTTATGATAATCGCTAGCTTTCTTTTCTTTTTTTTTTTTTTTTTTGTTTTATTGTTTATTCGTTTCTTTCCTCTGTTTTTAGTTGGCAGGCAAAATTTTGTTAAAATGTATGTGGTATAACATGTTTTTTATTTTCACTAAGTTTCAGCAAAATTTGTCATGAATATTTCTACAATTTTCAAAAATCATCTGAAATCGAAAGTATCAGATCATTTAAGAGAAAATAAAAGTGTACTTTTATTATTAGACCATACCTAAATTACATATACACTATTTACCATTAAGAAATTGGAAAATATCTTGGAAAGTTATTTAGGAATCATCATGTAACCTTTGTAGTGTATAGAACATGTTATACCTCATGTATTTTAGCAAAAGTTGGGTCCTGAAGAAGAAAGTGGATCAGTAAATATTAAATACAAATCGAAATGTTTCAGATTACCTTATAAAAATAAATGCTTTAAATGTGTTTTGGCTATAGCATGCGATTGTGAGGATTTTTCTCATTATCTGTATAAAATTTCAAGAGACTAACACATATATTCATATATATTTAAAAAAAAAATCCATTTTTTTAAATATAACACGTAGAGTATTAGACCCAGTGCAAAGATATTTTTAGAAAATTTGGCATACTGCAATAGACACAGCATATTGCAATCAGATTGCAAAAATGTTTAATATCTTACGAAAGATGAGTGTTTTTATTAAATAATTTTTAACTACGCATGCGCTGAATTTAAAATAAATTCATTTGCATAATTTAGTAGCAAAAAGTATTGAGGAACACTTATGAAAATCCCACACAAATATTGTGTAAATTCAAAACGTTACGAGAGATAGAATGAACAGAATTTCAGTTTCTCTCAAAATAAAAGCTAATCTATAAGGGGTTTTACTCACATTTTTATTTTTATTCAATCAATGTACAACAATAATACAATGTTTGCTGTCTGTAAACAAATATTGATAAAACCCTCGAACACCTTCCTTTTATTTATTTATTCATTTATTTATTTATTTGTGAAAAATTGAAATTCTGTTCATTCTACCTCATAAATTTTGAATTTATACGATAGTTATTTGTGGTTTTCGTATACGTTGCTCAATAATTTTGGTTATTAAAATATGCAAATGAATATTTTTAAAAGCTTGCTCATGCATAGTTAGAAATTATTTAGTAAAAACTCTTATATTTCGCAAGATATTTAACACTCTTGCATTCTGATTTGAGAATGCATTGTCTAATGTAGTACGCTTAATACAAAGTGCAAAGATATGCTTAAAAATATCTTTGTACTTTGTCTTATACCCTATGTGTTATAATTAAAAATGTTGACATTATTTTGCATTTATATATTTACTCTATAACAAAAAAAAAAAAAAAAAAAAAAAAAAAAAAGACGCACTAAGAAGACGTGGGGACAAATATTGGTAGATGTGATGTACATGTGGAGAAATCAATTGATTACAGTTTCAGAGAATTTGAATGATTTAATGAAGAGATAGGGCGTCACAAAGTAAACAAGTCAATAACGCGTTGGTCCACTTTTGGCCCATATGTACGCAGTTATTCGGCTTCGTATTAATTGATAGAGTTGGCAGATGTGCTCCTGTGAAGTATCGTGCCAAAGTTTGTCCAATTGTTGCGTTAGATTGGTAAAATCCCGAGCTGGTTGTAGGACCCTTCTTATGATGCTCCAAACGTCCTCACCGGAAGAGATCCGAGGACTGAGCTTAACCCCATTTCACTGAGCCGCCTATTAAAGGTATTTGAAGTCACTGAAGTACCAGTTCACGTAGGATCGACGATAATGATGATTTGGTGCATGATTCCATCAAAATCTGTATGTATGTCAATTTCTGTCCAGTTTGCATTACTCCATCTTGGTGCGTCACTTTTTTTGTTATAGAGTATATATATATATATATATAGCTCCTTGAATATATATAGTAGCCTCATAAAAAACCGTTTTGTTTAATTTATTACTAGTGCACTTTCCTTTTTCAGGACACAACTCTCACTGAAGTATATGAGGTATAACATGTTCTTTAGACTACCAAAATTACAAGATGATTTTTAAAGAAGTTTTGCATTTATTTGAGAAAACGTCTAAATTCAAATGCGTCCAAATACTTATTGGTAGATAGGGTAGTTATATCAACAGTCATTCCTCATATAGTGTACATTTATTATATTAATTGTTTTACATAGAATTTTTTGACCTTGATAACACTGCTTTTTACATTATAAAAAACATTTGTAGAAAGCAATTGTGCTTTTTAGACATTTTTGTATTTCAAATATTGTGATAAATATTGAATAGAAACTTTGTACTAGATAAATAAATTTAGAAAAGAAAAAAGGCGTCGACAAAAGGACTAAATAATATGTATACATCACTTTCGGTATCTCTAAAGTGCTGCACAATTATGGACAAAATTAGGAATGAATATGTTAGAAGAGAATTTAAAGTTTTTAACATCAGAGACAAGATCAATGTATACCGCACCAATTGGAAAAATCATGTCAACGTATGAAACGCGGAATACTACCGAGAGCTGCCTTCTAGTAAATTCCAAAGGCCAATTGAGACCGCGGCAGACCTAGAAACGGTGGTTAGACCAAGAAGCCGGAACAGGCTACCAGCCTAATCCCTGAAGATGGCATCACTTCCGGTAGCATTGAGCGTATCGTTATCAGTGCACTGATGACGTTAAGCTCAATGTTACCGAAAGAGCTGTTGAAATTTATTTATTACTTTTGGGGCTCTACACTTGTTATTTTGTACATAAAATAAATTTACGAAACTGAAATGTATTTTATTAAAATTTCTTTTTATTTTAAAAGATAAATATACACAGAGAATTATACAAGAAATGAAACAAAATTAAATTATAAGTCAATTAAAAAAAATCATTAGCACATTTTATTTTAATTTCAATATTATTTTGGACGCAATGCAGTGACAAGTCGTTTTTACGCTGAAAGAAATTTAAAATATTCATAAAATTATTTTGACAAAATCGTTTTGAAAAAGAAAAATTGATAAATGACTTCAATAAATAAAACTGTATTCAAGAGTTTAAAGCAAATATTTACCAATTCCAAATGGATAAAGCAGCATTATTGAAATGGAATTTGAATAGCCAAGGTCTTCAAATTAATAAAATTCACTAAAGTTTTCTATTTTTTATTCTGTTATTCTAAATAATAGATAAATTTGAGCGCAATGACATTTTACTTCCGGCTATTAAATATAACAAGAGGAGCACTTACGCTAGAAGTATTTTTTGTATTACATTTTGAAAGTTTAAACTAATTTAGAAAAATTCCAAACACACTTGAAATTTAATGGAACAATTATATTCTTTTCATTTTAAAACAGAAAATGCAAACTTTATTTTGGAAATATATGTTAAATGAAAACGTGATGTTTTATAGAAAAAAAAGCAATTTTTGTTTATTATACATATATATATATATATGTGTGTGTGTGTGTATGCGCGTGTATGCATACATATCTTAAACAGATCTATTTTTTTTTTTTTTTTTTTTTTTTAGTTTATAAGTTTTAATTACGGAAAAATCTCACAGAGCAATGTATTTGAAAAGTTGAGACCAGAAAGAATTTATGAGTGGAAAATGTTGAAACATATTGAATTTTTTGTTCTTTCCTAAAAATATTTCTCATTGATACATAAAATTTAAATAAAATGTAACATATAAAAGTTATATTGCAAAAGTTTATATATTTGTTTTGTTACATTCCACTGCCAATTTAGATAAAAGATAGTTTTAGTTAAAATAAAAGTATATATGTAGATAAAAGTTAGTTTAGATAAAAGTTACTTTTTACGATAAAACGAAATAAAAATTTTACATTCTATTAAAGAAAATTAAATTATTAATGATCCATAATACAGATATGTCCACATTTTAAATGTTATTTTGAATTTAAATAAGACAAATTTGTCTATATCACCATTCATTAAATTATATGACATAAACAAGAAAAAAAGATATTTACACTTATTGTTGTCGTTTTGTTATTTATCTCCTTTCCTTGACTGCTACACCAGGGCGTGTTCATGAGAATATTTACTTAATAAGGAATACCCTATGGATTATTAAATAGTCCTCGTACATCTGTTACTTGTCAGAGTTTGTAAAAAGATTTTTTCTTACAATTTACATTCAGTGAAGAAAGAATAAAATTTGTGTACCATAAAAAAACTTATTGAGTTTAAGTAAATATTACGAAGTCTCTGCGGAGCTGTTAGAGCTATTCCGTGAGTTATTCTAGAGAAGGTAGAACCTAACTGACAGATTAGATTAAATGTTACATACCAATCGTGAAAAAGAATGGCCGTCAATGGAACATCGACTCCAAACCTCGGAAGCAAGTTCAACAAAAGTAAGCACTTCAAAATCAAAAATATGTTTTAGGTTACCCTGTTTAGCCAACATATATGCATTTTTTTCTAAATACGATAACTTTTAAGAAAACTCTTCAGAAATTCACTCTAGACTTTATGTTAAATACGAAAATTTCCATTTTTTTAAAAAGTGTTACCAGACGCATACCAGTAATCTATAAAATGGATAAGGGATGAATTCAGGCATTCATACATTCGTAATCCATATATTTTTGTTGAAAGTTGATTCTTTGCAATAATTTAGTTTTTTATTTACTAAAATAAGCTTTGAAAAATTATTACAATTGAAGAATAATTTAAATTTCTTGTAGAGATTTTAAAGCCTTTTTACATTTGGCAAAAATTTCCCTGCAAGGTACATTTCAATTACCATAAATTTCCCTAAAGAATGTATTTCTTTTTATACTTAATTACTAATTACTCTATGCATAATCTCCAATGCTAATTTTCTACGACTGATAATAAACGTACTGAAAGTTTTTGTTTGCATAAAATTCATGAGGAATGTTAAAATAAATTATTCTGGATATTTATTTATTTATTTTATTTTATTTATTTATTTTATTTCATTTATTTTTTTATTTATTTGTGATTCAGACATAAACGTAAAACAACATTTTCTATATATTTTTGGTTATAGTTTCTTATAACATCAGAGGATTTGCTCTCACAACTGGTAGACAAGCGATACTGGAATCAATCTAAGTCGAAATCACTGCCATAGACGCCGAATATCGCGTAGATATAAACTAAGATCCTCTAGAAAGACACACTATGGAGGTGATATTCGCAAGCCTATTAAACAAGTGTAGGCATTCGGTTTTAGCCAAAAATATATACAAATACGCACTTTATAACTCAATTGGTGGAAAAGTTTTCTCGTTTTAAATCACGATGCTTAACCCAAATATGATTGTAATACTTAATATCCTAATCTATATAGAAAGCAATTTTTGTAATATATTTCCTATATAACGACTACTCCAAATAGAAAGTGCAGGAATTTTAGTTCCATATAGTGAATTTCTGCTCGATATAGAAAAATGAACCCTTGTTTGCTGCTCCAGAGACTTGCTATAATTCTAGCTGAAAAACGCTCCAATAACTTTA
This sequence comes from Salticus scenicus, assembly GCA_963930645.1. NCBI lineage: Eukaryota > Metazoa > Arthropoda > Arachnida > Araneae > Salticidae > Salticus > Salticus scenicus. Next base: position 66,121,412 of record OZ005659.1, read on the forward strand.
CACTCAGATACGATTACAGTAACTCTGAGAAACTATATTTATACCGTATCTCGTGCGGCAAACTACTAAACATCAAACATTAAATATTATTTCGTTTATTTAGTCACCTTTGCATATAATCTCAGAATTATAGTGTTCATTTTCCTGGAATACAGATTCCTAAAACTTTACTGAATATAAGTATAAAAAGATCTTCTGTTTTTGCCTAAAATTAATTAGAATGTTACTTAATGCTGCAACATATTGAAAAAAAATAGTATACAATTTTCATCTAAAGCTTAGAAGCAATTATTTTTTGAATTCCTAAAGTAAAAATATAGATTTATTAGTTATGGATGTATGATAAAGAAATAAACTTAGCAGACGAAATGATCGAGAATTTTTAGCCTATACATTTCTTGATGTGAAACATTATTATGAATCTTTTGTATTACGAGAAATTCTCGTTTGTTTCTCAGAATTCGGTCATAAACGAAAATTATAGATACTAGACTCTAACACTCGCCTCCAGTGAGTGTTCGCATTTATTTTCAAAGTGTTTTACATAGTTTTGAAAACGATAATGTAGTACTAATAGGGGTCAGAAGAATTCGGTATAAAAGGGGACCTACATTTATAAGGATGACATAAAACTATTTTACTAGAGCCACAATTTGATTTCCGGATGTCAGGATTTATTTTTCATTTTATTTATTTATTTTTACTTTACATATACCTAAAAGTGCAAAACATTTTACAAGATCATATCTCACGATAATTTTAATTTAGTGAAAAATTATAAATATTATTAAAACGTTTACGTTTATTTTCCGACTTATATCATTTTTAAAAATAAAAATCTGTATCATATATGCATAAAGAATAGAAATTTTTTAAGTTACACTGTAAGAAAAAAAAAAAAAAAATCTTGGTTTATTACAGAAAATTTCTAGGAACAAAATTGCCCAAAAATATTCGTTTATTTATTTTATTTTATTTTTTTTTTTTTTTTTTATTTACTTTTTTTTTCGAAAAATATTTCGAAAAGAAATTTCCGTAACAGAACATTATAGAGTATATTTTTACACAAAGAATTTTTTACACATGAAACACAGTAAAAAATCTCATATTAAAGAAATTTCTCAAGGCGACAATGTTACTTTTCATCTACATAAACACAAACTGGTTTGCTACTTAGTCAGGAGTCATACTCTCCGCCCATTTTATCGGAAATTTTCAGGAATGGAAAAATTTCCTCCTTTTTGACACCACTAAATTCATGTAGAAATCTTTATGGTATATTTATAGTAGCATGTCCTCATTAAATAAGGTAAAAAATACTGTATAAAAATAGTGGTTACTATCAATGCAGAAATTTCTTATATAAAAAAGTGTCCTGAATAAAAGGCAAAGCGTACGACCCTTGCAGGGATGGAACACGGGCGCAGAATTCATACCGGAATCTGTTTAAGAAATTTCCATACCTATAATATCGTTGATTTAAGAGGTAGACAATTTTCTTACATTCATAGTGGTATGAATTCTGCGCCCTTGTTCCATCCCTGCCCTTGTACTTAGTACTCCTCAAACCTGTTTCGATATTGATTCTTCTTACAAAAGACAGGAAAAAATATGGAACCACCAGTTAAAATCTGTATCAGTGACTTAGTTCCCAATATTTTAACTTATTTTGGAACATTTTTCGGGCCACCAGCGACCGAGCGGTTCTGCGATCAAAACTAGCAGACGTATGGTGCCGAATTCGATCCCTGGTCGTGCTCGTCGGCCTAGCCAATCGGCGTTTCCGTAGTTTCCTCCAAAACACGGGCTAGGACCTTTTAGAAAGTCCCCCCATGGAGGGCACTCTCCTCAGGCCTAAGACCCTAGTGCAGTCGATCGGCCTTAATCCCCACAAGCTCAACAATAACAATCTAAAGCATTTTTTATCCCGCCTTTAATTTGCACTGATTTATTAAATAATTTTCTTCCAGTATATAACTACGATAAAATAAGAACAAAAAGACTCTAAAAAACTGGTATGGTATAAAGGCGGGGCTAAAAATACTCTGAAATAAATTATAATATTTTGCAACTGTATAGTGGATATAGATTTTATCTGGTGGCAGATAAAATATTTCTTTTAACCGTTTGACTGCTAAGCAGCGCGATAGCGTTGCTATGTTCAGTCTCGAAAACTGCGAAGCAAGGCTATCGCGCTGCGAGAGTTAAAATTCAGATATCACCGGAATTTTAATTTAAGTTTTGTACGTAAACAAAATCAACCATTTAGAACCAAAACAGTGTTGCTGAACATTATCTTTTCATTATTTTCTTTTAAAAGAAGTAAATATATATGAATATATATATATGTGTGTGTGTGTGTGTAGAAAATAGGTGGTGTAGAAAAATGGACGGTACTAACAATTTGCCGGACTAGGTTGGCAGCTCTGTATATATATATTTGTTTAATTAGTTTATAAAGTTCTTTTCTTTCATTATTTATTTGTAAAAACATAAAAAGAATTAATAAATTAACTGATAACTGTATGAGTGATTGTGTTTTATTAAATACCACATGTTTTTTTTTTTTTTTTTTTTTTAATGCTCAAATTATATCACCAGAAAACAACGTCAATACTCTAACCACTGAAATCAATTAAATGTAGTTCTTTCGAAAAAGAAATATCTAACATGATTTTTTGGCGCATAAAATATTACGACGCTCGTTTCATCCTTTTAAAATTATATATCATTATATTTATGAAATAAGTTGAAAAAAAATAAGAATGGGAGGAGTCTTGATAAAATCTAATCAAAATACACACCCCTTCACTACGATGAATTGCATCTTTGGAAAAAAAAAAATTGGATTTTTTCACTGATCCTAAATTTTTGTAAAGCATAGTGTGTGAACAATTTTTAATGGTAAAACACGTTTTTTGTTTTTATTCATCCTTTAATGATACTTAAATTGGCCTTTTACAAACGCTGCAGTAAGGCGTGGTTTTCATTAATTAGCTGTGTTTTTACATATCATTAGAAAATTTCATATTTTATTTATGTAGAAAGAGCTATTGAGGGTAAATAATTTAGGCATAAAAAAAAAAAAAAAAAACACATTTATACATTCACTTTCGCTTTCTGCTTACTTGGATTTTTTTTTTACTGCACGGCGTAGTTTTGCATGATTGGGTTTCAAATTTTTTACAAAACTAAAATTAAATATTCACACCGGAAAAACTTTTATTGAGGCCTGAAATAGCGATAGCAATTTAAGGATGTGTTTCAGAAAATATTCAGCATTCAAACCGTTAACTAATTGAGATAATTTAAAATAAATATCTGCAGTTTTATAAAACGTTAATTTCCTGTAGGATTGTTGTAAAAAAAATTCTATTTTTTAAGTTTTTTCTTTTCTTTCTTTCTTTCTTTTTTTTTTTTTTTTTAAGTGTAATAAAATATTTGAAAAAAAAAAAAAACAGCATGAAAACATGCAAAGGAAATTATTACTTACAAACTTTGAATAAACACCATAAAATGCAATAAACTCGCAACAATTGTTTCGGGTCGAAAAAACACACGACCCTTCATCAGGCGAACAAAGTAAGCACGAGTGCAGCAGTCAAAGCGCAGTCGTGCGTTGCCGCTTTGACTGCTGCACTCGTGCTTATTTTGTTCGCCTGATGAAGGGTCGTGTGTTTTTTCGACCCGAAACAATTGTTGCGAGTTTATTGCATTTTATGGTGTTTATTCAAAGTTTGTAAGTAATAATTTTTACAACGCCAGTTTTGTGATGCTTCTTTATTAAAAATGCAAAGGAAATGTTACAAAATGCAACATTTCTTATATTCTTTTTTTCATCAGTCAAGACATAAATATATATATTATATATACGAGGGTTGATCCAAAAAAAAGTTTATAAGCAGAAGCATTTGAAACGTAATAATTGTGGAGCGAATATTTCCACCCAGGGTGATTGACAGATGGCGCTAGTTGTCCTACAGCGGTTCTACGAGTAAGTAGCGTCAGTACGCAGACACTTAAGAGCGAACACAGTAATGGCACGACGTCTAGAAAAGTGGTCTCGCACAGAGGTGCGAGCGTAATTCGATTCTTATGGGCCAAGAATGTGGCCGCATCTGAAATTCACAGACAAATCGTTGAGGTATACGGGGACAAAGCAATGAGCTTCTGCATGACAATGCCAGGCCCCATACAGCTCGCCAGACTCAGGAAAGGTTCAAGTGGGAGGTCTGGAATCATCCCCCATACAGCCCCGATTTGGCTCCAAGTGACTATTTCCTTTTTCCGGCGTTGAAGCGAAACTTATCCGGAACATGGTTCACCTCAGACGATGCAGTGAAAACAGCTGCCGAGAAATGGCTCAATGAGTAGGGCCCTGATTACTACCAAGACGGGATAAACAAGTTGGTCGAACGTTCTGACAAATGCCTAAACAGGTTTGGCAACTATGTGGAAAAGTGAAGGCCAGATGTGTCTCTTGATTCGCATTTGTATCTTGTTTCTATTGTTAATAAATACTTTTTCATTTGCCTTGTAAACTTTTTTTTGGATCACCCGTATATTGTTGTGTATTGTTATGTATGCACAGAGAGGTAGACAGATCGAAGTAGAGAGAAATATTAAAGCAATTAAAAATTCCATAAGAATATTTAAGTAAACACAAATTAATATAAATTGAACTAAAAAAAAAAAAAAAAAAAAAAAAAAAAATTAACATAATTTCAAATGGTATTGATATTGATAGAAAAGAAAAAAAGTAAATTTAACTTACAAAAATAATTTGTTTTAGTTATATTGACTCGAGGACTTGAAGTTAACTTTGTGTATTCAACGAATTGGCATATGCATTTATTATTTTTTACTCTTGAATTGAAATTGTTTTACGAAGAAATTTATTAAGAATAAATCTTAATCATTGAATTCAATTTTCGATTTTCGTTAAGACGATTTATAATGATTAAAATATAAGGATGTAAGTTAAGAGATAATTTTCATGTTGTCAGAATTTATTAATCTTTATAAAGTACTGTTTTTTATTATTTTTATCGGGGTAATTAAGATCAGACGTTCATATTTGAAAATACTTCTCTAATTAGTATAAGACATTTTAAAATTATTACAAAGAGTACTTGAAAATTTATCATATAGAAATATATTTCTAATATATTCGTCAATAAAGTCATTGTTAATTATGAAATTCAGTACGACAGTACTAAAAACTTAAAGCAATTTCGATCCTAATATATTCAATTTTTACTGTACAGATACACAGAACTGTTTATAAAAGTACCTAAATAATATATATATATTACATATAAAATTAAATTTAAAATGACAAGCGTGAATAAAATACTTTCAACAGATTTCAAGAGATTTTAACCTTATCTAAATAATAAATCATTATGCTTTTCAACAGGATGTTTGGAATAAATTTAACACTTTTGTATGACAATTAGAAACAAAGACTATCGTTCTAAAAAATGATTTTATTGAACTCAGGGGAATCGTACAGAATCAGAAAAAAAAATGTTAAAGCATAATCATTTAAAGAAAAGCCCAATGGGCGGCCAAAACTACCTGTCGCTAAAATTCTTAACGACTTTATAAAAATCATCATTCAAGCACATGTCGCTACTTTGGCGACTCATTTCAGATATATCGTTTCATATATAAATCTTAATAAACATTTCAGAATATTATATTTAAATAAGGTAAATATCTTACCTTATCGGTCCAGATTCGTGGGGACTGCCGGCCTCTGTAGGTTCCTGTCTATTCATTGGAGTTGAATTCAAGACATAAATCCAAAATAATAGGAGATCAATTACGGCTACACACATTTATTACATACTACAAAACGAACACGAAGAACACACACTAAGGAGAAAAGAAGAAACAGAACATTAATATCGGCGCGCAGCGCCATCTACAGGTTTAGATTAGACCAATAAACAACACATTGGCCCCCGGATGAACATTAACTTTATATTCATTTTCCCATTGTAATTATATCTGACATTTCTAAATCCAATATATTTCAAATTGTAAGTTCACACAAATGTCATAGTTTAAATGAAAGTTTTTAAAGTTTATTTAGTCCTTTTCAAAAATTTCAACTGGATAAATCAACTGGAAAGGACGTCTCAATGTTCCTGTAGAGGTTTTTATCTCACAAGATCTAACCTTTCCATCTCTACCAGGAAACACTTGTGTTATTACTCCCAATTTCCACAAGTGCCGTGGCAATTTGGAATCGTGGATTAACACAATATCATTTGGAGTATATTCACGAATACTGGAGTGTCGACTTGTCATGGCGTTTTTAAGCTGTAGAAGGTATTCCTTCTTCCACCTTGACCAGAACTGGTCCAATATTCTTTCCTTTTGATTAAAACGTTTGATATATGTTGCCGAAGTTCCAGGAAGCACATGTGGTTTCATATGCACGATAGGTAGGGTAGTAAGTCGCTGACCTACCAAGAAGTGTGCTGGCGTGATTGGGGAAGGTTCTCCTGAGTCTGCATATGTATATGTAATGGGTCGGGAATTAATTGACCCTTCAATTTAACATATAACTGTATGTAGTTGTGTGTGTGTTAAAGTGGTTCTGCCAACCACCTTTCTTAAGGCAGATTTTACAGATCGCACTAGACTCTCATAAAAGCCTCCCCACCATGGCGACATTTTCATGATAAACTTCCATTTTATTTTATTACTACTATAGTAATCTTTAACGTCGGGATGGGTGATTATTTTCCAGATGTGCCTTAACTCAATATCAGCTCGATGAAAAGTTCGTGCGTTGTCGGAGTAAACCGTATGGCAAAGACCCCGCCTTGCTACTATTCTTCTGAAGGCCAATAAAAATGTTTCTGTAGAAAGGTTCTCTACCAATTCTAGGTGCACTGCTCTTGTGATAGCGCATGTGCACAACAAAATATATATTTTGCTATCCGTATTTCGGATGTATAAAGGGCCTGCAAAATCAAGGCCTATCACTGCAAAAGGCTTTTGTTCATTGATACGATCTGCAGGTAACGGAGCTGATATCTGGGCTCCAGCTCTAGAATTAAATTTTATGCAAATTCTGCATCTTCTTAATACGCTTTTTACTGCCTGTCTGCCCTTGATTACCCAAAATTCCTCCCGTAATTGTACTAATGTATCATTAATGCCAAAATGGAAAACCTTTTCATGCGCATTTTTTATTAACAAATCAATTAATTTACCCTTTGAAGGCAACAGGATCGGGTGTTTTTCGTTAAAGGAATAATTTGATTTCTGAAGCCTTCCTCCGATGCGCATTATTCCTACGGAATCCAAAAATGGTGAGAACTCAATTAAATTTGAATTTTTAGAAATAGGTTCCCCATTTACCAAACAGTTTAATTAATTCGGAAAACTAATTTTCTGTGTATATTTAACCCACATTGTTTGCGCACTACCAATTTCTTCTGCCGATAATGGACCGCTAACTTTCTCGTTTTTAGGATTCGCGTTGTTAAGAAATCTCTTTATCCATGCCGTAATTCTGAGGACTCTTAAAATGTTACTATATTTTTCTAGATCCAATATTGGTTCAACTGTTTCTATACAGATTTTAAACTGAATTATTTTTTCAGGTGTTTTTCTTTTTTCTTCGGTAATATATTGCGTGTCTACCTTTTCACCAATATCATTACCTTTACCATTTAGCTCAGATAACCATTTTGGACCTTTAAACCAAAAATCATTATTAACTAACGCATTTGCGCTAATACCACGAGTAACTAAATCTGCGGGATTATCCTTTGTATTACAATATGACCAATTTTCGGGTACTGACAATTCCTGAATTTCAACTACTCTATTTTTAACAAAGGGTTTCCATTGTTTCGCCGATCCCTTCACCCAGTGTAAAACAATAGTAGAATCTGTCCAATAAAATTTCTCGATGTTAATTTCCTTAAATATATCACAAATATATTTCGCTACTCTAGCTGCTATCACCGCTCCCATTAACTCCAATCTTGGTAGTGTTAGTTTCTTTAGCGGCGCAACTCTAGCCTTTGACATAATCATACTTACATAACATTTTTTATCATTACTGATAACCCTAAAATATGCAACGCAACCATATGCAAGTGGTGAAGCATCTGAAAAAATGTGTAATTCTACACGCGAATTTTTCAAATCAACATACGTGAAATAGCATCTATCTATTCGAATTTCTAATAAATCCTTAATTTCGTTACACCACTTTATCCAAATTCCCTTAAGATCATCCGGCAATTCGTGATCCCAATCCATACCTCTTTCCCACATTCTTTGAAGAAAACACTTTATCCTAATTAAAAAGGGAGATATAATCCCAATAGGATCAAAAAATTTTGCAGCTGTATGTAATACATATCTCTTCGTACATACCGATATATCCAAATTTCCAACTATAGATTTCAAAGCTAATCCTAATTTATCACTATCTTTATCCCACACCAATCCAAGAATATTTATTACATTTTCATTATTTACCTCCGAAAAACAATCATTTTTATCCCACATGTTCTTTAATTTCTGTGAATTCGTACTAAACTTTCTTAATTTCATTCCAGCCTTTGCTAAAATATTTACCGCAGTAGAAGTTAATTCATAGGCACCGTTTACGGTGTCTGAGCCATAAAGTAAATCGTCCACAAACAGAGCTGAATTTAACATTTCATAACTATCCGGATAAATTTCCTTATATTCCTTAATGTGTTTCTTAATTGTTGCCGTTAAAAAGAAAGGAGAAGTTGTACAACCAAATGTAGCTCTGGTCATTCGCATTATTTTATAATTCTCGGTATCCTCGTCAAACCATAAAAACTTTAGAAAATTTCTATCGGGTTCCGCGATTTCTATCATTAAAAACGCCTTTTCAATATCTGCGCAAAACGCAATCTTAAACATTCGAAATCTATTAATTACATCCAAAATTGGAGGTGTAAGACATGGCCCTTTTACGAGACAATCATTTAGAGATTTACACCCCGATACTCTACTGGAACAATTAAAAACAATTCGTACCTTTGATGTTTGTTTTTCCCGTCTTACAATTTCTCTATGTGGAGCGAAATACTCTTTTTTTGTACGACCGCAGTCTTCAACGATACCCAATTGTTTTTGTTCTGTGATTATCTGCCTATATTGCTCGAAAATCCATTTATCCGCCTTTAATCTTTTTCTCAAATAATTGAATTGGCGTTTAGCGTTTTCAAAATTATTCTCAAATTTGTCAATACCATGATCATTCCATAATAAATGAGTAACATAATGACCCTGTTTATATTCTAACTGTTTATCAAATTTATTTATTATTTCCTGATCGGAAGCAGAAATCAATTTATCATCATTTATTCCCAAAAAATCCAAAGACCATAACCTTTGCAAATCATTACCCGTAGAATCGGATGATTCATTTTTTTTCACGCATGGATGGTTTTCATGTAAACAAAAAGAGTTACCACATTCAATCTTTAACACGCTGGCGCCAGTAATTAAGTTGTCTGAATCGTTTCCTGAATTATTGTTCCCTGACAATGTCCATCCGAATAATGTATCTACAGCAAACAACGAACGATTAATTTTCTTTTTATTTTTTTGCAGTTTCCAAAATAACCCGCCGCCAATTAGAATGTCTGGAGCCTTCGAATGCAATTGCGGAATTTTATTTCTTTCCCCCTCTCACGAAACCCAAAGTTTTCGAAATGATGCGTCATCCAGAATCTGTAACTTCGTAAAAGAGATTTGATTTACGACCAATGCCTCTACATAACATTTCTGTTTGTGGTTTTTTAAATGAGACAATTCGAAATTTACGACTGAATATTCGTTAGATTGGGGTTGTTTACACGAAAACGGATATATTATGACAGTTTCTTTTCTAATCACCGGCAATTTTAATTCACGGGCGAGTGATATGTTTATGAAATTTCTTTGGGATGCATTATCGAATAATACGGCACACTTTAGAGAGTTTAAATTAGAACTATTTGTTATTCTTGCGAAGCAAGTTTGTAAATATATTTCATTATTCTCAAGCGGATTTTGTACAGGACACTTATAGGACAATACAGAATTATCATTTTCGCAAACACTGTTCTCAGAATTATTTGTTTGGGTATGTTCGATGTGATTTTTATCTTTCATATGAGCCGTTGGAGTTTCCGATTTTTGCTTATAGCAAATTAATGTATTGTGTTTTCCTGAACACGTGTCACATTTGAGACCCGATAAACAGAATTTTGCGGTATGTTTACCTCTTTTGAAACATAAATAACAGATTCCCTGTTTGCGTAAAGACAATTTTTTATCCTCTAAATTTAATTTACACATTTTACTGTCATGATCGTTATTTGCATCAACACAAAATATACATTTACTAACAGTTAATTTAAAGGCTGATGCCTTTTGCATTGTGTTAGAATTTTTATATCCCGAACCAGATTTCCGGTAGTAAGCATTATTATTATTATTATTTTCCGATGATTTTGAATCAAATCTGGAATTTGAGTTCTTATATCAGCTATTGTGAGTTTCTACTTCGCGTTTTAAAAATAAAAAGGTTTTTTCCCTAGTCTGAACTTCTAATTTTAAATGTTTTAACAAATCTTGTACATCCCATTCCTCGGATTCTGTTTTCATTTTATTATAGTCTATCATAATACTGGTAGGTATTAATTTTGTAACAATTGGAAATAACAAATTTCCGTAAGATTTTAAATCCACACCTAAATTTTCGAGAGATTTAATATTAATATCAAGGGCAGTAAGCGTAATTCTTTAATTTGATTTGGAGATTTAACAGGGTTCAAATTTAATAACGCGTCAATTTTATATCTTATTATAATATCTTTTTTTCCGAATCTAGATTTTAATAAATCAATTGCAGTATTGTAATTTTGATCTGAAAGTGCTAAACCCTGAATAGCTGTTAAAGCTTGGGCTTTTAAAAAGCTGCGTAAATACACAAATTTCTGCACATTAGAAATGTTGTTGTTATTATGTATTGTAATCTCATACTGGCTCCAAAATTCAATCCAGTTTTCTGGAGAACCGTCATAAACAGGAATTGATAACTTGGGTAGTCTCACAGAACTAACATTAATTCTTTCTAAATGCAGATTGGGTGTTTGCTCATTTCTTGGCTGCGATAAGATCGGAGTAACGTTTAAATTTTTAATTTTCTCTATCTTATTGATAATTTGAGCTTTTACATCAATAATTGAGTCTCTGTACTCTTGTCTCGTTTCTATTTCCGTTTGTAGCTCGTTGAGATCCGTGATTTTGGCCTCAATTTGATCTTCAACTTCTATAATTTCGTTATTCTTTACTTGCAGTTTTTCTAACTGTGATTCTAATTCAAAAACATTTAACCCTTCGTCGGGTTCATTTAATTTTATATTTATCGTATTAATCAATTTCGTACATAATCCTTTTAGGGTAGATCTTTTTCTCTTCAATTTTTCAAGTTCGGTAGCCATATTGATTTAATTTACAAATTTGGACTATAGTATAAGTAACAGCTTTAAATCACATTTAAGGGCCTGGCAGTCCCTGTTCGGGCGCCATTAGTTATGTCGCTAAAATTCTTAACGACTTTATAAAAATCATCATTCAAGCACATGTCGCTACTTTGGCGACTCATTTCAGATATATCGTTTCATATATAAATCTTAATAAACATTCCAGAATATTATATTTAAATAAGGTAAATATCTTACCTTATCGGTCCAGATTCGTGGGGACTGCCGGCCACTGTAGGTTCCTTTCTATACATTGGAGTCGATTGAAGTCTTAAAACGAAATTAATGATATCATTTTGAGACATACATTTATTACACACTACAATGACGAACACGAAGAACACACTAAAGAGAAAAGAAGAAACAGAACATTAATATCGGCGCGCAGCGCCATCTACAGGTTTAGATTAGACCAATAAACAACACTACCTCAGGTTTGTAGTGAATTTGGAGCGTGCGACTTTCAGGATTCTCACGGGAAAGCTGCAAATGCCGCCTTAATCCTATCAAAAAACTGGGTCGTTGTATTGCAGGCAGTGCAGATAATGTGTTGCTTCAGCACATAATAATTCATACATAGTAATTCACAGAATTGCAATCAGTAGAGGCGCATATATCTAGACCGGTGAAATCGTTTCCTTTAATGTAGCGGTTGGCTTGTGCCTTTTCAAGCAAGGGTTGACCTTTACAAATCTAGCAGGAGTGATAACAAAGGTCCTCGTGCAAAGCCAACTTCATAGTTGACGGGGCGACACCCATTTCTTACCTTAAATCTCGGATCAACTTCTATGGATCCTCTGCAGAGTATATTGGAATTGGTGCAATATATCTCTGGTGTACAGAAGCAATTTTGTCGTATCTTTTAAGTTTTTCTACCAGCTATAGTTTTGTAGTCACCGTTATGCTTCAAAATTTTACTGTGTTCAAGGAACACTGCGCAACTGTCTTTGTTACAGAATTTGGTTGGCTGCCATGAATCATCATGATGTAAGTAAAATATTTCCCATATTTTCAAGGCTTCTACTTGTCCATTGCAGTTCTCTTTGACTTCACAGCTGTATCTAAAATCAAAGAGAAGTTAGTATATGAGAATACTAGCAATACATTCAGACAACTCATAATACATTAAAAGCAACTGTCAAATTTACTCTGAATGCCCTGTCTTTAAGAAAGAAAATCTGAAAATAATAAATAATTCATTTATCTGATATTTTAAAATTAAACTGTATGCATATCAGTCTCATGTCTTTGAGATTTATTCTATATTTCCGAAGAAATATCACAATGTTGTTCACATGCAATGAAACATTCCAATCATGTATAAAAAGTATTTGTAGACATAATAAAATACATGTATAATATTATATAAATAATATTATATACGTTAACCATTAGAATCACCCTGTTGCTTTTCTGCAACATATCAAAAAGTCAAAGTAATTTCTAAAGTTTTGAAAACTGATTTTATTGACTGTTGCTGTCTTGTAACATTCTACTTAACACAATATGTTTATATTATTCCCAACAGATGGCGATATTATGTAATGTTTTACCACGTAAATTTAATTTATGAAGAAAAAAATTTAGATGTATACTTTCTAAATGTAAACAGTTTACATAATTCCGATTTCTGAGAAAAAAACAATTTATGAGCTACTTTTCGTTATAACAAATTAGAAGATTCTTAAGATTTTCCTCTAAACTAACAAAATTGAACGTGTCGAAAATAATTCATGTCATTTTGTACAATGTTTCAGACATCGAACAAACACTTTTTTTTCAATAGTTGTTTAATTTTTTTATATAATGTTATTAAACTATTTTTTTATATGCTTCAGACAACATATTCAGACATATGGGTAAACATTTTTGAAATCAGAGATCAAGAGATATAAAAGGTTAATATTATTTAAAGGTTATATAAGTCAATATTATATAAAAAGTATAAAATGGGCTTGAAAAGGAACCAATGAGTGCTATATTTAACAAGTATATTGGAAAAACTTACTGTTATCATGAAATAAAAGCAGTTATTACGAAAATTTTCTGCAAATTTTTCAAAAATTATTAAAATGTTAGAAAACAATTACATTAAAAAATAGAAATAATAATTTGTAGTAACAGTAATAAACTCTTTATTCAACAAATTGTTTCTTTTATGCAGTTTTGTGTAATTAGCAAACCATTAGGTTGCAACTTTAAAATTTTGTATCATTACAATCTTTACCAATTATTTTGATTTTTTTTTCTTTTTTTTTTATATTTTCGAACTTTTCTAGTCTCGTTTAGAATATTATATCAGAACCAATTTATTATATTGTTAATATTGTAGTTTACTTTCTATTTTAGTTTAGATTTTATAAACTTTTATAGAAATTAACTGAACTGAACTCTTGATATAAGGCTTTACTTTAAATGGATTTCTCGTTATTCTGTATAAAACCAGATACCTTGTTTTATGCCAGTAGAAACTGCATGTAATCGGCATCCCTTTTTGCTTCCAGTTCCTTCATTAAGATAGATAACTTTTTTTTTTGTATCTAAGCTTACCTAACTAGAAAGAAGAATTTACACAGACGCATAATGTGATGAAGAATTTTATGAGATTTCTTTTTTTTTTTCTTTTTTTCGGTTTTATTTCGCATGTAAAATATCGCGTATGTTACATAAAACTGCAGATGATAAATTTCTGATTGGAAGAAATAGATCTATGGAAATCATATAAATATATTTAAAAAAAAATAATATAAGTTTTAAATATAATTTAATGTTTTTTTTTTTTTTTTTTTTTTTTTTTACTTTCTCTTACCCATAGGGTGAAGAAAGTATTGTTATTGGGTCAAATTTTCGAAAGTGAGTTTTTGTTATATTTACTACTGTTTTTGTTCTGAGGTCCCCTGAATACGAAAATCATGCTTTTAGCGAATGGTCAGTGTGTCTGTCTGTTATCAGCATATCTCAAGAACAAATAGTAGCATAAATTCCAAACTCGGTATTCTAAATGTGTATCATATAGGGATGCTACAGTAAGCTTTTCGTTGAGATAAAGCAAATAGTTCGTGTACAGGAACACTCAAAAGTATTCAAATACATTACGTCTATGGAGGAAATTGCAGGTAAGTAGAGTTTAACATCTATAGACTGCACTAAAACAAATGAAACGAAAATATATTTTTGTAATAGAGATAGTCAACTGGGAAAAGAATTTTGTGTATGTAGGAGCCTCGCCTCTCGCCCTGGGGGGTAAGTCCCCACTCGAGGGGAGTAAATTTTCATGATGAGTATCTTTCAAAAGAGCTCGCCAATACCTTTAAAACGAATGGTTGAACCATCGATCTGCGATAATTTAAAATAAAGTTATCGATTTTTTTCATTTTTAACATTTAAAAAAAAAAAATGTAATACTGAGAATAAATTTAACTTTATATATATATATATATATATATATATATATATATATTAAGTGTTAAACTACTTCTCTAATATGGAAATCGTCTGCATTATCATAAAAGATATTTTTTTTTAAAAATAATTTTAATAATTTATTTTCTAAAAACAGAATTATTTTTTAATAACGGAAATAAATTCTATATAAATGTATGTGCATTAATGGAACGGGGGTTTGAGGGCGGCAGTAGCCTTCCTCACACAGAACCAATTATCATATAAAACTCTTCCGAACCCTAATTTGATTTGTTTAACATAGGTTTACATAACAGTACTCGTTATCTTACCTCTTAATCTCCAAACGTTATTTATAGTAATAAATTTCAGGGTAAGAGAAAGTCGTGTGAGTGACACACCAGATTATTATTATTATTATTTTTTAAACATTTAAAAAGTTAGTTGCTACAAGTACAGTTTTACATAGTGCATTCAAATAGTTTATATTTATATACGCCTAACTATTAAATTTATCTCTCTCTGCTCTCTCTTAAACGGACATATAACTAGCAATAAAATATACAGGTGTTAAGTCAGGTGTTAATATACAGTTGTTAATATGCAGGTGTTAAGTACATACATGTGTTACAGTCCTCACACCATGTCTTTTGGGAACCTGGCAAAACTTTTGAAAATTGTGTAAAATGTTTTCCGTCAATATGAGATGGAAATTCATTTGATATTTGAACGAATAGAAAGGACGTAGTCATCTAGAGGTGCAAATTTGACTTAAATAGAACCAACATGAGCAGTGCTTACTTAACTGTAAAAAATATCTTAATGCGCTGCTGAATGAATAATCTCTTACGTCATAGGAAGAAAAGACAAGTATTTCTGAATTCAGCGTATGAAAACGCATTAGAGACACACTAAGTAGTATAAAAAATAATTGCAAAGTCGATTTCGCATTCCTGAGTTAATGATTATTTTCTTTTTTATCATTTAACCCTTTAACGTTCATTGGTTTCGCAGCGAGATCAACCATTTGACATAATTTAATAATTTTTATGCAGCGGTTCTTTTAACGTTCCCCCCCCCCCCCCGCTTTAATTATGTTTTTAACTATTGTTCATTTTCTGTCGGTAAATACAAGCACTGTTTCAAAATTTAAACAAATAATGCTTCAAAGGAAGCTAATTGCATAAGTCACTTGAAGTTTATTAGTATGCGCGAGTGCGACATGCTGGTTTAATGATGCACTCATGTCTAGTTTTTTTTTTTTTTTTCATTTAATGAAGAGCTGGACTGTTATTTTCACCTGAAACAACTTTTACGAGTTTTTGTAGTCGATAATGTTAAATGGTGTGTGTGTGTGTGCCTACAAAGTGTTTTATTTATTAAATTAAATTCTATTTTTATTTTATAAGGTTAACTTATAGATGTTTGAAACAAAAAATTTCTCAAAAAGGAACAATGCTGATTTTTTATTTTTTAAATATTTATGAACTATTTGTCTAAAAGCCGTTTTTAAAATTAGTTTAGTAATTTTTAAAATAAATTAAGTAGTGAACGTCAAAGTGCTAAGACTTCATTATTATTAAATTTTATATGCACTAGCAGACCCGGCCACGCGTTGCTGCAGCTAAGTAATACGTTGATAATTTGATAAGGTATATAGTATTTCCCCACAACTGGATTTTTTTTTTTTTTTTTTTTTTTTTTTTTTGGCGCCTTTTTGAACGATAACGAAGTCGTTCTGGATTCTTTGCAATAAAATATGGTAACCTGCATGCTTTTATTTTAGATTTATGATTTAGCTTATGATTTTATCATTTATGATTTTTAGATTTATGATTTAGTCATAATCGCCAAATCCAGTTGTGGTGAAATACTATAGTTGTTACCCACAACTATAACTGTGATGTAGAAATCACATATATTTTAAAAATTCTCTATTTAATTTTAATTCAAATTTATTTTATCGCTTTATATAATAATTCACTCATGTATTCAATATTAATCTTGAGTAACTGCCGAATTCTTCCTCTATCTGTAAAAAAAAAAAAAAAAAAAAAAATGTAAAAGATAATCAATCTCCTAGCATATTCTCATAATGATTTCCTATCATAAAGAGTAACACATGGCTCATTTTATTTATGTTCCTCCCAAATCACAGTAGCCTTATTCCTAACGTAATTTATTCAGTTAGACAAAATATCCTTGAACACAATTAAATTAAAGCTATATTGCGGTTTATTTTTCTCAGGATGAATCTCTGGCGAAATTTGTGATTTTTGATAGGGTTATCATATTATGGCAATCCTACTCTGTATTCAAAATTGTTAGCTTAATTTCAGTGTAACGTATCTTTAAAAAACCACTTTTATGTGTTCTTGCTGGCGATGAAATTAAATGCCAATATGTAACAATAATTTGAATTTGGCTGAAACTTCATCATTCTTTCCTGATCGCTCCTGCTTAGAAGATACGGATGTAGTTCCTAAAATATTTATACGTTAGGGGCACCTTCCCTCCTTATTTTATGCAGCAAGTCAATAAAGAAAACTGTGCACATTTTTGTCAAATCTTTATTGATCTCTGAATTTCATCTTTTTTTTAACACCTCTGGATCGAATCTTGGTTATTTAATGCAAGAATTGTAAATAATATTTCTAGCGGCAATCAACGCAAGTAGATTTCACCTATACGAAAGTAAGGCCTAATGGAGACCATCGAATTGGGAACTTCTATTAACATTTTATCTACCTGCCACTAACTAAAAAAAATCTTCTCTACATACCTGAATTATCCTACGAAATATTATCTTACCTACTGTACAAGAAAATCAACGTTACATACCTGGTGCCAAGTACTTTAGGAACCAGAGGTGTTATTAGCATTTATGTCGGGGAGGTGCCCCCCAAGGAAACAAAATTATTTTAATATTGATGAAATAAATAATAAAATTATCTGCTATCTGTGGATAAAATTATGAACATTATTACTGGATATTTATGAAATTCTGACAAGCTATTTTTTATGACGATCCTCGTTATTCTTTTAAGCTTTGCTTTTGAACTGGTGTCTTCAAGAAAAGTAAGCCAAGAAAATAAACAAAAAGTGTGTGCTAAAATAGACTTTCAAATATATATGTGCATAAATAAGCGGCCTTATAGAAGGAAATATATATTTTAGTCTAAAAATGACTTTTTTGCGACTAAATATTTTCAATTGGATCTGAAAAAAAAAAAAAAAAAAAAAAAAAAAATTATCGACTTTTATTACTCTACTGGATATTTTTTAACTTTTCGCCAGGTGATTTTATGAAGATACTTGAATGCATTTTTACATGGTTCCTGCATTTTGATCAAAAATATTAATATATTTACTATATGAAAGTGATCATCTTTAAACTTCATTAGATGGAGTTTTCCGAACTGTTTTTAACTCAAGATAATACAATCATCTTCGATTATCCGATTTTATTATTTAATAGGCGTCAGAAGATTTTCCGTATTCCTGGAGATAGTAAGCGAATTGAATTATTAACAGTGTTTCTCTCCTATGGACGTTTTTATGTCGGTCAGCGACTTTCGTGTTTGTCTTGAACTCTGATCCTGCAAAGGAGAACTGCAGTTTCGTTAAGTTAAAAATGATCCAGTCAAAACATTCGCTGTACTTTTTTGTATTAATGGTTCCAGGATTTGCGAATTTAAATGATCGAGTTATATAAATAAATCGATTTATCAAATCTTTAGCTACCGCTTTTATGGATCATCAAAGAAAAAGGTAGTTTCTTTTATATTTTATGTCTAAATTTTTTATCTTTAATGTAGCATTTAAATATTTTAATGTTAATAATTTCTATAAAAAAATAATAATGATATAAAATATAAAGTTATTTTATTTAATATTTCAACTACTTCAATTTTTATTATTATTGAAGGAAATAATTCAATATATTAAAAGAAAAATATATATGATATGTATATGTAAAGAGAAGAACTCTTTTAATATTTATACACATAATATTTAAAGATGAGATATTTCATATTTGATGTTTTATTATTGAAATGTTTTAATTGCTTTTATTTTATTTTATATTTTATGGGAGTTATTAGGTGCTTCCTTATTACTTGGTATGATATATATAGATACATTTTATTCATATTTTGTTCTTAAATACAGCAGTTTTTATTTGATATATATTTCTTGAGATGATAAATATACATTCATTTCTTGATATAAAAAAAATATATATATATACATTCATTTTTTATATTTATTCTATTTTTGCTATAGCAGTTTGCATACATATTCTGCTATCAAACATATTAAAATTTTATTTTTAGGTATGGTTATATATACATTTTTTAAACAAAAATAATGGGTTAAAAAAAAAAAAAAAAAAAAAAAAAAAACTTGCCACAATTTTTATATTAATTAAATTTTGTATTTTATTACTTAAATGTTTATTTTTATTTCTATCTATTGCCAATAAAAAAAAAATAATAATAATATATACATATTAATGATATTCATCAGTCCTTATAATATAAGCAACTTAAAATTTTAGTTGTCAACTGATTTTCTTCATGCAATCTCTGGCGCCTGGGAAGGCAATGTTTTTGTTGTGTTTCATGTACCTTTGCATGGCAATATACGGCTGGATCGTTTTGCCATGTACAAAGATAAATTTTACACAACAAATTGAAAATCATTTGGCATATTTTGATAATTATCATTATCCCATCCATTTTTTTAATGCAATAATCCATATACCTGTTGGATTCGATTGAAACAGATATATTATGTAATGATATTAATAATTTCATATATGTATATATATTTTATTACAACAGCAAGATTTATTACTAAATTTTAATTTGATTTTTAAACTTATTTTTAAATCTTATCACACTATTTTATTTTTACAATTCTTATTTTTCTCAATTTTATAATGAAATTTGTTGTATTTTTGGCAAGACACAAGTTATTTACTTTGTTTTATTTCAAATTTCTTTTTCAGGCAATATTCAACTAAAATAAGATTAAAATAAATAATAATGGTAGCAATGATATTTAAAAATATATATATATAATATTTAATTACTGCTTACATAATTTTCTTATGATTTTTAAATCAATTTATATAACATAATAATAGTAAATATTTTTGAATAAGGATATATATTTTTATATTTCTGCATATTTACAGAGTAATTTTCATATTAGAATATTATGTTCTTAAGAATAATTTTTTCCATACCTCTGATTAAAGAAAAAGTATATTATAATAAACAGTAAGACGTAAGAAAATAAATAAACTTTTGTTCAAAATGTTTTAAAATGCCGATATGATTCCGGTAATTATTGTGGTAAGTATTTCTTTTTACTTGATTTTGTAGATGTTCTTCTGTGTGGATAAATATTTAATATTAGATTATTGCTCATTGTTTTTAGACTAATCAATCATATATTTTTAAAATTTTAAAAATATTCTCATTTTGTTACTTGAAATTGTTGGAATGACATACAGTGAATGGTATATTTCCTTATCAATTTACACACACATGTCTGTTTCACATGTCACATTTCTAAAATACATCCATGATGTATGGTGTGGATATTAAAAAAAAAAAAAAAAAAAAAAAAAAATCCAGATATATTTTTTAATCATGAGCATATAAGAGAATACGTATAAAATTTCTAAAAATTCAGCACAACTTTAAATGACAGTATTTCGTATCAAAGTAATACACAAAGTATTTCGTAACACAGTAATACACAAAGTATACTGCTATTTGCATATATATATTTTTCATGTTGAAGTAAATTATGGTTAAAATATTAAAATAATTAAATTTACATTTTGATTTAAATTTTATTAGTAAAATATGATGTAAAATCTAAGTTCATTTAAATGTTTCTTATTACGTGTTTGCAAGGTAGTTGTGCCAATTAAAATATTAGATATTTTTGAAGATTTTTCCTCTTACTTACTTCAATGTAAAATGACGTAAAGGAAGGCATGGTGAATTAATAAAGAATCAAATAAATAAATAGAGTAAAGTGCAATAAAGTATTACTTATATTAATTTGTAAAAAAAAAAAAAAAAAAAAAAAAAAAAAAAACAAGTAAGTAACAAAATTATGTGTTTCTTTTTGTATATATTTTTACTGATTATGTACATGTGTTCTTATACATGCTTATTTTTGAGTCAGAACTTCATTGTCATTTGCCTAATTTGGGGTCCGGTTGAATGGCAAATTTTTTCAATAGTTCTTTTCCACATATTTACACGTTTTTACACATTTCACTCACTAAGGCATGTTATAATTGGCCTCACAACCCAATTATTCAGGCATGTTTTCTTCGGAGTTTACACACTTTTCTCTGACTTAATTATTTGGCATGTCATGTTTTCACATATCACTTGATCGGCAATAATTTAATTTGAGTGCTTTTGTTATAAAATATAGTTATTGATTCATAAAAGAGAAATCAATAATAAATGATAATGATGATAATTTATGCATCTTTAACATTAATTCACATGACCTTACCTTGCAGTATTTTAAAAATAAATAAATAGATAAATAAATAAAATAAACAAATAAACAACAACAACAACAACAAAAATTTTAATGCTAATGTTATGAATTTATTGATAACTATTTGTTAATTTTATATTTATTTCATAAATTTCAAATAATTACTCATACTTTTTTTACATTATTTTTAAAGGATCTTTTCATTTCAACTTACAAGTTTTACTATACATGTATACATAATATACATAATTACATTTTTCCAGTGTCACATTTTTCTTGTTTTCTAAAAATTATGTATTGGCATTTTTCCATTTACATAGTTACTTCACATATATAATTTTTGTTTCACACGTATTTTTTTGGCAATGTTTATACACACTTTCAGTAAATATAAATTTTACATGACCTTTTTTCTTTAACTTTGTTTATTATTGATGGTGTAAATTTTGCACATTAGTATTGCTGTTATACATTTACACATATTTATACCTATTTATGCAATTTGGTGCTTCGGAACAAAGAAGATTTATTTATCCGATCATCTTGTTTCACTCAAGGCACTTCAATTTACTTGCGCATACACACACACACACTATCCATTTATATTTTCTTTCAACATGTTATATTTATTTACAAATTATGGTTATAATCAATAATATTTTATGCCTAACACAAAAATCAAATTTATTTTAATACATATATAAACATCACATATACTTCATCTTTTAAATTGTTAAATGTAATTATTTGAATTACTCATGTTGTTCGACATTTTTAACAAGCACATCAATTTAACACAGATATTTCTCAATATTTTTCACATGCTTACACAAATGAATGGTTTATGTATTTGCAGATTTTACATTTTATGGTGTATATAGATTTGGTATGTATGAATATATTCATTATTTTTCTACTTCATGGTGTATTACCAATTAACCGAAATTTGTACACATACATTTGTTGACATAACACTTACAAAATTTTGTAAATAACCATCTTTCAAAAATTTACAATAATGATCACCACAGATCATAGTTTCACACTTACCTTTTTTTTCTGTAAAAAAAAAAAAAAAGACTATTGTGTAAAAAAAAAAAAAAAAAAAAAGAACTATTTAACTTTTGATGATTTAAGAGGTTTCTCTGTGTAATTGTTTTATGTTGTAGTATTTATAGGTTAGATTTGGCAAGGTTTCTCGTTTTTCACAAATTTTATAAACACATTCACACAATTATTTCACGTTTACACATTATACACAACATAAAAAAAAAAAAAAAAAAAAAGATATTTACCTTACAATTATTTTAGGTAAATGATTAATCAATGATACATATGATTGATTTGCCTTGTCCAGTAACTGTAAAAAAATACTTACTTCGAACATTTACGCATGAGATAACTTTTTTTAATCGAATTACAGTTCACGCTACACACATTTTCATATTACTTTCACTTTTTAAACTTGTTTGCCCAATTTTTGTCAAAGAACCTTCATAACTATAAAAGCTATATATTACATATTTAAATCTTTGGCACTAAAATTTGGACATTACATGACAGTTTTCCTCTTATTTTGTTAATTAAAAAAAAAAAAAATGTTATGACAATTATAACACACTTACACATTCACACTTCGTACATAATAATTAATTTTTTCAATAAATTATAACCAGGTGTAAATATTTTTAATGATAATTTTGGACACATTATGATTACATTTTTTACAAATCAAAAGTTTTAATAATCGTTACAGATTCACACTTTTTTTAATTGTCCATAATATTTTTATTTAGTGCAATTGTATTTTTGTGATATTTATAGGTTTCAATAAGGCTTCCTTTTCACACATTCACACACATATTTTCATGTTTACACATTTTTTACACTTAACATAAAATTTACTTAAGCTTCGTTGGTAAATTGTTGATCAATCATTTTGCATGATTGATTTGCCTTAGCTTGAAACTGTAAAAAAAAATATATATTCACTCTAGACTCTTGCACAGATGATTAATATTTTCCCTCGATTACAATTACAGCATGAACATTCACATTTTAAATATTTGTAAATTATATGATTATTAAAAGTATACTTAACACTTTTATACATGAAAAAAAAATTCTTTTATTATAAATATAAAAAAAAGAAAAAGTAGTAAAAAAAAGAGAAATTCACATTACACTACAGAGATTTAACATGCACATTGTTTTTACCTCAGGCATTATTATATGTCACTTTATTTAATAAACATTATCATATTTTATTAAATATTCATTTTCTCTCACCTATGTAAACACCAACAATTTATGCAAAAAAAAAAAAAAACCTTTTATGTCAATTCTTATCATAATTCAGTCATGCCTAATTATTATTAACACACTTAATTACCAATGCTTATATGTTGCTACTATGCTGTGTATATATTATGTGTTTATATCATGTTTTCTAAATGTATGCATAAATGTTATTTAAAAAAAAGTTTATATATACACAAAAAAAAGAGCTCAAATTTAAGCATATTTAAGTCAGATAAGCTGGCATGTGACCTGTTTTGTTGGGCCCAATGTTAAATAAATGCATATGCTTGTTTTATTAATAAATAAAAATATATCTATAGTCATTTGAATTTACCAAATATGGGTAAATATGATACGGACTATTATATATGTCCAGATATTTTGAAAAATAATATGCTACAGCTGTTTTTATTATGCAAAAGATTATGCATAATTTGATGTGGATCCTTTAAAATTATTTTATGTCATGACTATACTTTTATTTCTTATATTTTTGTATGAGATGTGTGCCTCGTATAATATTCATTGAAGTTCTTTATATTTTTACATTTTTAGAGAAAATTACACTCATATAACAGTAATATCATCTAGTATTATAATAAATATTTTACTCATGTAACAGCAAGAACATATAAAAAATTTTCTCTCTTCATAAAATTTTTTCTGGGTGAAGGGGAGAAATATGTGATGTAGAAATCACATATATTTTAAAAATTCTCTATTTAATTTTAATTCAAATTTATTTTATCGCTTTATATAATAATTCACTCATGTATTCAATATTAATCTTGAGTAACTGCCGAATTCTTCCTCTATCTGTAAAATAAAAAAAAAATGTAAAAGATAATCAATCTCCTAGCATATTCTCATAATGATTTCCTATCATAAAGAGTAACACATGGCTCATTTTATTTATGTTCCTCCCAAATCACAGTAGCCTTATTCCTAACGTAATTTATTCAGTTAGACAAAATATCCTTGAACACAATTAAATTGAAGCTATATTGCGGTTTATTTTTCTCAGGATGAATCTCTGGCGAAATTTGTGATTTTTGATAGGGTTATCATATTATGACAATCCTACTCTGTATTCAAAATTGTTAGCTTAATTTCAGTGTAACGTATCTTTAAAAAACCACTTTTATGTGTTCTTGCTGGCGATGAAATTAAATGCCAATATGTAACAATAATTTGAATTTGGCTGAAACTTCATCATTCTTACCTGATCGCTCCTGCTTAGAAGATACGGATGTAGTTCCTAAAATATTTATACGTTAGGGGCACCTTCCCTCCTTATTTTATGCAGCAAGTCAATAAAGAAAACTGTGCACATTTTTGTCAAATCTTTATTGATCTCTGAATTTCATTTTTTTTAACACCTCTGGATCGAATCTTGGTTATTTAATGCAAGAATTGTAAATAATATTTCTAGCGGCAATCAACGCAAGTAGATTTCACCTATACGAAAGTAAGGCCTAATGGAGACCATCGAATTGGGAACTTCTATTAACATTTTATCTACCTGCCACTAACTAAAAAAAATCTTCTCTACATACCTGAATTATCCTACGAAATATTATCTTACCTACTGTACAAGAAAATCAACGTTACAATAACTTATAATATGACTTCAGTAATTATATTCGGATAATTATAACTTCAGTATATCCCCACAGCTGAATTTGGCGATTTTTCTTTGGCGCCGTTTTGAACGATAACGATGTCGCCCTGGACTGTTTGTGATATAATATGGCAGCCTATATGTTGTTTATTTTGGATTTATTATTTTATGTTTTTGATTTATGATTTAGATTATCATTTATGATTTATGATTTATGATTTATAGATTTATGATTTAGCCATAATCGCCAACAAAAAATCGCCAAATATCGTTGTGGGGATATACTGATTAATGTATTACTGAAAAGATTAATATATTTTAACGAAGTGGTGAGAAGATTCTGAGTATGTTAAAATTTCAATAGTAAATTCAAGTTAATCAAGAAGGAAAGCATTGAGGATTAAGATAAGAAAATTGCAAGATTTTAAGATCGCATTTTCAGCAATAAATATGAGTCAAACTTTAATGCAAAATACATATATAAATCACAAATTTAATCAGGAACGTTAAATTGGTAAGTTATTAAAGAAAAAGAAAAGAAAAATAAGAGAAATAATTAATTAAAGTTTCGAACATCGATCATTTAGATTAGCGTTACAAAACAAATAAACAGACTTAAACTCTTCCAGACTTTTAAATAAGTTTTAAAATATTGAAATGGTTACTTTTTATTTAGAACGTTATGTATAGATCACAAATTTCTTAAAGAAAACGAAGTGATACAGATTAGAATAATGCAACAAAAATTGAAAAAGCACGGTTATGTTGTAAATAAATTTTTAACACACGTGTCACGTGAAATAAATTGTAGCATATACATAATGTATCTGATATAAGATATTAACATGTTGCAGCGGAATAAATTTCATATCTATCATCCTTGGCGGAAAAAAAATAATATCGCCAAACTATCTGGCGCACACATTTAATTCCTTTCAAAAATCATGGTTATTTTAACAACTTATATTAAGAGAGTAATGAATAATATGAAACAATATTTCGCACAATACATATTACGAAAATATACATCTAGCTTGTATATTTTCGTGTTACGTTTTTGATCGCCAAATACGAAAAACTCCAAGGACGACAGAGCTTTGAAATTTAAAATTAAACTTTTGTCAATCTGACAGCAAAATAACTCAATCTAACGTATGCACATGATAAATAATACATATCTATACAAAAATATGGGGATTAAAATCCGGAAATAATTTTCCTTGTTTTTTAATAATTTTTTACAAAAAATACAATGGCCGATTAACATAAGAAATATTTTTCTTGATTTCACAGACGTTCAGTGACGTCACACTTCGCTTGTGTATAACTACATACTTTATCAATGAAAATAAAATCTTTAAATTGATTATGACGTCAATTTTCGTGAGATGTATAATTTAACTTTTTATAATTTTTTAACGTTCACGTTTGATTAAATGTATTTACTTTTATGTCGAAAGAAAATGAACTCGTATTTTTTTTCTTTTTGGCAACAATTAAACTTATGGAACTCACAGATATTTTGGAGCAACTGTAACAAAGGTCTATAATTAACAAATAATTGCAATAAAACAATATTGTGACAATAAATTGAGATAAAAACTATCCTATCTCTCAAGTTGGACCAAACTGCACACAGTGTGCAAAATTTCATTAAAATTGGTTCCTTAGTTTAGGAGTTTATCGCGGACAAACATCGTGACACGTAATTTTTATATATATACAGATATGTATATATACAGAGGTGCCAAGTTTCCCGATTTTTAAGGGAGACTTCACACCAGAATTTTTTTTTAGCTGTGTGTTCGGTAATATTACTTGTTGAAAATCTATATAACATTTCCATTTAAAAATACTGATGCAATTCTGATTTAAAAATTTTAAATGTTGGCAGCTATGCATATATATATATATATATATATATATATATATATATTGAATACTATAATCATTGAGTATTCTCCTTTTATTTTTTAACTTTAAGATGACAATCTTTTAACACATTCTTAAAAGAAAGAAAGAAAAAAAAATCTTTACAACATGCTCTAAAAAGTAAATTCATATGTTTCTTTACGCATTTTTTTTTTATAAATTTTTTATAAATTTTAATATTACATGACTATTACTTCACTGATAAATTCCATTATGGCATTATTAAGATAACATTTTTTCCGTATGAAAAGGGGGGGGGGGAATGTCATTATTCATTGCAACATGTTTTTTTTTTTTTTTTTTTTTTTTTTTTTTGATGATGCAAAAGAGAACAGGAAATTAATGATAATAATTTCGATATTTGTTATTCGGATCGTGTTTATGGTCTCATGAAAATTTACCTAATTACCGTATCTATAATTTCAGACATGATAATTCCAGAGGAAATATTTCAAAAGGAGACTTCGTGAAGTTTCAAAGGAGAGACGGTATTTCAATACTCTTAATAAGTAGAAAATCAGATACCATTGAAGTGGAGTTACGTGACAGGAAGGTACACAAATAAAACTTTTTGAATTAGAATAAGTGAATTTCTTGTTGATGTTATCAGTGAGAGAATTATTACTGTTTTCCATTAATGGATAAGTTAGAGATTTATAGTGTAACTAGCTGGCTTTTCCCGCTTCGCTGGTCCCTATATATCTAACGGAATTATTTTTATAAATGAATTTCACTAACTTAATTTCTATACTTATCAATAAGCCTCGAAACTATGTGCAGACATGGTTTGTTACAAACGAATTACCTTGAAATTTTAATTTATAAATCATGGAGAATTATATAGGAATGGAGAATTATATCATCGAGAATATAGAAATTTTAATTTATAAATCAGAGATTTATAAATTTTAATTTATAAATCTCTTAAAAAATAAAATTAATGTTCCATTAAAAGAGGCTTTTTTTTTCAGTTTTCTATATGCAAAGGCAAGTTTCCTATCGAATGAAGTTTAAGAAATGACGTCATTTTCAAAAACGATAACATTTCATTTGTTGTTTTCATTCAAACGTTTCATTCTGAAATTATTTTTATTTAAATTTTAGCAAGGCATTTGGTTTTAATTACATTTGACATATTCGCAGTAAAATATATAAATCACACGAATGAAATTTTGAGGAAAGTATAATTTTCGAAAGATTTTTTTATCATTTCACCGCTTTTTAATTTTCATTAAAAAAAAAAAAAAGCTACTAAGGGAAACTGTATACATTAGAAGTAGACTATACATCAAATTTGAAGTTTTCACCTTCATTGTTACAATAAAAAGCATTCGAAAACTTAATTTTGTAGAGGGTTTTTCCTCAACACTTCCCATTGTGCATTGGGCTCACCAGCGACTGAGCGATTTTGCGCTCGCAGGTGGTAGACGTAAGGTGCCAGGTTCAATCCCCGTCACACTGTTCGGCCTACTCGTTCGGAGTTTTCCGAAATTTTCTCCGAAACGTGCGTAAATACGGACTTGTACCCCTTAGAAAGACCTCCATGGAAAGCTCTCTTCCTCAGCCCTAGGACCCTAGTGCAGTCAATTGACTTATTCTCAAACACCAACAACAACATCCATTGTATATTTACATGCACTATGTATATCAAGCTACCACAGAACTTCATAGGTGGTAATAAATAGAAGCTGTTCAATTTTGGTCGAAATCGGTTCCGTAGTGTTGGAGGATATATGACATACCTGCATACATACACAGACTTTTATTTATATAAAGATGAGAAATTTTGGAAGCAAGATGTAAAATGCTGCATGAAAATTATATGAAATACTACCTTTTAAGAACATTAAATATTTATTCAAAATATTCAACTCAAGTACCTATAGTTATTTTTTTTTAATTTTATAGAAAAAGAAATACATTTGTCATTTATGACTCTGAGATTCTTTAGTGTATAAATAAAATTTGTCGAATAGGATATTTTTCTTTATGTTCTTTCACAATACTTCATAGTTTATATGACTATTTAAGCTTTTATACTGGGATCTAAAAAAAATGCAATAATAAAAAATAAATAAGTAAATAATATGTGGGATATTTTTTTGCTCTCTAAAAATCCTTTTTTTTTTTTTTTTTTTTTTTTTTTTTCCAATCACGAAGATATTTTACTAATAGTATCAATATTTAAAATTCATCAATATTTAATAGCACTTTATTTACCAGTCACGAGTTAACTTGTTTCATTAAAAAAACTGCTAATTTACGAGATCCTCTAAAATAATTCATTATTTTTAAAAAAGATACTGCGCAGTCGTGTTTGATTCAATGAGTATTTTCGGTTAATGTACTCTTCAATATCAATTTCGGCATCGTTTGCTGTGGTTAAAATCTATGTTATTTAAATACGATTAAGAAAAATCGTCGTTTTAAAGAAACGACAAAGAGTGGGGCACACAAATAAAAATAAGGAAATATGCCGCTATAAAGTGTTAATTACATCACGTAAACATACTTGCCAACGTTCTAATTAATATACCGTATTGTGTTGTTAGTCCCGCCACTTTTCTCACACCAATAAATTTTTAAAGTGATATTCTCCAAATGCAAGTACGATTAAATAAGAAAAACACTGTAAAAAGATACCGGTGTGAAAAAGAAGGCCGGGATAACGATACTGCGGAATAATAATTAGTATATGTTGGCAAGTATGCGTAAATTTCGTAGGTTCGTTTTATTTAATACCCTAAATTTAAATCTCATTCTAATTAAAACAATTTGATAATTATTTTTTGTAATTTAAAAAACCTTGCCAAGCAAATTAATTTATAGGATTGTTACAGACCCGGCTTTTCCCTCTGTTTCTTCCACCCGAAAAATGTATGCTAATTATTTAGTTAATTAATCGTGGAAACTTATTATGAAAAATCCCAAAGGAAAAACACCGTTAGAAATGCCAGAGAAAAAGTATAGCCTGTCACCACCCTGATTCATGAAATTGTAAATTAAATAACAAATAATTTACAGCCCTTTTTCAAAATGAGACATGGTGTCATATTCATGGTGATGAATGTCACTGCTGAATTACACAGGCCTGTGAAATCGTACTTTTCAATATTTTTTCTGTCTGTTTTTGTGTGTCTCTAATGTTTTTTAATACGCTTAATTCAGATTTTTTTTTCCTATCACGTAAGACATTTTCACAAAGTAATGAAGAAAATATGGAATATTTACATTAGAACTGTAAGAAATACGAAACTATTTATGAATAACATACATTAAGATAGGCTATTACTTGCACATTGTCGTTTATATGTGTTTCTATACATGGAAGCTCCTTTTAGAAAATTTTCTCTTCTGCACAACTTGAAGACCTTAACGACTCTATTCATTTACCGTCGCCGGAAGCCCGAGCCAATGTTATTCAATGGGGACATTTTCTTTACAAATAACTTATTAACTAATGCATATTTTTAAATTCTGTTTTCACATTCAGAAAATTCCCAACTGTTAAATTGACGGACCTTTTTTAAAAATGTATTTTTTTTTTTTTTTTTTTTTTTTTTTAAATTGCAAAATGAAAATAATCACATATTGAAAATTCGTATTTTGCAGCTTCAAAATAAAATATAAAAAATATTAAATAAATAATTTTTTAAAATAGGTCCGTCAATTTAACAGCTGGGAATTTTCCGAACGTAAAAAGAGAATTAAAAAATATGTATTAGTTAATAAGTTATTTGTAAAGAAATTTTTCCCATAGAATAACACTAGTTTCGGCTTCCGGCGGCGGCGAGTGAAGAGGAAGGGAAGTGTTTATACAGCATCCAACAATAATATGTCAGCATATTAAAACTCTATCGCCATGACATATTCTCTATATTTCTTTGATGTCCTGATGAAATAGCTCTCCTTCTTCTTCACTCACTTCACCTAGATTTTCCGAGAAATAGATTAGAGTTGAAAAAGTGGAGCTTTAAGCTCAAAAATTACCATTTTTTGTCAAAACTGTACGTGATGGGAATTTCTGAATATTTTCCCTTAATTAGCATCTAAAAATACACCAGAAAAATACATCATACTGAAGAAAATACTTCATCGTAGATCTATGTTAATAATGAACGCATAAAATTCAGCTTTGTCCTTCATTTTGAAAATATCAAAAGTAGGGTCAAAGAAACTTTAATATCGTGGTAACGAACAGTCGAAATATCATGAAACTTTGGCATGTATGTTTAAAAAGTTAGTATACACACATAGAAATATTTACACACCTTACACACATAGAAATATTTCATTTGTAACGCCATATATGGGTTAGTTTCTAGACGTTTTGACCGTTGTCTTATACATATATATATATATAAAGAGCCTAAGATTATGATATGAGATTATACTTGGGGAATTGGTCAAATAATCTCATCTACCTTACAAGATCTGTGTTAATAATGAACACATAAAATTCAGCTTTGTCCTTCATTTTGAAAATATCAAAAGTAGGGTCAAAGAAACTTTAATATCGTGGTAACGATCGTGGTCAAATAATATCATCTACCTTACGTAGATCTGTGTTAATAATGAACACATAAAATTCAGCTTTGTCCTTCATTTTGAAAATATCAAAAGTAGGGTCAAAGAAACTTTAATATCGTGGTAACGAACAATCGAAATATCATGAAACTTTGGTGTGTATGTTTAAAAAGTTAGTATACACACATAGAAATATTTACACACCTTACACACATAGAAATATTTCATTTGCAACGCCATATATGGGTTAGTTTCGAGACGTTTTGACCATTGTCTTATACATATATATATATATATAAAGAGCCTAAGATTATGATATGAGATTATACTTGGAGAATTGGTCAAATAATCTCATCTACCTTACTAATTTTGAATGATTTAAAAAAAATTGCAATTAATTAAAGAAAAGCTTAAACTAATTCTGCATTATTAAAAAATAAATTACTAATAATAACACCACTAATATTTTTCCATTAATTTCTAACTAAACAGAACAGTTAGTCGCGATGCATATCACTAAACAAAACAGTTAATCGCGATACATAATTTAAACACCATAAATCTTTCGAAATTTTCAAACATGAAATGAAATTAGTTTATCTCAGTAAAACGTATAATTAGGCTAATTAATAATGTAATTCAAATTTAACTGATAAATAAAAAGCAGGATACATTAAATAAACACAGATTTTAATCAGAAAATGTTTAAATATTGTGGATATTTAAAAAGGTCCTTCGAGTGCGTTTTAATGAGACAGGAATGGCATTAGTAATACTGACTGTTTATTGAAATTTATTTTTTGAAAGCGAAATTTTTGTTTTGTTTTTGCAAAATTTATTATTTAAATTTTTCTTGTTTATTTAACACAGTTTCTTTTCAATAAAATGGAAAATAGGTAATTACATACTTGCCAACATAATAATTAATATTCCGTAGTATTGTTAATTCGGCCTTCTTTTTCACACCAATATCTTTTTAGACTATTTTTCTTCTTATTTAATCGTAATTGCATTTCGGGAATATTACTCTAAATAAAAGGGGGGAGGGACTAGCCAAACTACGGAATGATAATGAGGATGTTGACAAGTATGTAATTAAGAAAAGTGGAACATGAAATTAAGAGAATCTTATAATAAAATTAGAATTTTCTCGCAGAAATCTACCACCGACCTCAATACGTATATATATATATATATATATATATATAGAGAGAGAGAGAGAGAGAGAGAGAGTAAGAGAGTATGGAGTTGTTAGGCTTGGTTGGTTGATAGTTGGTTGGGTTGCTGAAACTATATTATATAACAAAAGAAAAAAAGAAAGTTTCATATACTTGTGTATAGCAATATATTTTGTTTCAAATTGTTAGCAACCTGCTTGGTTGCGGATGATTATATATATTTCTCCAATATCTTAGGAGTATAAATGCATTTTATAATTGTACTTTTGGTCATTAATAAGTATAGCTGTACAGACTTGATAATATTTAAAGGTATAATATGCATAATTGATTTAGTTTATATACATTTGGTTTACATATATCAAACATTATAAAATAATAGTTCATTTTCACATAATAGCATAAAAATAAAAATTTAATATAGCTAAAATTCTAAACATTATTTAATAGTTTTGACAAGCATAGATTTTTGCAATTATGAATGGCAATTTTAATTTTCGCTTGCTTAATTTTCTTAACTTAAATCTCAATTTTAATTTATTAATTAATGTTAGGTGGTACCCATACTTGTTTAATCCGCTCCACCCATCTTAAGCTGTACTCCCCTGTGTTCCTTCTTCTAGTTACTGTTTTTTTTCTATTGAACTTGAATTTTATTTGTTATGTATGATCTCATCTATGAGTGTCTTAGAAAAATATTATTTTTCTCAATACCTTTTACTTTATATAAAGCTTCACTTTTACATGTAATTTTTTTTTTGTTTGTTTGTTTAATTAAAGTCTTACATCCTGCTGTCTGATCATTGTATTGATGAAATATCAACAAAAATGATTCTCCTTTTTTACTTTCTCTTACCCATAAGGTAAAGAAAGTATTGTTTTAGGGTCAAAATTTCAAACCTGATTTTGTGTTATATTCACACGTTTTGATGTCCCCTGAATCCCAAAATCAAGTGTTTAGCGGTTGGTCTGTCTGCGTGTTTGTGTGTGTGTCTGTCCGTTATCAGCATATCGCAAAAACAAATTATAGCAGAATGTTCAAACTTTTGTATTCTAAATGTGTATCATATAGGGATGCTACACTAAGCTTTTCGTTGAGATCAAGCAAATGTTTCGTGTACAAGGACACACAAGAGAATTTAAATACATTGCGTCAATGGGGGAAAATTGCAGGTAAGTAGATTTTAGCATCTATCGACTGCTCTAAACCAAATGAAACGAATATATATATTTTATATGCGTAAAAACATGTTTCATGTAGAATATGGTATATAAATCATTCGGTGTTTGTTTACAGGGCTACACAAAGAAATAGATTATAATGCGACAATACTTGAAAATTTGTGGAAGTGTATCTCAGGTTGATCCGTGTGTTATTAATATAGGATTATATTTATGTGCACCATGCGATGTGTACATAACTTTCAGAAGATGTATAGGGTTGAGGATATCTAAGCCATAACATTATTTTTTATTTGTTAGGGTTATTATATACTATATCATATAATATTTTATTATGGCCAGGAAAGCTGCTCTGGAAGTGAAATTAATTCCTCATAGCCATATAGTAAATAATGTATTTTTTTAAGCTAAATATTCATCTATTGGTTTCTTGTCTATTTACACGTTTTGAGTTTTCCTGAATACCGAAATCAAGTTTTATAGCTTGTTCTTTGTCTGCGTCTGTGAGAGTAAATTAAAAACAAATAATTTCAGGCGATCTAAATGATGTATTTTGAAGTGAATACTTTTGTTACTAAAAACATTTGTTCAAGATTGATACGTTTCAAGAAATGATGCGTGTGCAAATTGTCTAAATAAATTTAAATGTACTTTTGAACTTAATAACATATTAAAATTCTCCATAAATGTAGGTATGTTAATGAAAATTCAATATTATATTGCCTATCTTGCAAATTTCGCTCTTAAATCATTATTTTGTGTTAATTTACTGAATACTGAATTTCATCGATTCTGTGAAAGTAATAGGAGCCCCACTTCACCATTTGTTTGATTGAAAGGGGCTGCACAGCAAGGCGAGCATTGCCTGACTAGTAATATTTTAATCTAAGACAAGTTAAACGTATGTTATACAAGCCTCATATCATAGGATAAAAGCAAAGAAAAATAAAACTAATAGACAATAAAAAGAATGAAAGAAAGTAGGATTAATAGTTATACAAAAAAATTATTTTAAAAAGAATTTAGTTTCCATTAAGAATTTTTCTTTTCAACAAAATCAATCGTAATTCATTACTAAGGTTAAAAAAAAAAAAAATGAAAAGAAAGTAAGAAAGAAGTACCTCCCTTATGGTTTCCACTACCAATAAATTTTAATTATTGGATGCAGTTCATTAAAATTCGGACTAATGGCTGAAAAGAAGAATGTAATTAAAAATAAAATAAAAGGTAAAGTGTTTTTTACTTTGTCAGCAATTGCTTGTGTTAATGAGTTAGAAGTAATTTTTCAAATTTGAATTAGCGTAATTTATTTCTGGTTTTAAAATTTTTAATTCCGTATAACTGTGAAAAATGGGATTTACTATTTATTTATTTTTTTTTCAAAGTTTTTTTTTTTTTTTTTTTTTTTTTTTTTTTTATAGAACCTGATCCAAATAACTTATTATTGCATTTAAATGAATTTAATAATGCACTATTCTTCAGGCTTTTATATTTTATTAAATTAATCTTAAAAATATTATTAACATTACAATGCATGTTGTAAATAATATGTTAGATATATTCAAAAAATGAAATGGATTTCGTTTCCATTATAAATTTCAGATCTTTATTTCCTAACAGGTATTTAAACGGGTACATTTTATCAGGTTTGGGTACGTGGCGCAGAATTCATACATTTGTTTAAAAATTATCTCTACCTATAAAAGCGTTAGTATAAGAATAAAAAACATTTGTTTCACAAATACCGGTATGAGTTATACGACAAGATCCCGTCACTGATTTAGGCATATTAGTAGAAATGGCTTTTTTATAAATTAGAATAATGCTTGTTACATTAATAAATACATCACGATTTAAATGCAGATACACTGTGTAAAAAAAGTTAAAGGACAGTCGATTTTTGGAAACTATTTTCTGTATTTTTATCCTGGCTATTACATTTTTATAGAGATTTTGTTAACGAAGTTTTCTTTAATTTCATGTAAAAATGAAATATCTACTATTAATGTTAATTAGTGGATTATAGAAAAACTAGCATTTAAGATTTCGAGAATGTAAAAAAAGTAGAAGGACACTTTCCAAAATTTGTTACTTGGTGTCTTGTGCACAAGTAAAGAAGTAAATATTGAATTTTCTTTTACTGCTTTTGTTAAGGAATACGTATTTTCTTAAAAATTGCACTGTTATTTTCTTTTCAGATTGCCTGGAAGAATACCTTAGAATTTTTTACAAAAGGGGCAAAATGTTGCATATAAAATTAATGATAAATGTGTTAGACAGATTTTTCGTATACTGCACGTCAGCCCCAATAAGCTTTCTAACTTTATCAGAAAGCCAGATAGAAATAGGAAAAGAAAGAAGACTGGTAGGCCTAAAAAATTAACGCCTTGCGATGGAAGAAAACTTGCTCATGAGCTTTAAAGGAGCAGTGGTATTATCGCAAAGGCCTCAAATCAAGCAGAACTTACTCATGTGTCAAGGCAAACAGTTTACAACTACATAACAGGATCCAAATAATTCATTTTCATATAACGGAAGCATCATCCAAAGTGGAAAAAACACAAACATTGATTATCGTTTATCATGGGTTAAACACGTGTCATGGACCTCAGATGGGACTTTTATAATATTTTCAGACGAGAAGAAGTTTAACTTAGACGATTTAGATCGTTACCAACAATACTGGCATTGTCTGAAGAATGCTAAAGAATTTTATTCAATTCGACAAATGAGGGTAGGGGAGGTGATCTTGTAAGCAATTGGATATGAAAGAAGAACAAGTCTGGTCTTCTTCAGTGGTATGCAGAAACATACAGGCTATAATGGAGTGCTAAATTCTGAAGTTCTTCCTTATGGCTCTGCATTAGGAGGAGAGGAGTGGGTGTTTAAACAAGATTAAGTCTCCATTCACATCACTATATAGTTAAAAATTGGTTCGCTGCAATAAATGTGCAGGTTTTACATAAGTCAGCTAAAAGCCCTGATCTTAAGACAGTGGAAAACATCTCATCAATGCTAGCTCGTCAAGTACATGCTAGTGGAAAAATGTTCAAATTCCTTACTGAGTTTCGAGTAGTTTTGAACAGCTCATAGGTTAATTTTTGTCAAACAGGAATCCAAACTTTGTATGATTCGCTACCAAATAGAATATTTGAAGTCATAAAAGCCAATGGAAAGAGCATTCCTTACTAATATTGCTTGTATTTTACATTTTGTAATGCTGTCCTTCTACATTTTTTACAGAGTTATAAGAAGTAGAAACTAATTTTGTTGTCAATAATCATTTATTTTTGAAATTCAGGGTAATGATACTGATATTTTCTTGTTAAATGATTGGCAAAATATTACATACAGAAGTAATTTCATTAAAAATAAAAGAAACCCTTTATTTCTAAAAATATCTAGTGTCCTTCTATTTTTTTACGCAGTGTATTATCAAATGCTAAATCAACAAGCTGAGGTTAAATATTTTTTACTTCCATTTGTGAATAATATAACAACTGTTTTTTTTTTTTTTTTTTTTTTTTCGATTTATCTATCTCTGACATTAATTTTCAGAAATACGAGAAAAATATTGCATATCACAATAAATTAATTTCATCATTAAGAAAAAACTAGATTTACGAATTGCCAATTCGTAATGTATAAAATAATTTAAATGAAATAGTTCAACGTTATTCATATTGATATTATACGTACGCTTAATCCATATAAAAGATATACTGTTTTAGACATTTCCCTTTATATTTTGGAACTTTACATATTCGACAATCCTTTCTTAAACGTGTATCGGCGTAAGATCTAATTCAAAATTTTAATTGCCATGATATTTTGATTGGAAATATACAGGTGTTGGGCAAAATAATGAGAACACTTCCGTTTTTTTACGTTTTGTTGAATATCTTGAAAAATACTTACCGTGTTGTTCTTCAGTTTTGAGAATAAGGAAAACATGTCTTTCCTCTTATTTTTCAGCAAAGATTTTATCATGAAGGGCTTTAGGGAACGAACAACAAATCCAATAAAATAAAAAAAATGCTTGTGATAACCCTGTATATGGAAAAATTTCGATTTGCAGTTTTTAGATATGGTTATAAAAGTTATATTTTATACGTGTGTAGAGTTTTGTGAGGACATATTGAATATTTAAGGAGCTATTAATATTTTATTAAAAAATGCAAAACTTTTTCGCAAGTTTTTACTTAATAACTCAAAAGATTTTTCTTCAAATTTCATGACATTTTCGGAAAACATGACAACATATGCCTAAAACATTATACTCTAGTTTAAAACAAATATATTTAGTATTCAAAGAGATACAAACACCTGTATTAAATAATTTAATACTACGCATACGCAAACTGTAGCAAAAAAACTTTGACAAAGTTTATTACTCAACTGTACAGAGCACCTTATAAAATATCCAGTTGAGTATCACAAAAATTCGTAGAGATATAGGTGTTTAAATGAGCTGTTTTTCAGTTGCTTTCTAAAATTGTGTTTACGATAAGGGGTTATTCACAAATAAAAGATTGTATCAGATTTTTTTTTTTTTTTTTTTGTCAAACAATTCATTTTTCTTTTTTCGTGTTTTTTTTATAGGTATGTATAGCACATAGCTATGAAAAGAAAGAAAAATTAATCGCATATATTGTATTAAGTTTCATTGTGTAACATAGATTTTTCTGATACAAACTTTCATTTGTGAATGACCCTTTATCGTAAAGACCTTTTTTGGAAAAAGCTTATTTAATCACGGATATCGCTATGAATTTTTGTGATATTCAAGTAGACGTTTTTTATAACGTGCTCTATACAGTCGGGTGTCAAACTATGTCAACTTTTTTTTTTTTTTTTTGGCTACAGTACGTGCATGCGTAGTATTAAATTATTATTATTTACTGCAACTGACCATATCTCTTTGAATATATTTGTTTTAAAATATAGCATAATGAGATTCCGACAATTCCATGAAATTTGAAGTAAAAACTTGCGAAAAGTTTGTGCATTATTAATTAAAATATTATTAACTCCTTAAATATTCAAGGTATCCTTACAAAACTATACACACGTATAAAATATAATATTAATAACCATATCTAAAATTTGCAGATCAATAGAAACTGCTCTCAAAAACTGGCGTTAAACATAATTCATATTTTGTGTAGCCATAAACAATTAAAAAATTACTAATTCAAAAAACGGTTTCACAACTGTTTGTCTTCATGTAATTTCATTTAAAAAATACAATTCACGGGCTTCTATTTTAGTTTCATATGTACTAAAGTTCTATGTCTAGAGTTTCCAATTTCAAGACTTAATTAAATAATTATGAACGAGTTTGTTATTTTAAAAACAATAAAATAAGAATTACTGTCAAAACATTTTTCAATAAATCAATGTCTAAATGTAGAAGTCATCAATTTATTCAATTCAGATTTATTAAGATAGGTATGGGTCAATCTATTAGATAAACTTCGATAAATGATATTAATGAGAAACGCAGATGTGATAAATTAATCTGGCATCCATTTATCATATTGTGAAAGAAATGCTATTTTGAGATAGCTTTTATAAGGTAAAAGTTAATTAACTTTCATCATTTAACAGCTGGCTTTCTGTCCGTAAAACTCATAAAATATTATTCATGGTGTACATAAGAAAAAAAACTGTTGTTAAAATTTATCAACTAAAGCATTAGAAGAATTATGGCATGTAGTATTTGAAAATGCATAGCTGCGAACTTCTGAATTAATATTTCATTTTATTATTTCTACCCGCCTACTTTTCACACAAATCTTTTTTAAGAGTCTTTTTCTTCTGATTTAATTGGAATTTCATTTGGAAAGAAAGACTTTTAAAAACACTGTGGTGTGAGAAAATGGGCTGGTAATAAGAATACAACGGAATATTAATTAGTATTTTGGCAGCTATGAAAATGTATGAGACACTCTGAGTTTTGGATACAATTTTAAACTCTTATTTTAATTTAGTGTTTGAAGTTTGCGATTTTAATATTTATTTTAAACTAGAAGTAATAAAAACTTCCTTATAAAATTAATTCGTTTAAGTTTTCTGTTAAATTAATAATTCTTATGAATATCGAATATTGTTGTTA
This sequence comes from Salticus scenicus, assembly GCA_963930645.1. Taxonomy (NCBI): domain Eukaryota; kingdom Metazoa; phylum Arthropoda; class Arachnida; order Araneae; family Salticidae; genus Salticus; species Salticus scenicus. The sequence continues at coordinate 66,161,756 of OZ005659.1, forward strand.
ATTTTTAGGGGGAGAGAGAAAGTTTAAAAAAAAAAAAAAAATAGATTGGTATTAGAGACTTAGAAATTTTGTTATTCTATTTTTGGGGGAAATCGATCAATTGCGCATATTTTTTTTTAACTGTAAAAGTATTAGTAAGGGAGATTTGGGCATGGATTTAAAATTTTAAAATGGAGTTAGTGGATGGTAATATTTTAAATAGAGTTAAAGACTGCAAAACCCATATTACTGTGTTTTGGAGGGTGATAATACAATTAAAACTGGCTTTTGCAGTTTTCTGAAACGGAGGGTCAGCGCCGTACAGTTCACCCAGAGGGATTCTCTTGCAGTCAGCATTTTTACATTTTCACAGGTCGTTTACACACCGAGCGAATAGGCTTTTGTAGGTTTTGAAATAGTGTAGAACACAGCATAAACCACTGAGCGGGAGTTTCCTAGTGACATGTTTTTCAAAGGTTATTTGCTCGGTGAGTGAACGGGCCGCCAGAAACATGGCAAGGACGCAGTAAACGTCAACAGGCATTAGTTTAAGCAATTTAGAATTTTCAAGCAGTACGAGTCAACTGGTCCCCGAACTCAGCTAATTAAAAATACATAAATATGTAAGAAGAAAATATTGGATTCGGGAAATTTTTTGAACTCCGGTTATCCATCGATTTACATGTTTTAAGTTGTGATGAACATCATTTGACCATTTTTAGAAAATATTTGTCTGTGCACATCCAGATGCATCGATCTACCCTTTGTTGAAGAACCTGCCCAGTGAGCGAAAATTTTTAATGAATGTATCATTCATAAGAATTCGTAAAAACTTTGAAAACGAATGGTTAAACTATAGATCTGTCATAATTTAAAACAAAGTTATCTATTATTACAAAATAAACAATTTGAATTGTTTTTAATCAAATAGCATTAAATATATATATATATATATATATATATATATATATATATATATATATATTGCTCTCAAAACGGTTTAAATTATAATCAACGCATTTTTATATTTGAAAAATTTACTTTTCGACTCTCACATTAATTTATTTAAAAATATAATAACAAAAAATCAGATATTTTTAACTATAATTTAAAAGGTATTAAAAACTAAATAACAATAATAAAATTACATAAACCAAAACAAACAAAAATCTTTTATCGTCAAATAATGTCGTAATTCATCAGTTGTTTTGCTAAGAGATAAAAACATATAAAATATTAGCTTCAATACGAAATTGCAATACTAACACTTAAGTAAAAACAATAAATATAATTTAGAAATCATGTTCTATAATCAGATAATGGCTTAATCCGGTTTATCTTGTTTTCAGAAGAAATACAAAAAATAAACTGAAGTAATAAATAAATAAAATAAAATAATACTCATAAAATTGATTTAATGTTTTATCACCTTACATAGCAATATTTCAGTTCCATTTAATATAATTAATTGAATTTTCTTAAGAAACTATTTTAGTAGCATTTTTTGTACCTATAAACATTAGATTTCCATGTGAATTTCAGATGATTTTTTTTAAATTAATTATTTTCTCTTTAATTTAAGTAAATAATCTGGTGTGTCACTCACACGACTTTCTCTTACCCTGAAATTTAATACTATAAATACAGGTTGCAGATTAAGAGGTAAGATAACGAGAACTGTCATGTAAACCTATGCTAAAAAATTCAAACTAGGCTTCAGAAGGGTTTTATACGATAATTAGTTCTGTGTGAGGGGGGCTACCGCCCCCTCAACCCCCCGTTTCTTTAATGCACCTACATTTATATAGAATTTAATTCGGTTATTAAAAAATAATTCTGTTTTTAAAAAATAATTTATTAAAATTATTATTTAAAAAAATTATTTTTTTTATGATAATGCAGACGATTTCCAAATTAGAGAGGTAGTGTTACACTAAATATCCAAAAAAAAGTCTATTTTACTCTCAATATTTAATTAAAAAAAAAAAACGATTTTTTTTCTAAGTTTTTTTTTCGTTAAAATTAAAAAAAAATCTATAACATTGTTTTAAATTATCACAGATTTATAGTTCAACCATTCGTTTTAAAGGTATTCGCAAGCTCTTTTGAATGATACCCATCATGAAAATTTACTCCCCTTGAGGGGGGACTTCCCAACCAGGGGGGAGGCGAGGCTCCTACATAGAAAAAAAAAAAAAAAAAAATTCCCAGTTAACTATCTCTATTACAAAAAATATATGTTCGTTTTATTTGGTTTAGTGCAGTCTATAGACGTTAAACTCTACTTACCTGCAATTTCCCCCTTAGACGTAATGTATTAGAATTCTCTTGATTGTCCATGTACACGAACCATTTGCTTGATCTTAACGAAAAGCTTACTGTAGCATCCCTATATGATACACATTCAGAATACCAAGTTTGAACTTTCTGCCATAATTTGTTTTTGAGATATGCTGATAACAGACAGACACACACAGAGACATACAGACACACACACAGACACACAGACACCCAGACCATTTGCTAAAAACATGATTTTCGTATTCAGGGGACCTCAAAACGTGTAAATATAACAAAATCTCGCGTTCGAAATTTTGACCCAAAATTAATACTTTCTCTACCTTATGGGTAAGAGAAAGTAAAAATTAGTTATATGTAAAACTGTACTTGGAAAAAAAAGGGAGAGAGAAAGAGAGTGTGTGAGAGAGAGAGGGGGGAAATAATTTGCCATTCCAAGAATTGTCTATATCTTTATGTCGCAGTGAATCTTATTTTAAATGTTAGGTCCCAATCTAAATGATTAACTTTTTAAATTTTGTACAACGACTAAAAGAAAATTGTTTGCTATTAAAAAAAAAAAAAAAAAAAAAAAAAAACTATATGACACTGTTTATTACATGATGAATCAGAAACTGTACTCCATCCTATCATATGTACTAGAAAAAGAAAAGTTCGATAAAAAACCAAAGCTTATTTTTGTTTTCTAAGTAATAGATATAAAAGTCTTCAGAAAATAGAATTTAATTTAGTACTTCAGCACTTTTTTTTTTTTTTTTTTTTTTTTTTTTTTGTATATTTTTCCATTTAAAGGTATGCTCTAATATGATTGCGTTCCTTAAAAACAGATTCTATATTCATTTGTTAACAATTTTAACTGCAGCTAATATAGAACCCCCTTGTACATTTTCCATTTTTTATGTTACTTTGGCGGTGAATTACATTATCTTTCGCAAATGCGCTTGTTAAGATTTTGGCGAGAAACGTCCGGGCTACTCCGGTACTAAATTTCAAAAAACGTTTCTTGATATTCCATTGTTTTAGCATGATTTTTCTCAATTTTATTTTTACTGCTTTTTAATTTAATGCAAGAGGGAACAAAGGAAAAACATCTTTTAATCGGTCTAAGTATACAAAATGTCTCCAGGTAAAATATTATCTGATTTCCGTTCTACAGGATGTCCAGGAAAGGATTTTCTGATTCCAAAATTACATATCTCGAAAACAAAATACAATAGAAGGGTGAGACAAACTGTATATTTACTACGAAAGCTGTAAAAATTCGATTCAGGAATTTTAAAAATATTAACAAAAGTTGCCAACAGATGGTGCTTCAAACAACCCCAAGACGCTGGACGAGCTTGATAAGGCAATCTGTGCTGCATGTGAGTCCATTTCCATTGACACATCATACAGGTGTTGATGGCAAATTTTGTTGTTTGTTTACGCCACCTTTGCATGACTAGCAGTGAACATTTTAAACAGATTTTGCGTTGATTATATGGACTACTTGCGGAAGAGCTGCTTTTATTTTATTTTCCATAACCCTGTATAATGTACTGCGCCATCTGCTGGCAACTTTTGTTGCTATTTTCAAAATTCCTGTATCAAATTTTTACAGCTTTCGTAATGAAGACTATACAATTTGCCTCATCCCTCTATTGTCCTTTGTTTTCGAGATATTTAATTTTGAAATCAGTAAGTACTTTTCTGGGCACACTGTATTAATTATTAGAAAGAAAATGGCTAAAGCATATTTTCCGATATCATTGACGTCTCTATAAATTAAATTATCCAGTATCATTATATTCCATTCTCCATCAGAGCTTTTTATTTTTTAAATTAAATATTATCTAAAACTAACAAACAAACAAAAAAAAAATCAAGGTGTAATACAATAAATGGTGACTAGTCACAATTGCTGTCTGAAAGAAATAGTGCTGTCGCACTAAAAAAAAGTTATGACTACATGTTTATTTATTTATTTATTTATTTTTTTTTTGCTTCGTAAAATCAATTCAGATAATACATAACTGATAGTACATAACAATATATATTAATACACTGATGGAAAAAAAAAAATCCCAACACCAAAAAAAAAATTATTGTACAGTAATGAAATTTCAGCAATACATTTGTCTAGGTAACATATTTAATTGATTAAAGTTTCACGATCACAGGTAGAGCCATTGGCGAGAAGAGCCATTTCAAATGTGAAATGTTGGTACATTAGTAACCGGTGTAACCGCCAGAATTTTGAATGAAAGCATGCAAACGTGCATGCATTGTGTCGTACAGGTGTCGGATATCAGTTTGTGGGATGGAGTTCCATGCCTATTGCACTTGGGCGGTCAATGCAGGGACGGTTAATGCTGGTTGTGAATGACGCTGGAGTTGTCTTCCAATGATGTCCCATACGTGCTCGATTGTTGAAAGATCTGGTGATCTAACAGGCCAAGGCAACATGTCGACACTCTGTAGAGCATGTTGGGTTACAACAGCGGTATGAGGGCGAGCGTTATCCCGTTGAAAAACACCCCCTTGAATGCTGTTCATGAATGGCAGCACAACAGGTTGTATCACTAGACTGACGTATAAATTTGCAGTCAGGGTGCGTGGGATAACCACGAGAGTACTCCTGCTATCATACGAAATTGCTCCCCAAACCATAAATCCAGGAGTAGGCCCTGTGTGTCTAGGCCGCAGACAGGTCGCTAGCAGGCGTTCACCTGGCCTCCTTCTAACCAACACACGGCTATCACTGCGACCAAGGCAGAACCGGCTTTCATCAGAAAACACAACAGATCTCCACTCCATCCTCCAATGAGCTCTAGCGTGACACCACTCACGTCGCAAACGGCAGTGGTTTGGAGTCAGTGGATTGCACGCTACAGGGCGCCTGGCTCGGAGTTGTCCTTGAAGTAACCGATTTGTAACAGTTCGTTGTGTCCCTGTGGTGCCAACTGCAGCTCGAATTTCAGCTGCAGACGCAGTACGATTAGCCACAGCCATACGCCGAACACGGCGGTCTTCCCTCTCAGTAGTGCCACGTGGCCGCCCGGAACCCGGTCTTCTTGAGGCAGTACCTTCCCTTGACCACTGCTGCCAGCACTCATGCACAGTGGATACATTCCTGCCATGTCTTTCTGCAATATCGCGGAAAGAAAACCCACCTTCTCGTTCAAACTCAGTGAGCTGTTGATAATGGCTTCTTCGTCTTCTTAGAGGCATCCTTGACTAACATTAACCCACTACGTCAAATCTCAACTGTAAATAACGATCACGAAACTTACAGCGCTTATTTAAAGCAAACCTTATTTGCATGTTCATAGTGTCGCTACCAGCGCCACACTTATGCGCGTATCTCGAAATTTGAATCGACGTCATCTTTCAGATGTATAAACACGCCTACCAAATTTCGTTTATCTAGCACAGCTCCTTCCTGGTGTTGGGATTTTTTTTTTTTCCATCGGTGTACTTTCTGTATAAAGTAGAACTTGAATTATCCGATTTCGGGTTAATCGGAACTCTCTGTTAACCAATGTCGGTTTTCTGACTTATTTTTCAGGATCTATTATCCGAAACTCTTTTAAATAAATTTTTTTGTTAACCAAAAATCATTTTCATTAATATTTTTTCTTTTCACATTCCTTGTGTATGCAAGTGTTCTTTTCGAACTACAAGTACAGGTAAATGATTTGGTTCCCATTACTTAGAATTCCTTTGAAATTTGCTTGGACTCCCACTATCCTATGTGCAGCGATCCCTGTTCTGAACAAAAGCATTCCCGATTTCGTAATTTGGAATGTATTGTTTAGTGCTACAACAATCGATTTGTACTGATATATATGTAATTAGAATTTAGATGTTTAGCAGGTTAAATAGTCATAATAGCAGTAATATAAAGTAAGATTATTTTTGAAAATTTTTCTATTATCCGGAAATTAGGATTATACGATGTAGGTTTTGTCTCATTTACATCAATTATCGAGGTTCTACTGCATTTATCTATAATATAATCACTTAAACATATTCTATTATCTAACACTTTTATTCATTTTTTTTTTTTTTTTTTTTAATTATTTAAAATGGTCACATTTACAAAATAAAAAACACAAAATGTGTGTTTACATAAATAATAAATACTCATAATTATTAATTTATCCTGATAATATTTCAAAGAGCACATGCCAATATAAATTAATCACAGAAATTTATTAAGAATATCGCATTATTTATTTCTACATTTATATGAAACACAATAAAAAATGGTTATTATCAAAGTGTAAATTATACCTTTATATTTCGACGTTCCCTTTAATTTACTGTACAAGAATGCTGAGCATGAAGAGCATGAAATGATTTACTATAATTAATTTTCGAAACCCTCTAATTTATCATCGATCTGGCCTGTGCATTGTTGAGAGAATTTCAAATGATGTTTATTAATGAGTGTCATTGGTTATAAAGATGTAGTTCAAACAAACACTCACTTATTTATGCTAAAAATGATTTATTTATTCATTCATTCATATTTAAGTACCATTTGTTTCAGATTAAAACATATTAGAAATAAATTGAAAATTGAGATAAATCTATTGTATTATATTGATACAATTATTCAATAAAAATTAGTAAATAACAATTATTTCAAAATAATGATAAGTATTGTTATCTCTGAGTAATTGATCACTTAAGTATCAATATCTGTATAATAATAATCAATATGTGTAAATTCTAGATTTGATAAATTAAATACATAAGTAACATCTACACTGTTAAAAATTTCAGTTCAAACTTGAACTCTTATATGGAGTAAAGTTATACTCATTACCATAATATGGTTCAACCTCACTTTTAAGTTTTCAACTTATTGTGATTGAATTTAAGTTTGAAACCAAACAAAGCTTAAATTAAAGAGCGCGGTCAAAAACATACGGTAAAGTGCACACTTTCGGCAACAACTCCCCCATTAGCAAAGATAAGACCTTAGAAAATTTAGCCCCTTTTATCAAGATTAACAAAACACAGAACTCGGTCAAGAAAGCAAGGCACGGAGCCAGAATGTTTGACTTAAGACAAGAAGAACTGCGAAAAATACTGCGTGTAGCTTGAAACATGTGTGTGGGGTTACAGCATGTTTTTATAAGTCATATATGCATATACATAGCTGTATATATATAAAAATTTCATCTCACGATGTTTGTCCGCGATACACTCCTAAACTAATGATCCGATTTTAACAAAATTTTGCACACTGTGTGCTGTTTAGTCCAAGAGATAGGACAGATTTATCTCAATTTACAGTCACAATATTTTTTTATTGTAAAATATTTGTTAATTATAGCCATTTGTTATAGTTGCTCCAAAATGTCTTTGAGTTCCATAAGTTTAATTGTTGCCAAAAAAAAAAAAAAAAAATACGAGTTCATTTTCTTTTGACATAAAAATAAACACATTTAATAAAACATGAACTTAAAAAAATTACAAAAAGTTAAATTATGCATCTCACGAAAATTGACGCCATAATCACTTTAAAAATTTTATACACATTGATAAAGTGCTACTGTAGTTATACACAAGCGAAGTGTGACGTCACAGACCGTCTGTGAAGTCAAGAAAAAGATTTCCTATGTTAATCGCCCATTGGACCTTTGTAAAAAAATAATAAAAAACGAGGAAAATTATCTTCTGATTTTAGTCACCATATTTTTGTATAGATATGTATTAGTTATGTGCATACGTTAGATTGAGTTAATTTGCTGTCAAATTGACAAAAATTTAATTTTAAATTTCAAAACCCTGCCGTCCTTATATTTTTACTTTCTTCTATATGTAACATAGAGAAAGTATTGGATTCGTGAAAATTTTCAACCTCCGTTTTTTGATGGATTTACACGTTTTGGGATGTCCAGAACACGAATTGATAGTTTTTAGAAAACGTCTGTCTGTATCACTTTTTTGTGGACGCTGTAACTCCCGAACAAATGAATGACATTTAACCAAACTTGGTATTTAGTTGCACCCTGACATAAACTGGTGCTGATTAGATTTGGGGATCAATCGCTCAACAGGTTGTGCTGTGATCGCATTTTATGCAAACTTTTAACATGGCAGTATAGGACAAAATTTGTATAAATATGAATAATGAGAGTTATTTTAAACTTGTGATTGTAAAATTAATATGAATTATTGATAATAGTAGTAGTTAACTAGGAAAAAAATTTTGTGCAGGTGGGGGCATCGGTTCCCCCCCGGGGGGAAGTACCCCTCCAGGGGAGAAAATTTTCAAGATGGGTAACTTTCGAAAGGTCTCGTTGATACCTTTAAAACGAATGGTTGAACTATAAATCTGTAAATTTTTAAAACAAACTTATCGATTTTTTTTTTTGCTTTTAACGAAAAGAAACCTCAGAAAAAAATCGTTTTATTTATTTTTTTTTAACGAAATTAACCAAACTTGGTATTTAGTTGGTCCCCGACATAAACTGATGCTGATTACATTTGGGGATCAATCGCTCAGCAGGTGGCGCCGTGATATATTTTTTTCTAAATTTTCAGCATTAGAAATTTTTTAAATTTTATTTTATTTTTATTTTATTTTTTTTTATTTGTTTTATATTGTTACTGAGTGAATATGTATAGGAAAATATAGAAGAATGTCTTGTGGTGGCCGCAACATACTAGTTTTTTACCTTGGCGTTAAGGTTAATGCCAAATTAGTACGGTAACATACTAGGTCAAAGTGGTGTGATCTCTATGAGGATATTTTTAAAGTGGTCTAATGCGTATTCACGTAAGTGTCTGAGATAATCTCGGAAAACTCCAAACAGCTAGGTTGAGGAATGTACTTCGGTACGAACATGACACTTTCGGTTTTTCAAACATAGAAATAATTATTATTATATGTTTATTCTAGAAATTAAAAGGACGTAAATGCATTTCATTACGTCAAAGAATAATGAGGTTAATATATAATTAGAGAAGTTTTGAATTCAAGTAGTGAAATGGTTATGGTATACTCTCTCTTGAAACTTCAAAATTTTGCTTATTAAATGTATCATTGTAAACTGACTTTAATGTAAAATTTATTCCTCGCATAAAAATATTCACGTTATATTTATTGTTTTATCGTTTTATATATATATATATATAAATATATATATATATATATATATATATATATATATATATATATATATATATATATATATATATATATATGAGAGACATATTTAATTATGCATTGAAAATAATGTAAAAATACACAATTTCTCGACGTTTTTGACACTTTTGATGCAAGTGTGGACCCACAAGATACTGTTAAATAATATTTAAATTTTGTATAGCCCTTAGAAAAACATTTATTTAAACTTTTTTTTTTTTTTTTTTTTTTTTTTTTTTTGTGTGTTATTACATATACATTTTTAAGTGAGATATATAAAAAAAGTAAAGAAGAATTAAATTTTGGATTTTTTTAACATTTTCGAGCAAATGTGAATCCTCATGCTATATTCCAAAATTTCTGAAATTCTGTATTTCCCTTGAATAATATAAAACAAAAAAGTTGCTTGCTAGTGCATTTTGAAATTTTTTGTTTTCAATGCACCCTAATAAACATTACATTATTTTGGAATTAACTATGATATAGTGTATATCTAGGATAGATGGCCATAGTTTTCGAAGATTGAAATAAAAATTTTTGAATACAAATATAAGAAATATTTATGCAATTTTTAAAATCCTTATTCACATGCTCATCACATTTTGGACAAAAAAAAATAAATATTGAGAAAGAAAATGGGTAAACATAGTTCGAAATTAAAATGGTAGATTTGCATCTCTCTTTCAAGTCGAGAAGAGATGGCTATCCAATTAAAAAAAAAGTGCGAAGTTAAAATATGAAAAATTAACACTTTTTATATAATTAATCATGAAAATCATATAGCAACTTATAAAGATGCAGATATATCGAGGAAAACGAGTGAATAAAATTCGAATGAACAGAATTTAAAGTGAAATTTCAATCTTTTGCTTTTCGTAGAATTTTAATACATTTCTGGTAACGTTCTTGATAGTTTGTAACTGTTTGTTATTGCCAGAATAACTTCTGGCACCTTATGTATTTTATCCAGTCATTCGTTATGGAGGTGGTATTGCATTTTTCTCCACAACCAATACTGTGATCCTCATTAAATTCAATTCGCTAGAATTCTGTATAATCTGATAATTTCAGATGTATTTTATCTTCTTAGCTGCTGGACATATTGTGTTTTTGTAATTTATTTCCGTGTACTTTAGGCTTTTTTGGTGTTTTAAGCTTTTTTGTCAACTTTGTCTGTTTCCGAGAGGGAAGATTCCGATGTTTTTCAATATTTTCTGGTGATGTCAAACCATAGCTACCTTTTTGCTACCAATTGTGCCGGAAATACCATTGGTACGTTTTATAGCAGTTTTTGTTATGGTTACATCAGTAACTGGTGCAATATCATAAAATACTTTTATTGATGATGTTACAACATGAGTTTTCGATGTTTTAAAGACGACCATCTCTCTTAAAATTAAAGGACAAATATCCACCCAATTTAAAGCATCACTATGCATTGTTCGCCCTTGTTTTATACTTAAAAGTAAAGATTGAATTTTATACGTACCTTAAAATTCCGTGTAGTAAAAAAAAAAAAAAAAAAAAAACTTGTAAAATACGTAATGTTTAAATATTCAGAACTTAACTCAGCGAAAATTTTCAACCACTAAATTAAATAAACATTAAAATTTCACTTACTTTTTTTTTTTTTATAATGGAAAAACACTGTTGCACGTCGCAATGTCTTAACTCATTAAACTATTTCCTATAAAAAAAAAAAAAAAAATCTTTTACTATGTATGATCAAGTTTAGGAAATATTGAGACATGTCCATCTCTCATTTACGGTCATCTATTCTAGAGACACCCTATATATATATATATATATATAATTTTTTGTTGAAATGATACTTTTAAGACTTTGTATTTTCGTTAATACATAAGTTATGAATGGCAGCAATATTGATAATCCTCTTAAACATATCATTAACTTCGTAATATGAATTGGTACATATGATTGATGAGCACCTAGGTATATGAGTTAAAATCTAGGTTTCACAACTCAAATCTGGGTTTCTAAAAATTTTCCTCTTTCTCGTTAACCTTACATAAAAACAGACGCCACACGTGCGACCCAAATTACGTTAGAAGTAGCACACAAAATACTGAAACGTTTGAATAAGCATTAGGGTACACAGAAACTCCGAACTTGTGCGTTTATTCATGAAAAATCATACATTAAAGTGTCGGAAATTATTTTGCCACGATCTTCCAATAATTGTTTTCAATACTTACTTCATGGCATAAAAAATGAGGCATTTACACCTTTCTTGAAAAATGGTATACTATTCTAGTAAGCTACACAATTATCGTCAAACTAATATATACAAAATAGGTTAAATTAATACATAAAATCCGGTAAAAAGTATATAATTAACCAAATTTTATTTATTAGTTTAGCTGATGTGATCATCACTTTCATCGTAGTACGCATGGACATACAAATGTACTTTTAAAAATTTAAGAGTTTATCATTCAATTATTTAACCTGATAAATGATTTCAATAATTCAATGAACATACATTAAAAATATTTTATATGCTAAAATACACAATAAAAATCATGGTAGTATGCATACATACTAATTAATTACAAATTGTAGATAATTGTTATCCGTTGTTTACGAAACGTTTCATACATATATATCAGTTTTGCAAGAACTTAAATAAACCGTACAAAAATAAGGAATTTTTTTTTAAATCAATTAGATAAATATACATACATAAATTTAGAGGAGAAAGATTTTGATATTTAAAAATAGTATAATTATCTTCCATAATGAAAATCTAATGTACTTGCATCTTTAGAACTCCACTAGTAAAAAAGTATCTCCCATATAGAGTATAGGATATCTCTTAAGGGGATAAAAACAGCATTAAGTCAAGTATTATTTTAGCAATTTGCAATTTGGAGACCCCAAAGCCTAGTTTTTATGTTCAAATGATGTCCAAAATCTTTTAAATCTCTCGTTAGGTATTTTAAAGTCCATAAATATTGGAATGAACTATTAAAGTGTGGTTTAAATCGAAATGTATTAAGTTTATTTTGAGAGAACCCCGGAACAGAAGGATCCCATTTGAGCTAACCTATCATATTGATTTAAAATTAAATATGTCCAGCGATTTTTTTTTTAATTGGAATGACACTGTACCGTCGAACCAAACGCACTAATTATGGCAGGTTTTTCATGGTAATTTGCATACTTTTACAAATCTCTATAAATTAAAAAAAATTACTGTCACTGGCATCAAATTTTTTTGTCTGTGACAGCATCTTTTATCGGAGGGTCCTTCGCGTCATGAGGGGTATCAATGTGTTCCGAGTAATCCAAGGAAGACATTTCAGCCGCTTATAAATTTTTATAATTTTAATGAAAGAAGTTATCAACTAAAAACGACAAGTTTATGAAGGTACTCTGTTTGCCATTTTGAAAAAAGTTTCTCCCAGTGACGTTGTTCTTCTGTCATGAAGTCATTTTACACGAGAAAATTAAAATGTCATCCATGGTTGTACGTAGGTAGGTAGGTTGGTTGGATTTAACGTCGCACCAGTACTGCGCTATGGGTAATTGGCGACGGTCTGGGACGCACCCCTAGAGATGTTCCGGAGACATGTCATCATAATTTTGAACCTTCACGGAGGGGATCTCCCTCCGCTTTGGTGATCCCCAGAGGTATAGTGGGGATGGGAGCATGGAGGACTTTGCGATTACGACAGATTTTATGTGCACCACCCACGATTAGTGTACACGACGGTCTTTGTCCGGCTCAAGTGTCGAATCACCAATCTTCCAGTTACGTGCTCAGCGCTTTACCGACTAGGGTACCGCGGCCCGAAACCATGGATGTAAAAACAAAGAAAATAAATATCAACTTTTATTCTCTACTTTTAGAAAATTAATCTTTTTACAAGGGAAAATTAAAATATGATCCATGGTTGTAGGTAGGTAGATAATTATGTAGGTTGTGATTGACGCCGCACTATTATAGCGCTATGGATAATTGGCGACGGTTTGGGACGCACCCCTATGGATGTTCTGGAGACATGCCACCACAGTTTTGGTCCTACAACGAAGGAGATAGTTCCCCAGCTTCGGTGGCCCCCAGAGGTATAATTTTGATAGGAGCACGGAGGATATTGTGGCCACGACATATTTTACGTGCACAGCCACCATTAGAGTACACGACGGTCTTTGGTCGGCTCAAGAACCAAATCCACAATCTTCCAATTACGAGCTCGGCGCTCTACCAACTGGGGTTCCGTGGTCCGGATTTAAGGTTGTAAAAAAGAAATAAAAAGGGTCATATACTACAACTATAATGCAAAATGGTCTAGGTATTATGATTATCTTTTTATTTATATATATATATATATATATTTCAATTTGACATTGAATATGAGGATTTCCATAATAATGTCCTGCTTTTGTCTTGTAATATGCACTTTTAATATTCCTTTTCAGTAAAAGAAAGCAGCGAATAGGTGGGCAGAGTTCTGCATGTGTTAATAAGTGAAGTGTGTCGGGGAAGAGACGAAGCCTTCTTCGGGGTTTGGTGAGCGGAGCGAGCAGGGGGCAGAGCCCCCAGTATATTATATTAAAAATTATAAATAATTTCAATTTTTATTAAAATCACACAATCAACTGTGGAAGAAAATCATATTTATTGAAATTTTATTTTTTCCGACTGAGTGAAAATAATGCCTGGACCGGGAATCGAACCCCAGATCTTTGACTTACAAGGTCAAATCTCTACCAATTGAGCTATCCAGGCCGACACCCCGGTCAGCATTACTCACTCAGAAAACCTTTAGGCAGAAATATCTCTGGTCTATCATGTAGATAGCTCAACAGAAAATAAGCCGCAGGAAATGGAAAACACCATTAAACAATGGGAGAAAGAAATAAAATTTTTATTAAAATCACACAATCAACTGTGGAAGAAAATAAATTATCAATAAATAAGTTTCAATAAATATGATTTTCTTCCACAGTTGATTGTGTGATTTTAATAAAAATTGTATTTCTTTCTCCCATTGTTTAATGGTGTTTTCCATTTCCTGCGGCTTATTTTCTGTTGAGCTATCTACACGATAGACCAGAGATATTTCTGCCTAAAGGTTTTCTGAGTGAGTAATGCTGACCGGGGTGTCGGCCTGGATAGCTCAATTGGTAGAGCCTTGACCTTGTAAGTCAAAGATCCGGGGTTCGAGTCCCGGTCCAGGCATTATTTTCACTCAGAAGGAGAAATAAAATTTCAATAAATATAAATAATTTCATCCACTAATTTTAAATCGTTTATAAGTTGACTTATTTAAACCACCTAGGGTAAATTTGTAATGACATGTATTCGGATTATACCTTGAAACCTTGAAAACATCTAGAGAGCGTCTAACTACAAAACTAGGTCAAGTTTAACACGTTCGATACAGTTAAAAATGGCGAATAATGCCGTATTACCGCATGGTGATTACCTATTCTACGAGCTAACTGATCATTCCAAAGAAATGTATTCTGTCCGCGGGATATTTGTTAAGACTTCTAACTGCAGTGCAGGCTTTTATCTTAAAGGCGGGGATTCATCCAGTTCTGTCAAATTTAGGATTTTTTTTATTCAATATCAGCCACTAAAGTTTAGTTGTGATGGATATGGAATAAAATATATTATGATTTAATGTATGGTATTAAAATTTTAATTCTAACGGTTATCTAATCACTTCCAAGATTAATCGTCTCTTATGTATATGAAATATCACCCCTCAAAATTATTATTGGTGATTGAATAAAAATGTCTCTAAATTTGGCGACACTGATTTCGTCAATGTGACTTCACTTTTCAGAGTTCATTTTAGACATGTTGCCCAATGGCACAAACGCATCTTCATGAAAGCACTAATAAGAGCGCACAGAGCACAGAGACGAATCCCAAGTAATCGCCATCTACTATTTGCCTAGATCTATTTAATATTATTTAGTAACGAGTCTTTTTTTTTTTTAAATAAATATTTGTATATTAGATATAGAGCATTCATAATATATAAGTAGGCATGTATAAATATTTTTTTAAAAATCATTTACAAATGAATCTTATGCAAAGATATTTCAGTTGAGTATAGGGATAAGTGAGTGAATGGGTTTTACGTCGAACTAGGGATAGTCTGTAAACAACTGTAATTAAGAATATTTACGTTTAAAATAATACAAGAAATATGAATTTTAGTTGTATCATTTACTTGAAAAGTTACTAATTGAATAGCTCTTTTATCTGCATCTTCTTCTGAGAATAATAAACATTACGGAAAGTCTGTGTTAAACATAAAATCGTTGCAATAATTTAAATTATTTTTATTTTAATACCGAAAAGAAAAACTGCAAAAAAAATTTTTTAATAGTATTTACATAATATGTTTTACTATTCTTAACCCGTTATTAGTTTTTTTTTAATTAAAAAATAAGTAAATTTTATAAGAAAACCATGTATATATATATATATATATATATATATATGTATGTATATATACTTTTTTTTTTTAATTTTACAAAAAAAAAAAAAAAAAAAAAAAATGGTATTTTAAAGAAACTTGTACAACAATATAATTATACATAAAAATTTTTACTATCATCTTTTATTATTAGAAAAACGAATTTTCTTCTTCTTTTTTTTTTTTTTTTTTTTTTTTTTTGAGATTAACAAAAAATATAAATGGAAATTTATTGAAATGATCAGTTTTTAGAAATGAAATTTTTAAATAATTATGAAGTGATATAAATCTTCGTTAAAAATACCAAACGTATAAAAAAGTAAAATTATAGGAATCCAATTAAATAAATGGATATGGATAATGTGAGAGGAAAAAAAGATATTCAAAAGACCATTTAAGATGTTACTTTTTATACCTTTTTTTTTTTTTTTTTTTTTTTTTTTATTGCTTTAAAAAATACATT
Source organism: Salticus scenicus (assembly GCA_963930645.1). Classification (NCBI taxonomy): domain Eukaryota; kingdom Metazoa; phylum Arthropoda; class Arachnida; order Araneae; family Salticidae; genus Salticus; species Salticus scenicus. The sequence goes on from OZ005659.1 coordinate 66,178,101, forward strand.
GTTTTATATCTATAATTAGGATAAGTATATATTTTTTATTTTAAAAAAACATAAACGTTATGAGTTATCTACATATTTCTTCCGCTTTCAAAGTTTTTCTAATTAAACAAACAAGATTTTTTTTCCTCTCATATAATATACCTTTAAGATTTTTTTTCTTTTTTCGTACGTAAAAATAATATTTATTTTCGTTAATTATCCTATTAAAAACATATTACAGAGTCAATATTTTCAAAAGAAAAGGATACTTTATGGGCGAATGGGACAAAAAAGTAATATTTTTTAATTTAATAATAGTATTTAGAAAATGTATTATTTTTTATATTTTCCTCTTAAATAATTTTTTCTAAAAAAAATAATAATAATAAATAATAATGGGAAAAAAAGGCGGTAAAGATTAAAAGTTCCGTTAATATTTTTTTTCTTAAAGAAAGCCTATAAAACTCACGAATATTGTTAGCTGCATAAAGTTTAATAAAACACAGAGTATCCTAGATTAGAATAGAAAAAATTTAAGTCCAAAAAATCTAAATAATAATAATTCTTTAAATTTTGCAAAATTTTCGACACAGCTTAAAGAAAGCACTAATTAGTGTTAACCAGATTTATGTTAAGATTAATTCAAGATCAAAACATAAAGCTTATGATTCAAAAAAATTATTTATTGTGACAGGTTGACTGTTTATATTCGTTTCAAATTTATATATACATATGTATATATGCATATTAATAAACTCACTACTTTTATTGAAATTAAGAAGTGGTCAATTATTAGGTATGCAAAATATTATTAGCTATATTAAATGACTTAACTGGTCAACACTTAATGAATCTATATACATTTTAACTTAATTTAAAAAATAAAACATTTAAATATATATATATATATATATATATATATATATATATATATATATGAAATGAGTCTTAGATGAGAGTTTAAAATTGGTCTTCATCCAAATTTTTATATATCTGCGATGAGTATACAACACGTACAAAGAGACGGACATACACACACATACAAACACACATCTTGTTTATTTTATGTATAGACAAACGGCTGATCGCAGAGCTACAGAATTCTGCATGGAGGTTTGTTTGGACCTCTCCTGATGCACTTCAAATACAAATTTTCCAATTTTTGTTTAGTTAGTTTAAAATTAATTAAGGTATATAAGCTTCTTCCATACTTTCCAGATTGTTAATAGGCAAGTATTCGTCTTTGCACTAATAATGACAGATGACTTTTACGACCCATATCACCTCTAGCCAGTAACGAACTCTTATGAGAATTCCCATTTGAAAAAAAAAAATAAATTACAGAGCATAAATCTTCAAAACGTCATTTAATAAGTGACTTACAAAAGTTTGCATAATTCCTTTTAAAAATAAAAATAATTTTGAAAATGAACATATCATGTTGAAACGGTATTTTAACTAAAAGTCGAGTTAAATATTTATTAAATAACTATTTTTCATTCTATTTTGTGTCATGCGTATTAGAAATGATATTTTATACATAGTCTTGCAAAATATACAGGCTTGCCAAACTTAAAAATTACGGGTCAACCTATTATTTTAGAATGCACTATATATATATATATATATATATATATATATATATATATATATATATATATATATATATATATTACACTTTATGGTAAGGGTTTTTATTTTCAATTTAGTAATTTATAAATATTATTGCATTGAGGTAAAAACAATAGCTCAGTAAATGAATATACAAGGTCGTGTGGTCAGAAAGTTATTAAAAATAGCATTCTTTAAGATTAATCAGTTTATTTTATACTAGCATTCTTTGCCCTCTTCGCTGGTCATTTTATTGAAATGAATTCTCAAAATACCATTTCATTATTAATAAAATAAAATTATTAAAATCAGGCAAAATCTAAGTTAAAGTTCTCGCTATCTTCGGTAGCGGTTTTCCCACTTGCCACACTTCGAGACTGGAGCCCCAGTGCCTTCGGAAGTGCCCTGCCTATATTTTACCCCCATTCCATCGCGGGTAAAGTAGAAAGATCTGCAAAACCACATCAAAATGCATATTTCGTACACTTAATCAACATCCACACACCAAAATTCGTCATTCTAAATCAATTTTAACCAGATTTAACCTTGAAAACGCATTTTTTGCCCTGCCCAACACAGAAAGGGAGAATAATTTCACAGAATCCCTCATGTTGCATACACACACCTAACCGATACATTAAAAAATTGACCTCCTGAGGTTATTTAAAGCATAGATGTGTTTTAAGATGTTTTTTAGCCCCCCCCCACCCTCACGCCCTGCTCTTAAAGGAAAGAAGGGGGCGAGAATTCCGAAAAAACTCTTTATATTATGATTAGATACATATAACTACCCCTACAAATCAAAAATCCCCTTCCTAAGATAATTTACTGCAAAGTTACACATGAATACATATTTTTTTGCCCCCACCCCTAAGGGGCGGTAGGGTAAAATTTAATAAAATAATTTTGTGGTGTGTGTGTGTGTGTGTGTTGAATACGCATAAGAAGTCCACACATCAAAAATTGCCATTCTAAGATAATTTGGAACAGAGTTACGTATGGAAACATGTTTTTTACCCCACCCCCAACCCTTAAAGAGGGGTGGGATAGCTCTGAATTTCAAATAATCTCTTTATACTTTGTGTGTGTTAAGTACATATAACCAATCGACCTATCAAAAAATCGCTTTCCTGAGATAATTTGGAGCAGAGCTACTCTTTAAATATTACTCCCCCCCTCCCCCACCCTTTAATGAGTGGAAGGAGAAATTTCACAAAATCCCTTTATAGTGTGTGATGGGAACACATAACCAGCTTGCTCATAAAAAATCACCTAAAATAGTTTGCAGTAGAGTTGCGCATGGAAACAATATTTTGTGTCCCCCCCCCCTACAAGAGGGTAAGGTAGAATTTTACAAAATCACTTTGAAATGTGTGTCTTGAGTATGCATAACCAATCGCAATATCAAAAAATCGCTATTCTGAGTTAATTTGGAGCAGAGTTACTCTTAAAAGCGTCTCCCCCCCAAAGGGAGGGGATGATGAAATTTTGTAAAAGACTTTTGTAGTGCGTGTTGGGAACGCATAAGCAATCACATGTAAAAATTAATCTTACTTGGATAATCTGATGGGACGTTATGCTTGGAAACATGTTTATTGCCACCCCCGCACCCCAGAGGGGGGAGGACGGAATAAAAAAAAATCCTTTGTAGTATGTGTCTTGCGTACGCATAACCAATCGACATATTAAAAAATCCCTATCCTGAGATACATTGGAGCAGAGTTACTCTTATATGCGTGTTCCCCCCCCCCCTATTAAAGGGTGGGAGGAAACAGTTTAGTAAAATCCCTTTATAGCGCGCGTTGGGAACGCATAAAAAAACCACACATAAAAATTAATCTTACGGAGATAATTTAAAGCAAAGTTATGTTTGGAAACGTGTTTATCCCACCCCACCCCCAAGAGGGAAAGGCAGGACTTTCGCAAAATTCCGTTACAATATGTGATGGACACACGTAAAAGGCCACACACTAAAATTTGTGACCTCAGCTACTATAGATTTCCCTGGACGAATTTAATGCTAAAAGGATGGCTCGAATTTGCTCCCTCGTTCCCCCCCCCCCCCCAAAAAAAAAAAAAAAAAAAGAGTTTTTGTCTCTCAAGAAGACGCTTGGAGATCTTCTGTATCTCTGTGCTAATATTGGTAGAGTTGTACTCGAAAATCCGTTTTTGCTAAATTTGCCCCCGAAAAGCTCTCCCCACTTCCAAAAACGCAGAAAAAGGTTTTTTTTGAAGTGAGTCAGTGAATCAGTGATTTTACTCTTTTATTCCCCCCACCCCCAAAGGGGTAAAGGGGGGACTTTCGAAAAATCCCGCTACAGTGCGTGTTGGACACACGTAAATAAACCAAACACGAAAATTTGCGACCTTAGCTCCTACAGATTTCCCCAGACGAATTTAGTGCTAAAAAGCGGGCTCGAATTTGCTCCTCGTAACTACCCCCAAAATCAAAAATCGCAAAAATCCAAAAATGCGTTTTTAGAAATATCCTCAAGAAGATGCTTGGCGGTTTGTGTTATTATTGGTAGAGTTTTACTCGAAAATCCGTATTTTGCTAAATTTGCCTCCGAAAATCATTTATACCTCCCACATTCCTTTAAAAATCCAAAATTTCAAAATCGTAGAAAATGATTTTTTTTTTTTTTTTTTTTTTTTTTTGGTACTCAAGTCTAGTCTCTTCAACTGCAATTTCTTCACCGTGAAGTAATTTGGAGCACTGTTATGCTTATAAAGGTATTTTTGCAACATGGGGGGAATGAGGGGGTATTTCGCAAAATCCCGTCTTAGTGCATGTCAGAGAACTAAAACCAACCTACTCACCAAAAATTGTGTCTCTATCTCTCATACAATCACCATGGCTGTGTTGAGTCAGTGTTCAATGAATCAGTGAGTTTACTCTTTTATATAGAGAGATTAAACTTTAAATTGTGTCATTGACTTATTGCTCACCCTCTCTATATATATTACAATTACCAAAGAGAGGGAAAAAAGAACTTTTTTATTTAAAAAAATAGTAAATCAAATTTAATTAAAAAAAAAAAAACGAAAGCATTGCATCAAAAATAAAAACTTAAAATACAGCCAACTTTTTTAGATAAATACTATTTGAAATTAATATTATAATTATTTCGTAAAAACTATTAAAAAATAGTTGTTACTAAATAATTGTTACCAATGTAAAATTTGTAAATGTATGAATATTTATGCGCATACTGAGTAAGTGCTTTTTTTTTTTTTATGTATAACTAAAGTCCAAAATAGTGTCCTGTATGATATCAGAAACTTTATGCTTAACTTACAAATGAACTTTTACTTAATGCATTCAAGAAAATACGCTTCTGCTAAACAATTCAGTTCACGTATGAGAAAAGAAATACAGAATATTTTGAAAACTTTTAACATTCGTATCACCACTTTTACAACCTAGTTTAAATATTTTATTCTTTTCAAGAACGGATTTCGCAAATCAATTCATAAAAGTTGTATGGACTAAAAATAAACAAACTGTTTTATTTGCTATTTGTTTGTATAATAGAAAATGTACCGAAGGTTTGCATTTGCACTTTTTGTTTTGTATATTTTGGTTGTTTGCTCGTTAAATATACATACAGAATCTATTTGCATTAATAAATGGATTTGAAAGAAGTTTAACAAACAAAACAATTTTGTTTTTAATCTTATTTACGAAGAACTGTGCATTTTATAGAGTTTATTTATGTTGTTTTTATAGAGTTTCTTGAACGTAAAAAAAAATCATTTAAAATAACATATAAGAAAAAAAATAGCGCTTGAAAATAAAACTGCTATAAATATTATTAAAATAATTAAAAATTAATTAGATTAATATTAACTGCATGCAAGTGAAAAATATATCAAACGAATACACTCCTTCTCATATTTATCAAGCCAATTTATGTTTTGAAATAACTAAGTTAAAAATATTTGTAAACAAGTGCACTTAATATAGCTATGTATTCTCAAAACCAAAACAATCATTTTTTTTTTTTTAATATGAAACAAAATTAATAAAAATAGTGCAAAATATTTTTTTTTTCTCCACGTTTTTAAATGTTCATAATTATAGGGACAATCAAGATTTTGTTCGTTTTATTTAACTTACTAGCGGATAAATTACAGTTGACATGCGAATTTGTTAACTACTGGGCTAGATTAATTCATATATAAGCCTTCAATTTTTCTTGGACGGACATTACTGATAATTCTCGAAAAAAAAAAGTTCATGTAGTGAAGTATGATAAATGTATTTTTTAAGTGGATGGATAATTTCAATCCCTCGTATTTCTAATAAAATTCGAAGATCTACAACTGATGAAGGAAATGTGATCAAACGGTGAATTTCTGGTTCGATAGGAGAGAGATCTGATGAAAAATTAGAATTGTTTTCCAGAGATCGAAGACTATAAATTCCTCTTACTGTTCTACTCAAAATGACTGCTTCTGAATTTGCTCGTAATTTTTAACGACAGGTGGGGATCCACATTTATGCATGTTTAAAATAATTAATAATATGTTAAAAAAAAAATAAAAAACCTGTAATAATCAATAAGTAATTAATGGAGGAAAGACCATCTGTGTTAAAGTTGAATAAAGACAATATGAAATGGTAAAATGTTGCATTTTCGGATGAAAAACATTTTGATTAATCAAATGGTTTTAACAGTTACTGGCACGATCTGAAGATAGTCAAAGACAGAGCAGATTTTTTAAAGGTTACTTCGTTATCTACGCTTTGTTGTCTGAGGTATTCATAACGCATGTTTCACGACCTATGTTCCATAAATTTATTAAATTGCTAGAAAACATTTGTTAAAAAAAGATTATTCATTAAATAGGGATTACTTACTTATTTACAAAACGCGTGTTTACTACCCACAGGTAAGTAGAAGTTTTTGGTAATAATATACATGTGAAAATCTAATTTAAAAAAGAAATATATTAATTAAAAATGTATCATCATTTTCTATTAAATTCTTCTTTCACTCACATTCATGTAAATACCATAAATATTTTTTTTCATCGAAATATAATAAGTAGATAAAAAATTGCTGAACATAATGTATTTTTTTCTGTATCCTTCCTTCCTGGAAAAAAAATCAAGATTTTTTCAAAAAGATATTTATTTAAGAAAGGGGGAGATTTTTAAAAATTCAATAAATGTAGTTTATTACGAAACACTTGAAGCTCTTAGTAAATATTTTAATATATATATATATATATATATATATATATATATTTTGTGTGTGTGTGTATTACATTTTTATGATTTTGTAAAAATAAAAAAAAAATAAAAATAAAAATATATATACTTTTTATATAATAGTTTTGCTAATTATTTTGATAAAATACTATTAAACGCACTAATTTGTATATATGGGTCATTGCCAACATAAGGGGTAGAAACCATGTCCCTTAGCCCTCAAAAATAGAAAATATTTTCAATCAGAAAAAAATTTACAACTAGGCTATTTCTTACGATTTTCTCTAGTTGAATATTATTATAAAAGTTTTTAATGTTATTTATTTTTCTTAGAACTCGATCGATAAAACCTGGAATGTCCACTCCGTGGACTGTCCCCAAGGGAAGTCTGCAGAATATAGCATTATTTTCAAGCTTAATATTAATGTTTTTTAATTACATTTTGATTTAAGCAGGACATAATTATCCTTAAAAATATATTTATTAAATTTTAGAGTTATAAAATGAATCTTGTTTTTTTAATTAATTTATAACAAATGTCCCTAATAAAATGCGTCCACTCCGTGGACAACTATTTAATTTCCCATAAAGTTCAGTAGATGGCACTGTCTGTCACCAGTGTGTAACTGAGAAGAAAGAGGGGGAAGCCATCTTTGTTTTTACCTACATGTGCTGAACTCAATGCTTTATTTCGTTCTGTTAAAATAGATTTCATCTGTGATACCTCTGTTTGGCTATCTCATCAGTCCACTCCGTGGTCAGAAGTATACAAGTAATTATAAGGATTATTTATTATCTAATTATTATTACAATTAATGATTATAAGACTTAATTCAACACTAAAGTTAAATTGTTGCTGACGTTGTTGCTTTGTTCCTTAAAATTCAAAATCAGACATTATGTCCACTCCGTGGACATCATTTGATCACGAAGTGGACACTTCTTTCCACGGAGTGGATACTTTCAAAATTAATCTTAAAAATAGATACATTTGAAAAATAATCTAAATAAATTTGATAAATAAATTTTATCCCTTTATTTATTTATTTATTTTTTTGTTGTTAGCCTACTGATTGCTTAAGGTGCAATGGAAATATATTTTCCCCCTAACTTTTATATTTTTATTCGTGATTTTCTAAAAATGTCATTTCAACGTCTTTAAAACAGTATTTGCTATTTTTTACTGAACTCTTAAGCATTTCTCTTCATGGTTTAAATGTAACAACAGAATTCGTATTAATATAATTTTAAGAACAGTATTATGAGTGTTGTTTACAGAGTAATGCAAAAGGATGATGTACTCTCTTAAAAAAATCCAGTGATTTTAGCTCAAACTGAGTTAGTTTTCACTCCTTTCCAGTAATGAAAATGCACTTTTCCTATAGGAGTGAATTTCATCTATCTTGCGGAGTAATTATTTTCACTCCTTTTTGATAATTCATTTTCACTCCTTTTTGATAAACAATAAGCACTCCTTTTTGAACTGAATCATTATGTTAAATGAGTGACTCCACTCCACTTTGATTAGTCGTTTTTAACTCCTCTTTTGAGTAATAAGAAAAAATTATGTACTATTGACAGATATTTTCCCTTAAAAATCTAATTCTGATTTTAATATATCTTATAAAAAAATATCTACTAAAACACCCTACCTCTACTCCCCCCCCCCCAACACACACACACACACACACACACACACACACAAAAAAAAAAAAGGGGGTGAAATTCGTGTTAACATTATTAACCACAATGTTTCTTTTAATAATTATAAAAGATGCTTATAACCTTTAAGGGGGTCCGGGATACTAAATTTTTGTTTTTATTATTTATTGATGAATTGCTGTAATTATTTTTTCTGAAATTGTAGCTTTTTTGACGATGAAGTTGAGCAAGAAAGAATTTTTTTTTTTTTTAATTAAAAATTTTTGATAAATTTAAAATTTGTTATATCTCATGAACTAATGGTTCAATTTACAAACTTTTTTCACCTTTATATACAGAAAGGAATTATCTTCAATTTGTCGCCAGGATTTCTGATTATATTAATAAATTTTTTAAATATTAATTTTAATTTGAACTAACTAAAGATAACTAAATGCTCTGAAAATAACTGAAAACAGATGATGCTTAAAAAATTAAGGGTAAGTACTGTTTTATTTTTCGATCTCAATAAGTTTTTTGAAATTACCTACCTAATAACTCGCTTATCTATGTTATTGTAAATGTTTTTCATGTACTGTACTAAAAACGATCGGTACTTACGTATTCACTGCATGTCATTTTACGAAGTGAAGTATAATCTGCACAAGTTTATCGTACTTTTTTATCGTTTAACACTGTTTATGTAATTTTTTATCATATAAGTTTGTAATAATAACAGGTTTATCATAGTGCCGAATAACTGCTGGCATGCGGTTAATACAAAAATGTCATGTTTGAAAAAAAAAATATATATATTATAATATTACTAAATGTATATACATACAATTAAAATTTTTTAATACATGCAAATTTTCTAAAATTTATTATGATAAATTTCTAAATTTTGCATCTGTATACTTTACCTTAACAATAATTTTTAGATTTCTGGTAAAACATAATAAAAAAAAAAATAAAGTATATGATAAATCAATACAAATGTTAATTTTTTTAAAGCATACATGTAGTATGCACAGACATCCTTTAAAAATCAGGATTGTATTTTCGGCATGACAGCAAATAATAAAAAAAACTTACTGTTATTGTTTATATAAGAACAATCCACAATTTGCTAATTAATATTTCAAATTAGTAAAAATTGTAATTTAAATCTGTGTACTGAAATTTCATTATTATGCTATGACAGATTAAGAAAGCTGTTTTATATTTAATTAGTGAAAATTAATTAAAAACTTTATTGTTTTCAAATTTTAGAGATGTACCATATTCTGATTTTTACATATAAATATACACTATATATTAAGTTTCACTTCTATATTACATTTTATTTGGGCATACATCGAAAAGGCATTCATTCAATATTTTAAGACTATATTTGGTATTACAATAAATTTTAAAATAATCCTGTAAAAATAAATAAATAAAAAATAAATTAAATCTCATGTTTTTTGAAAAAAAGAAAAGAAAAAAAAAAGCTGTTACATTTTAAATTCTTAAATATATATATAGAAATGTTTTTTTTTTTTTTTTTTTCCACTCCCCCCCCCCCTCTTTTTTCCCCCTAGCTTTAAAAAAGGTAAAAAATATATTGAAATTTCATTAAAATACATTGTTATTGTTCATTTCGTTGTAGATCAGTTTAAAAATAAAAAAGAAAGAAAGAAACCTCTGCATTTTATTAAAAGAAAAGTCTGCATAATAAATAAAAATATCATTATTATTATTATTATTATTATTATTATTTTGTTTGTTTTTTCAATTGTGGCGCCATCAGTGACCGAAAAGTTCTGCTTATGAAGCTGGTAGTTGGGAGGCACCAGGTTCAATACCAGGTCATAGTTGCTGGGCTAGTTTTACGAAGTTTTCTGTGGTTTTCTTCAAAATTTGAGTAAATTGCAATGTTTTCGTTGAACACTTAATTTAAAGATGTGATTTTATTCATAGAAAACACTCTTATATGAAGCATCCTAAAATCAGCAAGCAGAGCTTTTGCGAAATAAATATAGTTTTCTCCTGTGTCTTTTTTTTTTTTTTTTTTTTTTTTTTTTAATAATAATTTAAGCTTGATTAAATATATTTAATATCTTGTATTTATTCTCGCTGATAGATATTCTATTAAAAATTTGGAATTACTTGGCATTGCAAACAAGATTTATATATATACAATGAAAAAAAAAAAAAAACCTCTAGTGTTGCTCCAGTTTTTCAGTTTTGTTTACATGTACTTTGGTTAAAATAAATAAATAAAATAATATGATCTAGCAATTTTGAAAGTTTGTTTTAAAGGAGTCTGGGACACCAAATTTTTGTTTTTATTATTTATTGATGAATTGCTGTAATTATTTTTTCTGAAATTGGAGTTTTCCAATGCAAGATATTAAATATATTTAATCAAGCTTAAATTATTATTTAAAAAAAAAAAAAAAAACAGGAGAAAACTATATCTGTTTCGCAAAACTCTGCTTATTGATTTTAGGATGCTTCATATGAGAGTGTTTTCTATGAATAAAATCACATCTTTAAATTAGGTGTTCAACGAAAACATTGCAATTCACACAAATTTTGAAGAAAACCACAGAAAACTTCGTAAAACTAGCCCAGCAACTATGACCTGGTATTGAACCTGGTGCCTCCCAACTACCAGCTTCATAAGCAGAACTTCTCGGCCACTGATGGCGCCACAATTGAAAAAACAAACAAAATAATAATAATAATAATAATAATAATAAAAAGATGATAGTTGTATTTATTATGTAGACTTTTTTTTTTTAACTGATCTACAACGAAATGAACAATAACAATGTATTTTAATGAAATTTGAATATATTTTTTACCTTTTTTAAAGCTAGGAAAGAAAGAAAAAAATAAAGAGGGGGGAGGGAGAGAGAAAAAAAAAACATTTCTATATATATATATATATATATAATAAAGATGATATATTAAGCATAGTAGAAGCCAAGCAACCGATACTAGATCACTGAAACACCAATATATATTTTTTAAGAATTTAAAATGTAATAGTTTTTTTTTTCTTTTTTTTTTTTCAAAAAACATGAGATTTATTGTAATACCAAATATAGTTTTAAAATATTGAATGCATGCCTTTTCTATATATGCCCAAATAAAATGTAATATAGATATGAAACTTAATATATAGTGTATATATATATATATATGTAAAAATCAGAATATGGTGCATCTCTAAAATTTGAAAACAATAAAGTTTTTAATTAATTTTCACTAATTAAATATAAAACAGCTTTCTTAATCTGTCATGGCATAATAATGAAATTTCAGTACACAGATTTAAATTACAATTTTTACTAATTTGAAATATTAATTAGCAAATTGTGGATTGTTCTTATGTAAACAATAACAGTAAGTTTTTTTTATTATTTGCTGTCATGCCGAAAATACAATCCTGATTTTTAAAGGATGTCTGTGCATACTACATGTATGCTTTAAAAAATTAACATTTGTATTGATTTATCATATACTTTACTTTATTTTTTTATTATTATATTTTACCAGAAATCTAAAAATTATTGTTAAGGTAAGGTACAGATGCCAAATTTAGAAATTTATCATAATAAATTTAGAAAATTTGCATGCATTAAAAAAATTCAATTGTATGTATATACATTTAGTAATATTATAATTGAAAAAAAAAAAAATATTTAAAACATGGCATTTTCGTATTAACCGCATGCCAGCAGTTATTCGGCACTATGATAAACCTGTTATTGTTACAAACGTATATGATAAAAAATTACGTGAACAGTGTTAAACAATAAAAAAGTATGATAAACTTGTGCAGATTATACTTCACTTCGTAAAATGACATGCAGTGAATACGTAAGTACCGATCATTTTTAGTACAGTACATGAAAATATTTACAATAACATAGATAAGCGAGTTATTAGGTAGGTAATTTCAAAAAACTTACTGAGATCAAAAAATAAAACAGTACTTACCCTTAATTTTTTAAGCATCATCTGTTTTCAGTTATTTTCAAAGCATTTAGTTATCTTTAGTTATTTTCAAATCTTATAAGCACGTCAGCACGAGATCGCCAGCAGCCATTTTGAATTGAATCTCTGTGGATCTCGCTCCAAAATATCACATGACTTAATCGGTCCAATGAAAAGGCTCTCAATTCACCCCCTTAAAGATTTTTTCTGATTCACTTCGAAGTGTAGTGGCTTTGTCCTTTCACCCCGACAGAGAGAATATTTGGAACCAGTTTTTTTTCGCAAATTGTCAGTTTCTGATAAAGCCGATACTCAGAAAGAATGAATGTCATTGTGAAATATTACGTTCCTATATGGAGTGATTAATTCATTCTTTGAAATTAAGAGTGTATACTATATGTCCTTTTTTTTTTTTTTTCTTCTTTTTAATTTTAAAGGTAAAATGTAGAAAAGGTGACATAACACTTTAGAAAAATAATTGCAAAAATATAATTAAATTTAGTTTCAGAAGAAAAAATAAATAAAAATATTTTTGTTTTACAGCAAAACTAAAATTGTTTTGTACTTTTATTAATTGAATAACTTTATATATATATATATATATATATATATATATATATATAAACAATACTTAAAATATATATTTATTTTCTTTGCAGAAATTTATTATGCTGTTCAAGAAAAATGGAAATTCGCATGTAACCCAATGCAGGACAAACAAATGAGCACAAACCTTCGCTCAAACTCATTCAAAAAGAAAATTAGGTGGAGTTGAAAATCAAAAAGATAAGAAAAATAACAAGAAAAGGAAACTTCCCAGCCAAACTACAGAAAAACGTAAAGAACAAAAAAGAAAAAGTATGCAGAGAGCAAGAGACAGACTAATGGTCCTATTACACACAACACGTTTTCACACAACTTTTGAGATAATTGTAAATTTGGCTCAAATTACGTCAATGCCCAGTGTAATAGATATTGGGAATACGATCAATTTTTCTGGCAAGTCAGACTGTGATAAACCAGTGAGAAGAAAGCTCTTTATGTACCAAGAAATGACAGCGCCGGCGGGAATCCATTCACCGTTTTCCTCTTCGCTCTCCCATGTCGTCCCCGTTAAAACAGAGATAAATAGGTGTGCCTTGACATGTACTGTACACCGTGTAAACCAGTTTTTCGAACAATTTTTGATTCAACTATTGTAACCTTCTTTCGGTTTACAGCTTTCGAAAATTGGAGCAAAAATTGGATGAAATAAAAGTCGCGTGAAACATCTTTGTGTATAATAAGAGCATAAGAAATGATCCCGCAAGACATGAAGAAGGAAAAGCTAAAGAAAGATAAATATATCACAGAAGGAAGAATACTGTAGTTAAAATGTTTGAACAAATGAAATGAAGTGTTAGGAAAAAATGGAAGAACCAAAACAGAAATCAAAGGGAGAGATTGAAGAAACAGAATAATCTTTGAAGAACATCTCAGAGATGATACACCTCCTGAGACACCTCGTTCAGCAGCCATAAACATCACACTACCACAAATTAATCCATCTCTAAAAACAAAACCATCTGTATCATCATCTAGCAGACTAGAAAGTGGAAGAAAAAGGTCGAAAAAGAACAGTGAAAGGCTTTGTGAAGAAAACAAAAAATTGGTTAGGAAGCTTGAAAAACACAAAAAGCATGTGCAAAGAACTAAGGATGTGAAGTCAAAAAATAATACTACTGATTCTGAAAAACCCAAGAGAAAAGTGAAAAAAATTATCACAGAAGCAAATTCAAAAGAAATTGAGAAATGTATTATTTTTGGCGAGGTTATAAAAAAGCCAATAAAAGAAAGTTTTAAAGGCGCAAAATCAAAGAAGAAACTTAAAGAAATCTTCGAAGTTTTAACAGGAAAAATAGCAAGGAAATACAAGTGTCTTCAACATATTAGATCAATCACATAAAAAAAAAAAAAATTAAAGAAAGAATATGCGGAACCAACAATTATTTTCCTGTTATTTTCATTTTTCAAAAGAATTAAAGTAAAAATATTTGTTGATTATTTTCTAAAACACAAGTAAAACAATAAGGATGAAAAGATACAGCTGCAAAATAGCTTTCAGGTTTGGATATTTATAAGTGTCCACTCCGTGGTCAGTGATGTCCGCTCCGTTGACACATTAATTTTGAAATTAATTAATTACCGACCAAAAAATAGCTAACGAGATAGCTCATCAAGTAATTTAGATTCATAGTTGTCAAAAAGGAATTAAGGAATTTTTTCAAATTTTTTTGGTAAAATTTTCATATTTTCAAATTAGTCTTCGTTTTCTACCCTTTAGATTGGCAATCACCCATATATGCTCAATATATTAAAAAGAAAAATAAAGAAAGAAAGAAAAAACAATAGGATACCTTACAACGTAATAATATATTAATTACTTTTTTTTTTTTTTTTTTTTAACTATATATTTTTTAAACACTAGGTTCTAATCATGTATTAAAATGATATCAAATAATTTAAATTCATCAAATATGCTAATTATTTTTATTTATTTATTTATTTATATTTATTGAGAAAATTGGTTAAAGACATATACGTTTGTACACATAAGATTTTTAGAAAAAATGTATAAATTTAATGTTTTCTCCATTATATTTTTTCATTATTTTGTGAATCGCTTACAGAAATTCTTTAGAAAAAACATTAGAAAATTATTTTCTTTATTTTTGAAAGATCAGTTGGAAATACCGCCATATGTCCTAATCACGATTCTAAAGAAATTTTAATTTATTTAGGCATTAACTATATTTTTTACCGAGTATACTTTTATACAAGGTATTCTGAAACTCGACCAACAAATTGAGAGAGGTGATAGAAGATATAAAGAGGATGAACTCTTAACAGAAAACGTTCGCAAACCAGGTTGAGAGATGAAAATGCAGAAAAATGCATGCAGGTTTGGACGTCGCGCAAGAACGACAAAAGTAAGTTATTAACTACAAAAAGATTTATTTTACTAATTATTACAAGAGTTGATGGAAGTAGCGCCCGCTGATGTCATTGCACAGTCTACAACAACATGAAAACGATTCTACGACGCGCTCGAACACACACCAGAGGATTTCAGCGGATTGTCATTTCTGCGGCGGATCTCAAAAGTATAACTGGCATCTTCGAATGCATCCGGGAATCGTATTTACCCTTTTGTAGACTGCGCAATGGCGCCAGCGGACGCCACGTACACAAACTATTATAAGAATTAATAAAACTTTTTTTTTTTTTTTTTTTTTGCTTTGTAGTTCGTCTTTTATCGTTCCAAAGTGGAGTCAAAACCAGCGTGCGTTTTACGTGATTTTTCAATTTCATAACGTGGTTTGAGATGCTATATTCTATAGTAAGTTTTCGGCTTCTTGATGCCTTCTATCACCACTCTCAAATACTCCGTTAAATTTTGAAATTCCCTGTATAAGAAGAGAATTTGAATTCATAAAATGTTTTGAACTATCGTGTTCGATGGATTTATACGTTTTCAAATGTCCTGAAAACGAGTTGATTATTTTTAGGAAACGTTTGTCAGTCTCTGTGTCTGTGAATCTGTCTGTGAATATCAAAAATTTGTGATTTGTTTCCTCTCTTGAACCAATAGATAGAGTTTGGACAAATGTGATATTTAGTTGAACCTCGGCAAAAATCGCTCATTAGATGGCGCTGCCTTTTTTTTTTTTTTTTTTGATAATTTTTAATAAGGCAGTGTAGGACAAAATTTCGTATATATGTACATAATGAGATATATTTTTAATCTTTCAGTGTGAAATAAAATATATATATTTATTATTATAATAGTAATATTCAACCAAAAATGTGTTTTTGTGTATATTGAGGCATCACTTGCCCTGAGTGACGGGGATGCGATTACTCCCAGGTGATATAGATGTCTGATATACATACACACACACACACACACACACACACACATATATATATATATATATATATATATATATATATATATATATATATAATATAAAGAGCTGGTTAAATGAATGTTTGAATCATAGATTTGTGATACTTAAAAATAAAATTATCGATTATTTTCAATTTTAAAGAAAAAAAAATCACATTTAATGTCATCTATAGAGCACAAAATTGAACCCTTTTCGTCATTTAGCGTTGTATTTTGATGCGGTAAAATCGCTGGCCTGCAGCATGGAAAATAATTTTAATAAAACATTATACTGCGTGAACATCTGCATGGAGCAATAAACATCCTTTCCAATTCGATATTAATGTCTACAAAATTACTAGTGATTAATTTCGAACTTCTGCCACTTGCGAAATTTTAATTGTTCAGTTGAATCAAAGTAGTTTTCGGTTGTGTTTTATAAATGCCATAGTGAAATATATATAACTTTTGGATAAAATTAAACATTTGTATTGCATAAAAGTTTCAATTTTTATTTAATTTAGCGCCAACTTAAAAAATTATGATTAGTTGTAGTATTTATGTTGTTTGGCGAAGGAATTTATTTTGTACTTTTAGGCGCAATTTACAATTACAATTCTTTCATTTAACCCGTTAGTAGTCGCTATAGATAGCGCCACCTATTACAGATTGCGCACTTTTTATTTAACTCTCACCAATAATTTTAAGAAGTGATGTGATCGACGTTCCTTCGATTTTATTCGAGCTTTATGTATATCAAATGCTGCTTCTAAAACATTTTGGTGGCTATTGAATAAAAAAATCTGTTAACACTGAAGGATGGGCGGCAAATCGACCAACTAGCGACTACTAACGGGTTAAGAAACAAATAAATTACTATAATACAGCAGTTTTTCTCTCATGGATTCCTAAAATAAACAGCCTAGCGTTTTAAATTGACGGACTTACATTTGCCGAATTTTATCTTGTAATAATAATATTATTAAAAAAAAAAGAAGCAAATATCGATTATTTATGTCTATTTCATATTTTTGAATACGTCAGCAAAAACAGAAAAAAAAAATGAATTTTGCTACATTTATAGATCATGCCTAATACAATTATTTATTCCTCTTGCACAGTGAAGCAAAGAAAATACAACGATTTCAAGGGAAAACTGCTCTAATTCCACCCCTCATCCACTTTCAGCTGCTGGAGTAGAAATAATTCAATTTTGAGCGAGGATATTTCGCCTACTGCTCTTGAATTACTAAGAATCGTAAATAATTTCAGGGAAACTCAAATATACTCTGCAGGATACTTTTTTTTTTTTTTTCATTTGTTTCTGAACAAAAAAAAAAAAAAAAAAAAAAAAAAAAAAATAAGATTAATAAATCTATATCCGTAAACGGCATGTTGAAAATTCCTTTTTCCCCCCAATCTTCTACAACATCTCCTATAATTGCATCTAGTTCATTCAAATATGCTTTTCGATATCGAAAACTGAGACTGAAAACGATCTATAGAGTTAAAAAGGAATGTTAGATTTAGAAATGTAAATAGATGCCGTTATTTCCAGTTTAAAAGTGTAACAGCAAATCTGTTATTGATTTTTGAACTGCAAAGAAACCGTAAGTATTTATATAAATATTTAAAATATTCATTTTAGAAATGAATTCTTAGCATATTTAAGTAGTATGATGCGGCCACCACATGACTTTCGTCTATATAATTTTAGACAAAATTCATTCAATACAAACTATTTATTAAATTATTAAAATTTTTTCCATTGTAAATGCAGACGATTTTTATCTGACAGAATTATATCACTAAATACCGAAAGAAAGTCAGTTTTTTGCAATTATCAGACAAAGTATGATTTTTTTTTTCAAGTTTTTTTTTTTTTTTTCGTTAAAAAATAAAAAATATATATAACTTTGTTTTAAATGATCACAAATCTATGGTTCAACCATTCGTTTTAAAAGTACTGACGAGACACTTCGAAAGTTACCGATATTGAAAATTTAGTCCCCCCCAGGGGTGTACTCCCCCCCCCTACAAGGGTGGAAGGGTTGCTCCCACATGCACAATTTTTTTTTCCTAGTTTAGTACCACTATTATCAATAATTCATTTTAATTTTACGATCACAAGTTAAAAATAATTCCCATTATGTACATGTATACGAAATTTTATCCTATACTGCCATGTTAAAAATTTAGAAAAAATGCGATAACAGCGCCACCTGAAAAGCGATTGATCTCCAAATATAATCTGAACCAGTTTATGTCAGGGTCCAACAAAATACAAAGTTTGGTTAAATCTCGTTCATTCGTTCGTGAGATACAGCGTCAACAAAATTTGCGATACACACATACAAACAGAAAGACTAACAGATATTTTCTAAAAACAGTCAAATTGTGTTCAGGAAACCCCAAAACGTGTAAATCCATCGAAAACTGGAGTTCGAAAATTTTCGTGAATACAATACTTTCCCTATATATACATGTAGAAGAAATTAAAAATATATTTGAAATATTCAAAAAACGTTTTAATTTAATATATTGCACTTGTTCGCTAAGTAATTTACAGAATCAAAGAAATTTAAAATTACATATTTTATAAATGCGTCCACATTTATCCGACAGCACCCGATTTAATTCAACTAAATATACTTTGATGACTATCTCGAATCTAAGTTAGCATGAATTAAGTTAATACATTTGCTAGAGTTGAATATTAATGTTCGATTAAGGAATATAATTAGATTTCTCTCACTTGTAGTATGAAAGTGTAGAAGTAGCTAAGTTTTAGTTGCTGCAAAGCAATGTATTATATTTATATAATTATTTAAAACTAGCAAACCCATTCGAAGTTTTCGCATTTTATTTTTTCTTAATCAGCTTTAAATTTTGAAACTCATAAATATTACATGAATTTCACCACGTAATTAAAATTTTAATTCACTAGTCGACAAATTACTATTAGAACCAAACTAATATTGTGCAATAGTGAAACTAAAATCATATAAAGAAAGGTTTGAAAATAAAATTCATAATTGACGACCCAGTTTATGTACATCTGCAACGCAGTACTGTTTTAATATAAGACCCCAATGAACGAATTTTAAATTTTTGTCGCCATATTGGCGACTAGCTGACCCGTCCGGCTTCGCACGGATGAACAAATTTTAGTTAAAGATGGATTGATATGTAAAAAATCAAGAAATATATCAGTTTATATGTTATAGTCAGGCAATATTATTAACTGGAAAGTCAAAATATAATTTTACAATTATTTTTTTTGATTAGTTGTTAAATGTTGGCAATTTTTACTTAATGCTATTTATTTATTTATTTCATAAAAAGAAACATTTCTTTACTCATGAATAAAAAATATTGAAAAATAAACCTATGACATGAAAATGTTTTTGATAAAATTGACGTCATAATAGCTTTAATTATTATTTATTTTTTCATTTCGCAAATATATTTAATTTTTTCCATAATTGATTATTATTTTAATAATGTATATTAAAGGAGAAATCAATAATATGAAACAATATTCGTACAATATATACTATTACAGAATCTGGTGTAAAACAACCACACGACTTCCATTACCCACTATTACACGTAATATATACCATTTTTTGGAGATATTACTTGCATTTTTTGAGATTTTCGAGTAAGAGAAACTTGATACACGTATAAAGACACATATAACAGAGTTTGCATAGCGAGTTAAAAAATAAGGGGGAAAAATAGATAGTTATTTTTTTAAACACGAATTTCCGAGATCTAAAACTGAACTACCTAATCAGGATGACCGTTAATATTCCTGTAATAAGCACGTAATACTTGAGAAAGGTTATCTAAATTGGATTAAAGAAAAAATTTTCAAGAATACGTTAGAGCCGTTTTTGAGATACCAACTTTTACCAAAACTTAACATACTCAATTATTGACCTAAAAACAATAATTACATACAAAAGGATATTTAATAGGAAGTTAACATGGCGAGTTTGAAAAAAGTCCGTACAGGCGTTTTTAAAGGAACGCACTTGCGAAGTCTGAAATTGAGCTGTTTATAGAGGACGCCTATCAATTTTCCTGAACTAAGCAACTTTTCAATCGAAAGGGCATCTAATATATTATTTATATAGCAACTTTGAAGAAAATCATTAGAGGTGTTTTTGAATATGGGCTTAGGGTCCCATTTCTGGTTTTCGATGACCCAATTCCGGTTTTTCAATTTTCACGAAAATTTGGAAAATTTATCTGTACACCAGACCTGAATCACTTGTGAAGTTTAGTAGTTCTATTTTTATTAGTTTTGGAGATATGACAGCCAGAAGATTACACACACACGTGCACATATACACACACACTGACCAATTGCCAAAACCTATACAATACTTCCACTACCTACGGTAGTAGGGTAATTGAAGTAAACACATACATCTCGAATTTACTACGATAATATACAGATTTTCGTATTACGTTTTCGATCGCCAAATACAAAAATCGCCAATGACGATAGTTTTCAAATCTATGCTTTGTTTTCAATTAAAATATTGAAAATTTTAATTAAAAATTTATTTTACCAAAATTTATTATAGCTTCTAGCACTTAGAGAGAGACAGTGTAACTTTTGATTATTGAAAGAAAAAAAAAAAAAAAAAAAAAAAAAAAGCAATCGGCTTTTTAGTTCTAGCGATCGTTCTCTACATATGAATGTAAACCTTTCTTTTTTTTATATTAGTATAGCTATAGAGCATAGGTATATTAAATAGGTTTCCAGTCAACATAATGTAACTCAAATAATTAAATGCTATTTACATTTCAGTAATGGCTGTATGCGCTATGTATATTGAGCTACTTGCCATAACTGTTAGTTGCTAAAAATAGTCGCCAAATAAATTTAAACATCTCAATACGCAAGCGAAGTATGACATCACTGACTGCCCGTGGATGCAAGAAAAAGATTTTCCATGTTAATCGCTCATTGGATTTTTTTTTTTTTTTTTTTTAATTAAAATTCTAGAAGAATTATTTCCCGATTTTAATCCTCATATTTGGGTATAGATATGTATTAGTTATTGTATGCATGTGTTAGATTGAGTTATTTTGCTGTCAAATTGACAAAATTTTAATTTTAAATTTCAAAACTGTCACCCTTGGCGTTTTTTGTATTTGGCGATCAAAAACGTAATACGAAAATATACATGCCAGATGTATATTTTCGTAATATGTATTGTACGAAATATTATTTCATATTATTCGTTACACTCTTAATGTAAGTTTTTTAAATAACCATGATTTTTGAAAGGAATTAAATTATATTCGCCAGATAATTTGGCATTATTTTTTTTTTCTGCCAAGGATGACGGATATCAAATCTATTCCGCTGCAACATATTAGTATATTATATCAGATACATTATTTAGACATTTGAAAACAAATTTGACTTCAAATTATGATAGAATATTTATCCTTTCCCTTTTAATTAGTTTATTAGTTGGATGTTTATTGTGTAAATATCATCCTTTGAAATGAAATGTTTATGTTTTCAATCGAATATGGAAATTTGCCATTTTTTTTTCTAGAGTTTTGAAATTTAAAATTCCAATTTTATCAATTTTACAACAAAAACAATTTAATCTAACGGATGCACATGATAACTAATACATATCTATATCCAAATATGGGGATTAAAATGGGGAAATAATTTTCCTCGATCTTTATTATTTTTTTACAAAAAATCCAGTTCACTTTTTATGTTATTGTTCGCGTGAAAATATATTTTATTATATGTCTAAAAATAAATTAATTCGTAAATCTTTTTGGCAGCAATTATAAATTAAAATAAATAATATTATAATATAGAATTTCTTATTTTATTTTATTTTATTTATTTATTTATTTTTAAATTCCAATTTCGTTTACACACATCAGTTTAAACCACGGAGTAATAAAGACTCCGTGGTTTAATCATTGATGCTTAGATATTATATCATATCATATCAAATTAAATTATTAGAAAAATAAACACTTTTAATTCTATAATGACGTCAGATTTAACGTGTAAGTTTAACAATTAAAAAAGCTTTATATGAATTTCAATTTAATGCACGTGAAAATATATTTCTTTTCTTTTCACGTCAAGATATTTTGAAAACGAAATGTAAATGTTTCTTTTATGTTGGCAGCTGCTAATTTTTTTAATATTTCATTATTTACATTTCTATTACGGCTTCTATGGGGATTTTAATTAAAATGCTCAGATTTTAAACTAAAATTTATTTTATCAAAATTAAATATAGCCTATAACAATATGGCATACTGTAGCTTTCGGTCAGTGAAAGAAGTTTTTAAATCGGTTCAGTAGTTTCAGAGATTACCCTCCACAAACAAACAATTTTTGCGCTTTATATAATGATATAGATGACGTTTTATTTATTTATTTTTTTATAATTAAAAAATAAAATAAAATAAAATAAAATAAACGAAATGAAATGAAAGAAAGTAGTGCTAGATTTAAAAGGACGCTTGCAAAGATTCTTAAGATTCAACTTTTAAAAGTACATTATTTATGAAATATTCTTATCAGACAAATGTCGTTATTTTTTTTTTTCTTATTAGATCACAGATCTCAGTCCGCGTGCGTAAATATTGTCCATTTATGAATATTATTTTTTATCCCCTCGTATTTTATTAATTACATCACTATCACACCGTTTCGACAAAATATAATCCTAATTGGACCACGTTAGAGAAATATTATATAGATGTTTCACTAGTATGACAGGACTATTTTTTTCAGACAGCGATTTTGATTTGCTACCATTTTGTGGTGTTCCATTTCCAATATGCCTGTATGCCTGCCAACAGCTAATTTCACCATTTAATTTCTTGAACAACCTTAAAATATTTCGAAATTTCATTTGATAAACTCATGAATCGCGAAAATTCATTTTAAGTAGTTTAGAGTATAAGGTTGATTTTTTTTTATATCGACTATGTGAAAAATGTCTAAGCCGGGACTCGAACCTGGACCCTCCGCTTTACGTACGGATTCTCGGAACAAATTGCAGGTTGGTCCACAACTGGATTTGGTGATTATGGCGAAATGCCATTTTTAGCAGTAGTTGCCATGGGTTTCAAACGTAAACAAAATCAAAACACGTTTTCTAGAAAGGCGCCATTTGTAACTTACAAAATTAACTAAGCCTATTTTTAATATTAATAAAACAAATATTTAAAATTACCTTACCTTACTTCACTGTGCATGATAAACATCTTTATGAATTTTAGTACTTCAAGGGCGATCGATATGTATAAATATATACAGGGTGGTATAATTAAACTTCCCCTGTAAACAGCATCGTACAGCACAAACGGGTGAACGGAATGCAACGAAATTCGGTACATATGCTAGGCACGAGATGCGCTTACGGAATTTCGGGGAAAAAAATGTTCCAAAATGTCCCCCAGAGGGCGCCTTTTCCGGAAAAATATTAAATTCAACACAATAATATGGTCCTCAGAGACTAACTGCCAAACCGGCATTTTGAGACCGTACTTTGGCGGACCACATAAGTACTTACACATGGTTCATTGTAAAAGTGGTGTAACTCCATATATATTTTTTTTAATATGTATATTTTTGCTTAAATGCATCACATTTAGTCACATCTTTTATTATAACAGTGATGAAACTCCAATAATTGCATTAAAATCCCATACATGGCATTACTTTTTTTTTTTTTTTTTTTTTTTTTTCAGAAAACTGAAACTTTTTATAAGAGTCTTATATTAAATAGTACAAATCAGCTAAACACTTATTGAATCTTGACTTTCTTTCCTATACATAAATTTTCAAAAAGCTGGTTTTTTCAAAATCCATTCACAATGGAGATATTTCACTTTTCCAAGGAACAGCTCATATGATGGTCACATCGTGATATTCTGCCAATTTGGTCGGCCATCTAATTTTGGAATATCACTTGAATAAAAGGGAAATTAACATACTGTTTTTGACTAAGCTGGGAGAACTTATTTATATTCATTAGGAACAGGTTGAAAAAAATATCAGTAGAGGAATTAAAAATTATACATTTAGTATAATAAAAAAGTATTAAGTGAAATGTACTCAGTTCTAGAAATGTGTTGACTTTCGATACTCGTTGATTTTCAGAATTTTAGAATTTCTCTTACTTAAAAAAAAAAAAAAAAAAAAAAAAACAGTAAATAAATAAATAAATAAATTTATATTAAAGTAATCACAATCTTATACATTTAATGATTAAAAAAAAATACATATGCACACATTTGCAACCGATAATTAATGGAATTTTAGAGTTTTAGATTATTGTATGCATTTATTGTACAAAGTGAGTATCGTCTATCTCTTTTTGGTCATTTCCTTTTCATTTTTTTTTAAAATATTACAGTTTAAAAAAATTAATGAACACGCTTTTATAGAAATGTGAACTAAAAAGCACAAAATATCTATCTTAGTATTAAAATGCAGGGTAAGAGAAAATCGCGTGAGTGACACTCGGTAATATTTGCATGCATTTAAATCTTTAATTAAAATAATTTAGAATTAAACAAAAACCATTTTTAAAAAATCTCCCCTAACAGGGATCGAACGCTAGACCTTTAAGTTCGTAACGCGGAGCTATACCTCAACGCCATGCCGTTCACGTAGAGCAAGGCATTTTTTACAATATAGATTTTTTGTTTGCTCCCAGAGTGGTTACAAACATACAAACATACATATATACAGGTGAAGCTAATAAAAGCGTGTTAAAAACATAGAGCAAAATGCAAGAATACCAAAAAACATTTAATAAAACTAATTCTATGTGCTAATTAATTAAGCGTTTCTGAGCGATGTATATTTATTTGATAAGCTCCTAGTGCTTTAATATTTCAATGTTCATTAAAGAAATTAAAGTCCTCTACAAAGTTTTTAAAAGTACATTTCTCTGAAAAATTTCTCCAAACATGGATAGAAAAAAATACGCTAATAAAAACATTTAATAGCGTTTACTCTACGTTATGCAAGTTAATGGTTTTATCTTTTTCTTTCATTTACATATGCATGAAAAAAATAATACTGATATTTAAATAATTTTCCGATAAAACAGTAATGTTTGTATCAACAATGGTAAATAAATAAAGATAAAAACTAAAAATCCAAGAAAAGGTTTAGTTTTACCAAGAAAATATTTCATCAACAAACATGTGTGTAATCTACTAAAACTGTTTCCATGCTATTTTTAGATAAGATATCATTTCAAATCTACTGCCACTCAAGACAGTCGTCAATATTTATGAAAAGTACTTCTGGAACGACATTCAATCGCATGAAATATTCATGTTTTTAAAGTTGGATAAATTTCAGGAAAAAAAAAAAAATTAGTTCGACGTTTATAAGGAAGTGGATTTAAAACGATAGAAATGTTCCTATCAAAACTATGGAAAGAAAATTTTATATTTAGTTTCTTTATGTGATATATCTATATATCACTTATAGATCTATTTAACGATCTATTTATCATTAAAAAGTTAAATAAAATATGGTTTATTTCAGCTTAATTTACATTTTTAATAAGTATTATTGTTAGGTTAATATTGTTAGGTTGATTTCTTTAGAAATCTATGTATTGCAATTACTTCGTTTTCGTTTATTTCTCTTTCTCTCTCAATATATATATATTGGAAAATTTACCATCATGATAACTCCCAAAACAATACTTCAAATCGAACCAAATTTCGACAGTCAACTTATCTTATAAATACCTTATAGGAATTCGTTAACCAAGTTGCTTCGCCTTTATGTTTTAAAGTTGCAGCAACTTGAAAATTTCACATCGACATTTTAAAAAGCGTAATTAAAGACGGAATTTCTTGATTTTTGATATAAATATAGACCACATAAGGGTCTCATACAAGTTTACTACTCATCTTTATCCGACATTTTTAACAAAGTGGCGGATATCTTAAGTTAAGCGGGGCCACTTCAAATCAGGCTACCACTTGAAAGTTTAAAATCACGACTCCGCCATTTTGTTTTCAAATGGAGGTCACTTGAAAATTTCAAATTTGCATTGCAAAAAGCGTTTTCCCCAATTTGTTTGAATTTTGATGTACAGGGTGATTATAATTAAAGTTACAAGTTCAAAACGCTATAATTTTAAAATAATCCATCAGAGCGGTTTGATATTTTACAAGAGTATTCGTGAGGCAATGAAATTTTGTTTGGCAAAAGAAAAAAAAAATGTTCCAAAATGTGCCGTTAATTATCCGTAAAGTATTTGTTTCATGAAGCTCCTCTTTTCTCTTTTCACTCTGACTGTTTCCGCTGTAAACACGTATTCTTGTCTTTCTGCTAAAAATTGTAGTAAACCCTTGAAGTATATTGTTTGCTGCTATTCCATTGTGTTGCTAACAACACTCCTGTGTTTAATGAGTCCATTTAGGCATTTCCCCTGACATTACCCTGACAGCGCCATTTATAGGAACATGTTAGAACTCCCTTTTTTCTACTCCAAACAAACTTTCATTGCCTCACGATTGCTCTGGTAAAATATCAAATCGCTCTGATGGGTAGTTTTAAAATTATAGAGTTTTGAAATCATAACTTTAATTATAATCACCCTGTATACATAGACCATATAAGAGTTTCACCTAAGTTTATTAATGAACTTTATACGCCATTTTTAATAACATTTGAATGTTACAAAGTAAGCGAGACAACATGAAATTAGGCTACAACTTGAAAATTTATAAACATGATAACTTTTTAAATTCTGATTCAATTCAAACTAAAGTTGGACAGTGATATTATTCTAGAATTTTCTTGGATGAGTTTACAGGTTAACTTGTTCCGATATTTTGTTTCCAAGTTGCGGCCACTTGAAAATGTGCCATCACAATCACTTTTAAAATACTAAACTATTTCAAAAAAAAAAAAAAAAAAGTTGGATAGTGAACTTATGGTTCAAATATCTTGAATAAGTCCCCTTGGTCCACAACTTGATCCACAATTTTATTTTCAAGTAGCTGCCACTTGAAAATTTGTCATTATGATAACTTTTGTAATACTGAACCAATTCGCATCAAATTTGGGTAGTGGATTTATCATACAAATATCTCAGGTAAGTTCGCTGGGCATCTCAATTCGCTCTTTTGTTTCCAAGCGGTGGCCACTTGAAATCATGGTGCCAATTGCAAAGTTTTTATCACGATAATTTTTGAAATACTGAGTTAGTTTGAACTAAAGTTGTACAATGAACTTATCATAAAAATATCATGAAGGATTTCGCTGGGCAAGTTTCTTTGACATTTTCTTTCCAAGTTTCAACCACTTAGACTGCCACTTGAAAATTTGTCATAATAATAATTTTTGAAACACTATACTGATTCGAACCAAAGTTGGACAGTTACCTTATGCTTCAAATATCTTGGATAAGTTTGCTGGTTAGCTTGCTCCGTTATATTGTTTCCAAGTAGCGGCCACTTGAAAATTTATAATCGCGATTACTTTTGAAATACATAATGAATTTAAACCAAAGTTGAAATATGGTATTATCATTCAAATATGTATAATTTCGGTGGGCATTTTTTTCTGCAATTTTGCTTCCAAGTTTCGTCGCTTGTACGCTGCCACTTGAGACTTTGTTATACGCATTAACTTTTGAAATACTGAATTTAATCGATTTAAAGTTGGACAGTGGACTTGTATTAAATATATCCTGGATTAGTTCACTTAGCAACTTGCTCCGCCATTTTGATCCAAGTGGTGGTCACTTAATTTTTCAACACGATGACTTTTGAGATTCTGAATTAATTCGAATTAATTTTGTATAGTAGACTTATCTCACAATTGCATTTGATATATTTATTAGTCATATTGTTTCCAAGTGCCGGTCATTTGAAAATTTTAAATTCATATAAAAACATATTTATTAATCGATTTGCTTAAAACTCCATATGTACATAACCTAAATCAATATTTCTACCAAATCCATTAATAGATAAGTAAAAAGAAATCAACCTACTCTTCTGAATGAGCTGGAAAAACTTGTTTTTATTTTGTCATAAAAATTTAATGTGCGGTTAAGTGGAAATAGTTTGACACGTCAATCTTTGGTATACTTAGTATGGATGCATAGATGCCAACATAATTTATTCCGGAGTGTTTTTAGCACCTCCTTTATTTAGCAACACTTTATTTATAGAATTTTTTTCTCCGATATATAACTTCGATAAAATAAGAAAACTATCAGTCTTTAACACATAAGTGGTACGAAATAAGGGCAGGGCTAAAAATACTCCGGAATAAATTAAATGTTGGAATCTATGTGAATGTATATTGAACAGTGTGTAAGGTCTGTGCCCCGGCATTTGCCCTAGACCCCATCTTATTGATTACTTAATTCTAGAATATACACAGATACTCTTGTATAAAATAAAGCTAATGTTTATTCAAACTTTGAATATTAGGTAAGGGAAACGTAAGAATCTCACTCAAATATTTAAATGACTAAATTAAAGTAAATGCTAAATTTATATGCTCACACCGCTGGTGGCAAAGACGACTGCCTGAAGAAACTTGGAAAAACTCCAGTTGAAATTAAGAATAATTATGGAGCTCATATAACTAGCAATACAAACAAAATCAGTGCTACTCTTGGCTATACAATTCCGTAGCACACTATCCACCGCACTATCGCTCTTTACAATATAAACAGCTAGCTAATAAACGCAATCGTTTAAACCTCCACCATATCTATAACACCAACAAACTTTTACTCCAATATCACGCTATTTAAACACATTCAAAACAGAATGCATCATTCACTTCGATTCCCCAACTTACATCTCCAAAACTAATCGCTTTCAACCGTTTTTACTCAATCTGCGTAGTCTCTAATTTTCTCTTAGCTACACCATGCTGACCTAAATTTATCTCAACTCGATAACTTCAATCCATTGCATTCGCCACTACTTTGTCAATCGTGCTGGGCCCAGCTCATGCCTTTCTACTATGCATTTTCAAACTCTGGTCAACATTTAATTTTCACAACTGACGACATCCTCGACGCTACATCTTTCACAATTATCTTTTTTCATCATCACACTTTATTCATCATCATCATCACGACGCTACATCATACACAACTCGATACTACATCTTTCACAATCTTACTTTCAATACTGTCTATCTCACAGTCCCCCCATCGAGAAAAAAGTCTTTTTCTGCGAACCTCAAACAAAAAGTATAAAGGGAAATTTTAGAAATTTAATACCCTTGAAAGGGATTAAAGGCTATTTGATACTTAAATTAAATGACAACTCAGCTAAAAGAGTTGTTCCTCGAGAGTATTTCTAAAAAGAGTATTTTTTTAAAAGAAGCATGATTAGCAATTAAGAAAATTTTAGCTTAGTTTACTGAGCTTTAAAAAACCTTGACCGTATACGAGAAAGAAAAAAAATTAATTTTAGAATAAAAGTGAAATTTTAAAAAAGAAAACTCCTGAAAACTTAAGATAGAGAGAGATTCTTTGAGATTTATTATAAAACAAAGAGGAGTTACAAGTTTTTTTTTTTTTCTGCCATTCAGGAAATAGTATTGGATACGAATTATAGCATATATATATATATATATATATATATATATATATATATATAAATCGCATCTGCAAATGCAAGAGCATTTTCTCCGTAAACTAAATGCCTTTTTAGTAAAAAAAAAATGTCCTTTACGTGAAAAAGTTCAGGTATGCAAATAGTCTCTTTGAACATGTGTAATGGAAGAATATAAAACAAATCTGTTTTCAAGTTTAATTCATTTAATTTGGATGCTGATCTTGAAAATCAAGCCTGCTGACATAGTGGGTATCTAGTTAAACGTCGTCAGATAAATGCAGGCTGTAGAATGAGCAGGCTGTACCCAGGCAGTAAGGAAACTTCATCATCAGATCAGAAGACGAGAGACATCAGATGAGAAACGTTGGCATCGGATTAAAAGAAAAGTCTATCCGAGTACTTCTAAAATGCAAAAGCTTTTTACAGTATAAATAGCTAGCTTAATACACAATCGTTTAAACTTCCACCATAACTCCACCACCAACAAACTTTCACTCCAATATCTCGCTATTTAAACACCTTCAAAACAGAATACATCCTTCACTTCGATTCATCAACTTACATCTCAAAAACTAATCGCATTCAACAATTTTTACTCAATCTGCGTACCCGCTAATTTTCTCTTAGCTACTCCATGTCGACCTATAAACATCTCAACTCGATAACTTCAATCCATTGCATTCACCATTACGTCATAAATCGTGCTGGGCTTACGCCTTTCTACTACGTGTTTTCAAACTCTGGTCAACATTTTACTTTCACAACTGGCAACATCCTTTGCCCTAACTCGACGCTACGTCTATCACAATCTTACTTTCAATACTGACTAACTCACAAGTGCTGCCACACTTGGGTATTTTTTTATTCAATAGTCACCAATAATTTCAAAAGTGATATCTGATATACATAATGGATAATTAGTGTTCGAAGTCATTGGGTAACCGTTACAATTAAAATTTAGTGGTGACCATAGAATGAAAACATCCCCAAATCTGGCAACACTGATATTGAAGAACAGAAGACATCAAAAAATGCTTTCATGTTTTAGTGCCATAAAGGGAATAATATTTACAAAAGACTTTAGTGCATTGGTACCTACAGCTAAAAAGCTTTATTGGAGGTAAGTATTAAACCCTCGACGATAGCTTTAATTTCCTAACCCACCCATTCCCTCCCTTCGATGTCTTTTTCTAGTCAATTATGTACTTTTATTCCTTCCGATGTTAGCCTTTTTTTTTTTTCTACACACTTGACATTACGAGTTTTTTTCGTTTTCAATCCGTGTTTTTTCTATGGTTTTTTAATTCTTCTTTTTTTTTTCCTCTTTTCTATGAATTTCTAGCTTTTTTCCCTCGTTTTCTACATTCTAAAGTGCGTCACATAATAAGCATGACGTATTAAACCCTTGACGATATCTTTAATGCCCCAACCCGTCCATTCCCGCTCTTCGATCCCAGCTCTTTTTGACGTTAGAGACTTGAGAATTACAAATTTATGTGAGATGATCTTTGTACACCATAATTAATTTGTATTCTCTATCTGGCTGAGACCGAAAGCCAATGAGATCTGCCTGACAACGGTAATTAAATTCGGAAAAATCATATGTTTCACAACAATGCCCTTTTTAATAGCTTCCTGTTTCTTCTGGCAAGATACACAAAGGTGCATGTGCACGTGCAGCTCAGTACCATGACGTGCGACGTTTTGGAATTTAGTTGAAAGTTTTTCAACATTTTATCGTGTCCTCCGTGCCCAATAGCCAAATAAGCTTCATGAAGTATGTGAAGTAACTCAGAGTCTGTGACGTAAAACTGTATAGTTCAGACGCCTTCTTTAACTGGATAAATGAGCTTACTTTTGTTTTCCACCATAGAGCTTTTTCAGATGGCGTCAAAGCCTCAAGTGTTGTCTGTTCAAATCGTAACTGTGGGGCACACAATAGTACGTGTGGATACTTTTCTTTTATCTCTATACCAAAATTTTCTTTAAATCAACCGCACTGAAATTGGTTGTACGCTTGTAAACGTTTATATGCATTGAAATCACTACTAGTGTAAGCAGATGTCGTATAGACAAAATATTTTCCAACAGATCACAAATTGACTGGAGGAAACAGTTGATCGCTGTTAACAGTTACTAATGAATATGGATCTACATTATCAATTAGTTTATTTTCTGAGTATATCCGTTTTTGTTTGATTATTAAGAGTTTCGATATATTTCGCCGTATTAAAAGACTAATGTTTGCCCTTTGATAGCGTTACTAAGGCCGTTGCCAAGGGTTTAGTCACGTGACTGAAAATACTCTATAGTGATTTTACTTTTTTCTTTTCTCTTGCATTTTATTTTTCTAATTCTTTTCACACTAATATTTATACCAAAATTCAGTTTTATTCGTTTTCTGTCATCTCTAAAATTGTTTTGTATATTGACGCTTTGTTTTTAAGCTCATGTTCCTACTTTGCTTGCCTGGGCAATTGTCCTGTTTTATTAGGTAGATTCCTTATAGGAGATCTACCTATTTCAATGGTTCTCATGACACGACTTCTGCAAAATTACTTTATATCTTCACCGATCATCACCCCTAGAACTGAAAACAACCCTCCGTTCACAAGTTTATATATATATGTATGTATAACGCTTTTTCCCATGTTAAGTTGTGAGCCCGATAACTGGAGTAATTTTTATTTACATTTAACCAACTCGGGATATGTTGTCAGGAGAGTAAAAATCGCGGTCGAGTTCATAGATGAGGCATCCAGCTCAAAGGTGGTGGAAATGGTGGGGGTAGAGATTTTCATTTGGCCATAATTTCTTTAATATTGAAAATAGGAAAATACTTCAAATCAAGCGAATTACTGCCTTTCCCTAAAGAACAACTTTTGTTTTTAAACTTTTTCGATAGCTCCAATTGCTTAAAAGTTACAAGTTAAAAATGATTTTTTGTCAATTGTGATGAAGCCGACTTTTTTTATAGCTTTAATTGATTAAATTTATAATCTGATGCTTACGTCACGTGCAAATGATAATAAAAAAGATGGATGGAAATATAAAAACCATGGTAACAGCTTTAATTAATCATTCAAAAATATTAAATTAAAATAATACGTTAGGTCTTGGTAAAAATATCGTTTATGGTGAATAGTTTAGAACCCCAGTTAACGCAAGAATTTAAAATTTACGATTGAAATTGAGAGTAATACGTTACATTCCTTTGATTTTTTATCTTGTGGAAACAAGATATTGGTCTGTGAAGAGATATGAGTTTTTGCGTAGGAAGAAAATATAATGACGTCAAAGCTGCCATTTTTCATCGCCAAGCTCGCCAAATTTTGTCATCAAGTAACGAATTTCGTCGCCAAGTCAAAAATTTCGTCCTCAACTATCAAATTTTGCCCCCAAATCACAAATTTAATCGCTAAGTCGCAAATTTTGTCACCAAATTGTATATCTTTATGGCTGATATATGTTGAATGATTATGAGCTTGGATTAAAAAAAAAAATATATTGACCAATAAATCTAGCCTAAAATTTTAAGTAGAATGAATAAAACCCTTTTGTAATTGAAAATTAAATTTCTTGAAAACATGATATAGCGACGTAAATAATGCAATGTGTGGGAACAAAGTCGTTGGCTAAGTGTGTTTTAACGCATATGTAATATTTCATTACTTTTGTAATATTAACGTAAAGGTTGCAATTAAGCTTGCCGATTAGGGGTTTTTTACACCTAAAATACCTATTGCGTTTTTTTTTTTTTTTTTTTTTTCCATTTTATGGTGTTTATTCAGAGATTTTTACTTACTATCTCGTCATATTAAAATTTAAAATTCTTTCTTAGGACATAACTTAGAAGTAAAATTTTATTTTTTGCATAGGCTTTTCTTCTTTAAATATTTGTAAATATTTAGATTCTTTGATAAAAGTTTTCCAATCCCTAAAATTGAGGTTATTGCATCCAATCATAGTGATTTTTAAAACCACTATTCTAATATAAATGTTTTTTGATTTATTTAGTACTGAAAAATGTCTAATGATAATAAACGAAGGTAAATAATCTTAACCCTTAAATGCCTGATTATTTTTAAATTAATTTTATGTTTCTATTCCTACCTCTATTAAATAAATCATGGAAAAAATACTTTACAAAAATCCTGCTTTATTTCAACTATAATTTACAGTTAAAAAGCAATATGTTGCCAATCGGAAACATGAAGCATTAGAGTTTCAATATTATTCTAACAATACGTTAGAAGAAAAAATGTGTATATTGGCCGAAAGGCAACACTCGGCATTTAAAGGTTAAAGTGTGGTCATAGAAAATCGCAGTTGCCAATTCAGCAGGGTGACGTGTTATAAATTGGGGTAACTTCATTTTCCTGTCTGAAAAGAGTAGGAATCTAGTCCCAAAAATAAAAATAAAAATTTACCATTATTCTGATAATTTCCATACGCCTATATCATATCCCATTATTACATTTCGCTTTTAGAAAATAAAATTGGTGAGGGCAAAATATTGAAATGAATTCTTGGTGATATGAAATGTGCCGTTTTCTTCGTGCTTTATAAGAGGAAATTTTGAAAAATATTCACCTCGTTGTGGAATGCGCATGACTTGCAACACAATAACTGTAGAATTCTCATACTTAAAAAGAAAAAAAAAAAAAAAAAAAAAAAAAAAAAAAGTTCTTAATATGTTTATTGAAAGTGAATGAAAAATATATGATAACTTTGATAAAAATGATAACTTTGATAAGAATATTAAAAGTTCAAATTTATTAAGTACAATAAGATTACTAAAACTAAAAATTTTGTACATGTACAGATTTTAGCATGCAATTTTTTAAAAATTAGAATGCATTAATCAATAGCAAAATATAATTTAGAATCGATTAAAAATAAAGCCTTTTTAAAAATTGTTCTATGAAAATAAAAAATAAATAAAATATTAATTTTTAGCGACATTGGTATCATCTTCTTTTAAAATTTTAATGAATAGCTGGCATCACATATTACAAATTAGTTGAGTTGTCAATTAATAATTGGAGTGATGTAAGAATATTGTCCATTATTTCACCATTCTGTATGAATATTGGCCGGATATAGTTTTCGTAAATTATTTCTGAAGCACTGTTTTCCTTAGGTGCGAGGCACCACATAAGAAAGATTATCTGAAAGAGAAAAAAATAATATTTAGTCATAGACATTGTCACTATACTAATATGAGGATTAAAATCGGGAGATATTTTTTCTTAAATTTTATTTATTTATTTATTTATTTATTTATTTTAAGAAAAATAATTACAAGATAAAAAGAACTTTTTATATACCATATTTTTAAATTTTCTGTTGAATCAAATAAACGCTACCGAAGGCAGCTGGAAATCGGAACAGTTGGCTAAAAGTATTAAAAACTTCATTGTCATCGCATTTTTAGCTATTATAAAAGTTTCAAATGGCTAGTTAGCTAGCCGGGAAGTTAGTTAAAAATCGATTTCAAGATTTGTACTGGTAACGCTGCTGAAGACATCAGGAAGCAGAAACAGTTGGTTTAAAGTATTTAAAAAATGCATTTTCCCCGTATTCCGTCTGAAAGTTTCAAATGTCTAGCTAGTCGGGAAGTTAGTTAAATAAATTTTCTGTTGAATGATATAAATGCTGTCAATGGCAGTAGGGACCTGAAACAATTGACTAAAAGTGTTTAAAAAACGTATTGTCACCGTGTTCTGAGCTATCCTGAAAGTTTCAAATGCCTAGCTAGTCGGGAAGTTAGTTAAAAATCGAATTCAAGCTTTGTACTGGTAACGATGCCGAAGGCAGCAGGGACCCGAAACAATTGGCTAAAAGTATTTAAAAAATGCATTTTCATCGTGTTCTGAACTATTCTGATAGTTTCAAATGTCTAGCTAGTCGAGAAGTTAGTTAAATAAATTTTCTGTCGAATCATATAAACGCTGCCGAAAGCGGTAGGGACCTGAAACAGATGAATTAAAGTGTTAAAAAAAATGTATTGTCACCGTTTTCTGAGCTATCCTGAAAGTTTCAAATGTCTAGCTAGTCGGGAAGTTAGTTAAAAATCGATTGCAAGTTTTGTACTGGACAAACAACCAAACAAACAAGAATCGAAGTTAATAAAAACATGGTAAAATTCAATGGACGACTAACATAGGAAATCTTTTCATTGATACCACCGACGGTCAGTGACATCACACTCCGCTTGCGTATACTAAAATTCTACTGCATGCGAAAGTATGAAAACTCGGACGTCATTAATGAATTTTATTTTGAAAATTTTTTTTGAATGATTTCGGTTTCATTATTGCACAATATTAATTTGTTTCTAATATTATTTCGCTTCTGGTAAATTAAAATTGTAAGTAGCTGATTAAATTGGTATGTTATTTATGAATTTCAAATTTTAAAGGTAAATAAAAAAAGAAATAAAGTGCGAAATTTTCGCGCGGATTTGGTTGTATAGAAATATTTGCTTTTTGTTTCTGTTTTATTATAAAATTATTTTTTATGTAATATTATAGCTTACCTGGACATATCTATATCCTGGTAACCACCAAATAAATGAGTCTCCGATATTCTCTATTGCACGAAGAACTCCGAATACTATCCAGTACTTCATCCAGTCGTGGGTTTCACTAATAACGCCATATTCAATTGCTTCAAATCTATATAATAAAACAAAGAAGTCAATTTATGCTGCGGATATAACGATATACCAGAAGAAAAAGCTATATAAACTGACAAGTCCGTGCGAAATTTCGCACTTGATTTCGTTTTTTATTTACTTTTAAAATTTGAAATTCATAATTCTTAAACCAATTTCTCCACCCAATTTGACCATGTTTTTATTAACTTCTATTCTTGTTTGTTTGATTGTTTGTTTGACCGGTAAAAATCTTGCAATCGGATTTTAACTAACTTCCCTACTAGCTAGATATTTGAAACTTTCACAGTAGCTCAGAATCCGGAGACAACACAATACTTCGAAGTCCGATTTTCGAATTTTTGATTAGTTTACATATTGTTACGAAATTGTAAATAATTGTGTTTATTTTTGTATAAATTCTTTCAAAGAGGCTTAGTAAGTGCTAATTTTGTGCATTTCTAGTCGTTTTAGCGTTGAAATAGCCTTATTTTCCCTTAAAAACGCATTAAAAAGCCCCAGTAATGCAGGTAATGGATTTGGCGTTTCCCACCTTGGCGATTTTTTTGGCGACCTTGGCGAGAAAATCCTTATATGGGATATACCAAATATGGAAGCTGTAAGTTGATTGGTTGACCACTTTCTAGAGTTTTCTCGAAAAATCTGGGTTCCATGGAACAGCATATAAGGAGCGCTTCCTCGCCAAGGCAGTCAGTTCAGTTCAGATCTCAGCCAGCTGCGCTAGTGCTTGCATTGCTCTTAAGCCTCTTAGAGAGAGACTTGCTTCAAGTATTATTGCTATACAGTTTGTACTGTGGATTTGCTATTGACAGCTGTTGTTTAAGCTGTGGTTACTGCTTGAATTGAAGCTGATAATTGGTTTATTGACCTGTATTTTTCTGGAACTTTCTGTGAGTAAATTACTGAATTTTTGTACGTTTGGCCTTTCATTCTCAGACAACTCACGAACCCCCAAGTACGCAACATTTCTGGTGCCAGAAGTGGGATTGTCTGTGAATGGTTATAACTAGAGCTATGGAGGAACAGATGAAGAAACTTCTAGAAAGTTTAGCTACCCAGAGGAATGAAATGAAAGAAGGGCAAAGAGAAATGAAGGAAGGACAAAGAGAGATGAAAGAAAGTATGGAAGCATCGCAAAGAGAGATGAAAGATAGCCTGAGTCAAGAGATGAAAGAAATGAAGGCAGCACAAGAGAAAATGGAAACATCGCAAAGAGAAATGAAAGACGGCTTGACTGAAGAAATGAAGGAAATGAAAGCAGTTCAGGAAAAGATGGAAGCCAGTTTGACCGAAGAAATTAAATCTAATCAAGATGAGATGAAGAGAGAGCTTTCAACGGCGAAAGAATCAATAGAGGGTAAATTAATGGTGATGGAAAATAGAATGGATGGAATAGAAGAGAAGGTTATGAAAGTAGAAAGAAATTTTGAAGAGAGATTTACGAATATATAAGAGTATTTTGAGGAGAAAGTTAAAGAAAATTTTGATCAGGAACTGAAAGGCAGGATTTCAGAGATAGAAGGTAAATTGAAGAGAATAGAAGAAGATCTGGAGAGAAAAGTGGAAGAAAAGTTAGAGTCCATGCCCCAGGAAACTGAAAAGAAAGAGAGAAGAAGCCAGAATCACGAATTTATTAAGTTATCTACCTACGACGGCAGTTCCTCCTGGCATGTATAAAAGACGCAGTTTTCCATCGTAGCTGAAGCTAACGGCTGGGACTCTACCGCCAAGTCGGTCCACTTAGCAGCAGCATTACGGGGAGATGCAGCCGAGATACTGAGAAATGTTTCTAAAGAAGAAAGGAACGACTTCGAGGCCTTGACTAGAGCACTGGAGCTACGGTTCGGAGAGAAGTGTTCTAAGGACTATAGTCGCCTCCAGCTAAAGTCCCGTTACCAGAAAACGGGCGAAAGTTTGCAAGAGCTGGCAGCGGATATTCAGAGATTGTCACACCTAGCATTCTCAGACTGCCAAGCTGACACTCGAAACGACTTAGCTCTTCAGTACTTTATCGATGCTGTTCGGGATCCAGAAATTCAAAAAGCGCTGAGACTCTCCAACATCAGAGACGTAGAATCAGCTTTAGGCTATGCACTTAGGATAGAGGCAGCCCAACAAGCCTCCCGTAAAGACCGCCATACCATAAGCGCAGTCTCATTAAACGATACGCCTGCTGGTGAAAATGAAATGAAGAGAAGTATCGAAGAGATCTTAAAGAGATTGCGCAGCCTGCAGGGGGACCGGAAAGATAAAGAGCTGGGGCTGTGGAGGGGATGGTCACGTGAAGAGGAACTGCCCTGTACGACCAACTATAGGAAATCACCCGTCTTCACCATCACTACAGGGAAACTAAGAGGAGGCCATCTCGCGGGGCGGAGGTTGCCTAAAATTAAAGAGCCCCAATTTACAATATTTCATGTTTCATCGATGAGTGGCGGCGATAATGGACTTCACGTCTATGGCCAAGTCAACAACACCACCTGCCGGATGATTCTGGACACGGAAGCCAACGTGACTATCATTAGAGCGGATTTGGCTCAAGAACTAAAAGAGAAGATCATCTGGACGCCGTCCTGCGTTAAACTCCAGACTGTGACCGGAGACTAAATCAAAATATATGGAAAAATGAACTTGGCCATCACTTTTGGGAATGCCAGTTACCATCATATGGCATATGTGGCTGATATAAGAGATCCTTTAATCATTGGAATTGATTTCCTGAGAAAATTTAACTTTCAATTGGACTTCAAGAATAATGAACTGCTTTCGAGTTCGGAAGACATCGCTGTGTTCAACACTGAAAATCAAGACATTCAGACAATTTGCCAGAAAACAGCCAAGTCTGAAATTTCCATCCCTCCACACACAGAGACAATAGTTTCAGGAACACCACCTACAAAGCAATACTTCCGCTATGGACTGATTGTATACCCGAATACAGACAATAGCCCAAGAGGAGTTCTGGTAGCTTCATCTCTAGTTGATCTCTCAAAGAGTACTATTCCTGTGAGAGTCGCGAACATCAGCGATAAGGTCCGAACAGTGAGGAAGGATGAGGTGTTAGCAACCTGCACTCCTGTTACATGCATCAACTGCCCCACGCAATCAACCGAATCCAAGTCATTGAGCCATCAACGAGTCCATGGGCCTCTCCCATAGTACTGGTGCGGAAAAAGGATGGTTCAACAAGATTTTGTGTGGATTATCGTCGTTTGAATGACATCACGAAGAAAGACAGTTACCCTCTTCCCAGAATTGACGACACATTAGACACACTTGCTGGCAATAAATGGTTCTCGACTTTAGATCCGAAGAGCGGTTACTGGCAAGTAGAATTACATCCTGATGATCGTGAGAAGACTGCATTCACCACGGGACAAGGACTGGGGCAATTTAAAGTTATGCCGTTCGGATTATGTAATGCACCTGCCACCTTCGAACGCCTGATGGAGACAGTGCTGAAAGGACTTTCCTATGAAGCCTGTCTGGTGTATTTGGATGATATTATCATTGTGGGGCGCACCTTTGAAGACCATCTACGAAACATCCGAAAGGTGCTGGAGAAACTCAGAATGGCTAACCTCAAATTGAATCCAGGCAAGTGTAACTTGTTCCGTCGTGAAGTGAGCTTCCTCGGCCATATCATCTCTGCCGAAGGTGTGAGAACTGATCCTGAGAAGATCTCTGCAGTCGAGAACTGGAGTCGCCCTGAAAATGTACACCAACTACGAAGTTTCCTGGGGTTATGCACTTACTACAGGAAGTTTGTCAAGGGTTTCTCAAATATTGCCAGACCACTCCACAAGCTGACGGAAGCCAAACAGAAGTTCCTGTGGACAGATGAATGTGAAAAGCGTTCTTAACATCATCGCCTATCTTGACATATCCACAGCCCGACAGACAGTTCATACTTGATACAGATGCCAGCCATGAGAGTGTCGGTGCTGTTCTGTCGCAGGAAATTGATGGTCAAGAACATGTCATTGCCTATTGGAGTAAATGCCTGTCTAAACCAGAGCGAAATTACTGTACAACCAGGAAAGAGCTACTCGCCATCGTAAAAGCCATAGAACATTTCCATCATTACATCTATGGCAGAAGATTCCTGATCCGGACTGACCATGCATCTTTAACGTGGTTGCTCCAGTTCAAGAACCCGGAAGGACAGATTGCCAGGTGGATACAACAACTGCAGGAATATGACTTCGAGATACGTCATCGTAAAGGGACTCTACATGGTAATGCAGATGCCTTGTCACGGAAGCCCTGCTCGGAAAGCTGCAAGTATTGCTCTAGAGCCGAACAGAAATACCTGCCGATAAATCCGGTTGCCTGCCAAGTTACTGTCTCAACACCATCAGATCAAGATCCCGATCTATGGAGTGACGAAGAACTTAGAAAATCCCAGTTGGAAGATCCTGACATAAAGCCAATATTACAGCTGAAGGAGACGACCAGCAACAGACCTATCTGGCAGGACATTTCCAGATTTAGTCCCATTACGAAAAGTTATTGGGCACTTTGGGACTCTCTTCATATCAGAAACGGCGTATTATACAGAAAGTGGGAATCTGATGATGGGAAAAGCTTCAGATGGCAGATTTTATTACCAAGATAAAAAATTCCAGCTGTTTTAGAACAACTGCATAGTAGCTCTACCGGAGGCCATTTTCGGGTAATGAAGACTCTGCAGAAAGTTCGGGAACGCTTCTACTGGTGCAAGGCAAAGGAGGATGTGGAGAAATGGTGTAAATCCTGTGATGTTTGTGCGGCACGTAAAGGCCCGCAGAAACGAAGTCGAGGAAGACTGCAACGGTATAACGTGGGAGCACCATTTGAACGGATTGCAATCGACATCTTGGGTCCTTTGCCACGGACCTCCAGTGGGAATAAATACATTCTTGTCGTGATGGACTATTTCACCAAGTGGCCTGAGGCATATCCCATTCCCAATCAAGAGGCATGCACAGTCGCAGAAGTCCTAGTGCAGCAATGGGTGTCAAGGTACGGCACGCACTTACAACTTCATACCGACCAAGGTAGGAACTTTACCTCTGATGTTTTCAAAGGACTGTCTGAACTACTCGGCATAGAAAAAACCCTGACAACACCCTTACATCCCCAGTCGGACGGTATGGTCGAGAGGTTCAATCGTACCATCCTGAATAACCTCTCCCTTCTAGTATCAAGGAACCAGCAAGATTGGGACTTGAAGTTGCCATTGTTCCTGCTGGCTTATCGAAGTGTTGTTCAAGAAACCACCGGCTATACTCCAGCCCAGATGCTGTTTGGACGTGAACTTCGTCTCCCTTGTGATCTCCTGTTTGGTTGTCCACCCGATGCGCCTTCATCGCCCGAGGAGTACATCCAAGATCCCCAGGCACGATTTGAGGACGTTCACAACTTTGCTCGAGAGCGAATTCACATTGCATCGGAGAAAATGAAGACAAGGTACGATCTAAAGGCTACGCAAGATGAGTTTCAGGAAGGAGAGAAGGTCTGGTTGTGGAATCCTGTTCGACGCAAAGGACTCTCTCCCAAGTTACAGTGCAACTGGGACGGACCATACACAGTCTTAAAAACGCTGAATGATGTAGTGCTGCAGATCACTAAAACACCTTTATCAAAACCGAAGGTGGTGCACTATAATAGGCTAGCCAAGTACCACAAGTAACGGTAATATTAAAAATTAAAAATGTAAATACTGGTAAAATTTGCGCATGCGTAATGTAAATATCTGTATATAAATATCTGTACATATTTGTGAATTTTGTAAATATTTGTATATAAATATTTGAACATATTTGTGAATTTTGTAAATATTTCTCACTTGATTTGTATTTCTATGTTATCCTTATATGCAACTTAGTTTTTGTGTTTTAGATTGTGTAAATTTGTTTAGTTTCGCCTCTTGAACAAGGGTTGCACTGCCCGGGACGTGCAGTCCTTGGGAGGGGGGCAGTGTTACGAAATTGTAAATAATTGTGTTTATTTTTGTATAAATTCTTTCAAAGAGGCTTAGTAAGTTGATAAAGTGCTAATTTTGTGCATTTCTAGTCGTTTTAGCGTTGAAATAGCCTTATTTTCCCTTAAAAACACATTAAAAAGCCCCAGTAATGCAGGTAATGGATTTGGCGCCAAATTTGGCGATTTTTTCCCACCTTGGCGATTTTTTTTGGCGACCATGGCGAGAAAATCCTTATATGGGATATACCAGATATGGAAGCTGTAAGTTGATTGGTTGACCACTTTCTAGAGTTTTCTCGAAAAATCTGGGTTCCATGGAACAGCATATAAGGAGCGCTTCCTCGCCAAGGCAGTCAGTTCAGTTCAGATCTCAGCCAGCTTCGCTAGTGCTTGCATTGCTCTTAAGCCTCTTAGAGAGAGACTTGCTTCAAGTGTTATTGCTATACAGTTTGCACTGTGGATTTGCTATTGACAGCTGTTGTTTAAGCTGTGGTTACTGCTTGAATTGAAGCTGATAATTGGTTTATTGACCTGTATTTTTCTGGAACTTTCTGTGAATAAATTACTGAATTTTTGTACGTTTGGCCTTTCATTCTCAGACAACTCACGAACCCCCAAGTACGCAACAATTAATTAAAATATGAAAATAATAACATCCTAATAGTGTTAAAATAGCCATTAAAATATTAGCTATAATTTAATTGTTGCCAAAAATCAATTACGAGTTCATTTTCTTTCGACAAAAATAAATATATTTAATTAAATGTGAACGTTAAAAAAATATAAAATGTTAAATTATGCATCTCACAAAACTTCACGTCATTTTCACATTAAAAATTTTATGCACATTCATAAGAGCTCTATGATTCATCCGAAAATTTAAATCGGGGTATATATATATATATATATATATATATATATATATATATATATATATATATATATTAATCTTATATTTATTTTTAATTCATCAAAAGCTAAGTTAATGTGAAAATGAAATTAATAATGTGCGATGAAATGCTATAAATATGTCACGGTCGTACTAGATCACTCCTCGGCGCCAACGCGCCAACGTCGTGAAAGCGGCCATAACAATCGACGATTTTTCCGGAATCAAATGCATTGGAAGTTAGGGTTGGCGCACAGCGCCGCCACGGTAGAACTAACTTAGTTTTGTATATGAAGCTGCATAATTTTATTCCGTTTGCAGAGCATTTAAATTGATTTAATTAAATTTAAAATGCAGTATTCCGATACGCAAAAATATATGAATCATAAAAATAATTGTGGCAATAATTTTAAACCAGTTCATTGAAAAATAATAAATGATAGTTGTTTTCTCCTAAATAAAATATACTTTTCTTCAAATTTTTGTTTTGCATGAAAGAAATGAAATAAGGACTAGAAAGAAAGGAAAAACAAGAAATCAATCATTTAAGATTTGTTTTA
Organism: Salticus scenicus; assembly: GCA_963930645.1. Lineage (NCBI taxonomy): Eukaryota > Metazoa > Arthropoda > Arachnida > Araneae > Salticidae > Salticus > Salticus scenicus. The sequence continues at coordinate 66,222,204 of OZ005659.1, forward strand.
AAGGAAAAAAATAAAAAAAAAATAAGAGGAGACAGATCCCTAACCCTTCCCCTACTTGATGAATAGCAAGGTACACAATAGTACACCATTTTACAAGATACAATGCTTATTTTCACGTTTGTTTACAATTGTAATCGATAACACAAACTGATCTTCGGGGTTCACAGCGAGCGCCATCTACTTGATTCCGCGGCTTGCATTGATCTTTGCAGTTTTGTAATGGCCGCTTACGACGTTGGCGCGTTGGTGCCGAGGAGTGATCTAGTAAGGCCGTGATATGTTAAACCTAAATAATCCAAAGATAGGTTTCAAAATAAAATTTATGTTTGACTACCCAGTTTACACACTTTGCTAGGAAGTACAGCTGTAATATAAGATCCACACGGCCAATTTTAAATTTTTTTGTCGCTATGTTGGCAATGCATTTTTATTAAGTAATTTATATATTTTGGCACGAGTTTTTTGAAAAAAAAAAAAAAATGAAGAAGAAAAATGAAAGAAAAACTGAAAGAAAGGAAAACGTATAACATTATCTATTTTGATTACCCTAACAGCACAGTTAGGGTTAACTTATCCACAGTACATCTTAAGGACGTTTCTGGGATGTCTTTTCATCCAGAAGACATCTTGAAGATATCCTGGGGAGGCAATGTGCTGTCTGGGTTATATTTTTTATTATCGCGTTTTTTAATTAGTTTATGACAATAGTTCATATTCTGGTCATATTTTAAAAAGAACTAGCGAGCTTCGCCCGCTAGCGGGACAGTATTTTCGAATGAATCACTAAAATTAATGAATCACAAACAGTAACTTTTAGATTTAAGAAAAGAAATTAAAAAAAAAAAAAAAAAACATTTCTGATTGGGTAAAAACTCACACAGGTTCCCCACTGCCTTCGGCAGTGCAGACCCATGCGCGCTGCGCGCGCACGTGTGAAGGTATACGTGCGCTGTGCGCACATATTCCTTCTCAAGTCAAATTTTTATTCTTAAGATAAGAAAAATTAAAAAATCATTTCTCATCGGGTACAAAGTCGGACCGTGTCCCCACTGCCTTCCGCAGCGCAGACCCGCGGGCGCGGCGCGCGCACAATTTAAGTGATACACGCGCTACCCACGCTTATTCCTTCCCTGACCCTTCGTGCCCCCTGAAATGAAATAATTTCTGATCGGGTAAAAACGCACACCGTGTCCCCACTGACATCGGCAGTGCAAACCCAGTATTCAGTTCATTATGGAATGAAGGTCACCGTTTTCAATGGTTTAATGCCTAAAATTTAAAAAAAATTATAACTCATTCAGTTTTTGAAAATTTCTCTCAGTCTTTTGGGAATTGAATTGTGGAATAGAGATCTATATATTAAAAAAAAAAAAAAAAGATTTATCTATAAACGATTTTTAGTTATAAAATGTTTTGTGAAGAAATCGATGTTTCGTAAAATCTAAAAATATCGATCGCTAATCCGTATTTCGAAAAAATGTTTATATGGTTCGAAAGAAGATTAAATGACCTTTCCAAATATACCAGTTGTTAAGAAATGGATCAGTTACTCGGTCGTACAGGGCGTTTCAAAAAAGACGATAGAGAAAAAGAGAAATTTTCGACCCTTTCTAAAAATTTTTTCTTAAATATAAAAAATCCATATTTTTTAAAAGCAATTGTACCGTAAGAATCGGTAATAAATGCTCTTTCTCGTGGTATAGGTATATTTCGATATCTCGAAACGTTCGAAATTTTTCTCTCTTTGTTTTTCTTTTCAGGTACGCGTTTCCGGAACAAAATGACGGTCGCCTGCGATTTTGAATCGTTTTTTGGTTAGACATGGGTCGACTTTTTAATTAATATCACTGCTAATTAGGGTAGCATCGTTTAGCAAATTAGATAACGTACATCTGCGATAAATTCTCCGTCCGACGGTACCTGTCCAAAGTCCGTGCAACCATTAGCGGCGGAGCCTTAGATGTTTCAAGCCATTTCTCACACACACACGCGCGCGCGTACAGATTTTAATAATATATCTGCGATACTATGTTTAAATTGGATTTTGCAAAAACTGCAAAAGTATAACATTTAATAATACATTTTTCTATAAAATAATCAAATAACGAATGAGCTGAGTCCTCGTGCTTAAATATTACTCATAATTATTTTTGATCATTACGCATTTTACTTATAATTTATTCTACTCTCGTATCGCTTCGACAAAATGTGTTCATAATTGGTCCACGTTAGAGAAACTAGATGGCATAGGTGGACTCTGCTCAGTTCCCCATCATATTTATGTTCTCGTAAATTTCTAGTGCGAGACATATTATAATCATGTTAAAAGAAATGAATTTGACCAAAGCTTGATACAGTGACAGAATGAAATCCCCGCCTAATACACTATCCACCGTTCACTTCGATATATTTATCTTATTCTAACCTATTAATTTATTTTATCAGGGTAAATCCCGTTGTCTAGTTTTCATGCTACTATTTCCAATGCAATAATCCTCAAAATTCGTATTTATATGAATTCGTATTTATATTAATATGCTCTATTCTGCCATGTTAAAAAATTCGCAAATTTCCAATAACTTACGAAATTTTTATATTGGAAAATTCATAGTCATAAATATTCATGCCAGTGTCCTAAATAATATTTCAAAAGTAGTCTGACATCTTTACGGTGAAAATATCTCTCAAAATTGACGTTTATGTGAAATTTCGCACTATACTGCAATGTTAAGATATTCGTAAATTACCAGTAACTCTCGAAATTTTGAAAGTAGCATATTTATAGTTACCGATGTTGATTCCGGCATCAAAACTGATATTTTAAAACTGGTCTGACATTTTTTCAGTAAAATGTTTCCATTTAATGCGCGTTTAAATGAATTTTTGTCTTATTCTCCCATGTTAAGAAAATCGTAAATTTCTAATAACTTACGAAGTTTTTAAATTCGAATGTTGCAAATGAATAGGGTTCTTGCCAGTGTCCAAAGTAATATTTTAAAACTGATCTGACCTCTCTGCGACAATTTGTTCGTGAGATATCGTGTACACAGACTAACAAACTAACGGACTAACACACTAACACACTAACCCACTAACAGACACCCTACAGACAGACACCATACAAATTTTGTCATTTTCGGATTCCTCACACCTGAAACGTATAAAAAAGTCAAAAAACCGAGGTCGAAAATTTTCACGATTACCTAAGTTCCCCATACCTATAGTATGATGGGGAACTAATATATGCATAGAGATTTCGATTGACGACTTCTTTTGGCATAGCTTTAGTATGGGACCCCCCTTGGCGAACCCATAGACTTGTTATTACAGTGGCCGGAACATTCCTTTATTACGGGAATATACAGTCGGCTATAAAATTATTGAAGCACACATCCACATTCTTCTTCTTCTTCTTTTTCTTCTTTTAGGATTGAAGACTATTAGTCTCAATCTGCGGGTTTTTACGATACCAGTTTTCGATAGCCGAACAATAACCGAAATCGAAAATTTATTGAAAATATAATTGAATAATTTGAAAGCGATGTTATAATTTGAAAAAAAAATAAATAAAACTAATAGTTCTCCATTATAAACTAAATTCTGCATTTCCAAGAATTTCATCAAAATAATTTGTTTTGAAAGAAAGAGAGAAGGAAATGAATAATAATCAACATCGAAACAAACACTATCGAAAAAGTTTAATAGGTCTATGGTTAATGCTATACAGTTTGTACTGTGTATTTGCTGTTGACGGCTGTTTTTTTTTTTTTTTTTTTTTTTTTTTAGGAATGAGGACTATTAGGCTCAATCTGCGAATTTTTACGATACTAGTTTTACGATAGTTGGACATTTATCGAATATATAATTGAATAATTGGAAAGCAATGTTATAGTTCTCCGTCCTAAACTAAATTCTGCTTTTGCCAGAATTTCTACAAAATCGATTTTTTTTTTTTGTAGGGAGGGGGGGGGGGGCTACAATTAACTTTAAAGATTGCTTTTACACTAGGACTATAGATAAAGATCTCTTATCTATAATCTTGGATTTACACGGCCTCACAGAATATTTCGGATATGTTAGGAAGATATAAGTGGGGATTACTTAAAGCAAAATTTCGGTGTTATACAAATTATTATTATTATTATTATTATTATTATTATTATTATTATTATTATATGTTAGTATACTACATAAAGCGTATTGTGTAATTTTTAGATAATATGCAGTGCTGTCTAAAAAAACATTTATTTTAAACTTTTTCTTTTAAGAATTAAGCTATGAAGATAATTTTTGAAAGATTTATTCCTCCATTAAAAGAAAATATATTCTTTGTAGCCGTGCTGTTTTTAGACAGTATTCAATACTATACATTAATAGCAATTAATTTTGTGTTTATTCTTGAGTAAAGCTTTAAAGTATAGCACTAGACATTTTAGGTACTATACAGTAACAGAGCTACGCAAAGGCAAATTTTAATCCTTAAAGGCATGAATTTTTATTTTTAATAAATGAAATTTGTAATCAACCTTGAAATGGGTGTAGTTAATGGAAAAAAAATACAAAATAAAATAAAATAAAAACATAGCATTAACTTTAAAGGATTAATTAATTAACGTGGAACCCAGTTTGCATATCGATGTATTTTTACATCACAAAAATACTACATTTTTCTTGCATACATTTAACAGTATATACAAAAATATAAATATTCATTACAAAAATTTTTTCTTGTTTTATTATTATTATTATTATTATTATTATTATTATTATTACGTTTCTCTATATATTAAAGAAAAGTAACTGTCGCTGGTGTCAATTTTTTTTTGTCTGCGACAGCATCTCCTCGCGGAGGGCAAAGTGCTCAGCATCATGAGATATATCAATGTGTTCCGAATACTTCAATGAAGGCATTTCAAGTAAATAGAAATCTGTATCATTTTAATTAACGAAGGTATTAAATAAAAACTCCGAGATTATAAAGGTACTCTATTTGACACCGTAGAAAAAGTTTCTCTTATGACGTTGTCCTTCTGTCATGACATCATTTTCCACAGGAAAATTAAAATGTGATTCATGGTGTAAAAAATAATAAAATCATTGTGAATGTTGCTATTAACATTAAGAAAAATGTTTCTATTACTGGAGATTTCTTATGTTGTTTATCAGTTTTTTAATATGTTCTTCCCATTACCCACTATAGGTCAGCATAAATTTTTAAAAAAGTTACTGAATTTAGGTTTGGAAACTTGATTTCCAAAATAGCATTTTCTATCAATCGGATTCTTTATTCTTTTAAAACTAGTATATAACCCCGTCAAAAATGACGGAATGTGAACTGAATTAAGTTAGTGAATCAACGAATGCTTTGCCTACTTCGCTGGATACTATATTTAAAGGGGACTACTGTGCAAGTTGCACCTGACGGGACTAATACGCGAGTTGTACCTGACGGGACTAATGTGCAAGTTGCACCGAACGAACAAACTATTTCTTTTAACGAAAATACCTACTAACCCAGGACGATAGGTCTAATATAACGTATCATATTATACATCGTAATATAACTCGGTAGTTATTTCGCTTCCTTCTTCGACTCGTTTTAATAAGTATTTTTTATATGCATGGGCAAATTTAGTATTTTTTAATTTTTAATCTTTCGCGTGAAAATATTATTCCATCTAATGCCGCCCCCCCCCCCCCCACAAAAGAATATATATATATATATAACAATAACTGGTAAATTGTTTTGGCAGCAATCATAAATTTAAAGGTCCAACTTTGAAATTATTTTCATATTTTAATTAATTCTAAAATATCTAATCAAAACTTCGTTACAAATAAGGTACCAAATGAAAGGTACCATATTTGTAACGAAGTAACCTTAGGTACCTTATTTGTAACCATATTTATTTTAACTAATTTGATAAATATGGCGTCACAATCAACTGTTTGTTAAAATTCGACTACTACGTTTCCAAAAGCATGGAAAAATTAGCGTTGTCCTTCAGCAAAGTACGGTTGCTAAGAAGAAAGTCACGTGGTTGTTAGAACTCTATACCAACCACTGTTAACTAACTATGAAATACATACAGCCACAAAAAGTTAGTTGTCTCCCAGCATATTGTAATGTTATATTTGACGTGAAATTGGTCGTTTAATTGGTCGTGAAATTTATGGTCGACCGGAAAAATCGAACAAATATAGGAAATAACCAGAGCCTGATTAAGGGGGAAGCACACATTATCTCCGCTCTCACCGGAATATTTTTACAATTATTTTCTACTTCATGTTATAGAAATTCCACGCTTTGACGAGGAAATATTTTTTATAAAAAGTGAACGGTGTAAAACAATCCAATTTACTCACCGTTATTAGACACCAGAATTTTTTAAAATAACTTTTAATGAGAATTTTCTGTTTATTATAGGAGGAAAGTATTTGTTAAAAAATAACGGCGTAAGTATAAATAATGTGTGCTTCCCCCTTAATCAGGCTCTGGAAATAACGTAAAAGTAAATATTATGTACAGTACGTTTAGTGTTGTTCATATGTAACTAAAATTCAAATATAAAGGGGCTACTTTTATTTTTTCGATGCGGTCTGTTTCGGAATTGTTATTTGATAAGCACAAAAGTGGAAGCCAACTGGTATGGCATTAACGCATGCAATAGCGACACACACCGGAAGCGAGCTAGTATCAAGGCGATATCTTATGGGTAATTTAAGATAAGAAATTATTTATAATCAATGATAGATCTTTTGCTTGAAATAAGTGTCTTCAATTTTCCCCAGATGTCCCTCATTTAACAGCAAACCCTATCCATCCTAAAAGTCACAAAATTAGTGACTCGCACACTCCTACCAAAAACTATCAAATTTTCACCTTCACTTTAGGACAACAGATGGCAGCACCAGGAACCTTCTAGCAGCAATGGTCTAGAAAAAGCTCAAAGCACGATGCACCGTGCAGTTTGAGGCGGCCAACTGATAGCATAGCCCGGTAACATCTGCCGCCATCATGAGTAATATCATTTGTGCCATGTAATACGTACCAGAAAGGGGAGTACTCGGGAGATGTCATCTTCCAGGCACGGTAAGAAGAAAATCTTGCGACAAAACAGTTTGACACGGGGCAGAGGACCTTGTTCAAAAGCAAACCAAACACTAAAAGTCGCTAAATATGTTTTGTAATGACTAAAATATGCTAACATAAATTATATATATATATATATTTAATTTTCATAATAATATTTAAAAAGTTAGAGAAATATAAACTTACGACCGATAAGCTGGATAGAAAATGCATAGTATATTAATCAAGATCGATGGTCCATATGCCAGTAAAGTAAGCAAAAGAATTGTTCTAGTTAAACCTTTAAAATGAAAAAAAAAAAAAAAGTATTATAAGCGTTGATGAATTTTCAAAAAGGCAATGTTCATAATGTTTTAAAGATGTAACATACAACGTAAAAGTGTCTGTCATTTTAATAGAAGATAACTATGTCACCTTGTGTATCACAAAGAAACATTCAAAAGGTGTCGTCTTCAAAAAATATTAAAATATATATATGTTATCCTATGCTTCATAAAACACCAGAAAGTGAAAAAATTATCGGCTGAAATAAATTACAGTGACCAAAAAAAAAAAAAAAAAAAGATCAAAATAAAGCATATTTGGCGATTTCACACTGTTAGGCGATTGATTTTAAGTACTTGGCGGGGAAGAAGAACACGATTCTGTTCATAGTCTGCAATCTCTGTGTCAGCGAACTTATCGCCTAACAGCGCTAAATCACCAAAAATACTTAATTTTGAAAATTTTTGTGCTCGCTATAATTAATTTCAGCCGATAATTTTTTCACTTTCTGGTGTTTTATGAAGAGTAGAATCACATGTTTTTTTTTTTTTTTTTGAATGTTTCCTTGTCAGTAAAAACTGTTCTTTTCACGAACTTTAAATTTTAAAATAAAAAACAGTAGTTTCCATATTCCCTCTGTAAAATTTAACAAAACTAGGAACAACTCTAGTATCTCCCCACAGCTGAATTTGGCGATTTATTTTTGGCGATTATGACTAAATCCTAAAAATCCTAAATCATATATCATAAATGATAAAATCATAAGCTAAATTATAGTATATCATAAATCCAAAATAAATAGCATGCAGGCTGCCATAATATATCGCAAACAGTTCAGAACGACATCGTTATCGTTCAAATCGGCCCCAAAGAAAAATCGCCAAATTCAGCTGTGGTGAAATACTATAGTTGTACCCAAAACTAAATTTAAACTGCATGCCATGGTGCGTTTCGATCGTACAATCTTCAGTTTTGTAGAATGTTGCTTTACCATGGCAGAATGGTAGTTACTATGACATCAAGCGCAACAAGTTTCGTTGCAAAACACTTACTGGCTATACAAATTTTATTCTTTGCTAAAAAAACGGCTAAAGTTCGTTAAACGAACAATTGTTTTTGATTAAAAGCATGGTTTTTTATGTTAAAATCACAAATTTTTACTTGTATATCAGCCGACAGTTTTCTTGTTTTAAAATGATTAATTTTTATTTTATTTTTTCTTATTGCTAAGACTTTTTTTAAGAATAGCAAAATAGTTCTACTAGTCCGAGATTTACGTATTTCTAAACTAGATAACATTAAGTATAACCCCCCCAGATTATAACTGGGGAACTGCGCAAAATCCACCTATGCCAACTTGTTTACACACGTAAAAACATTGAATAAAGACAATAAAATGCAAGAAATCGCAACATATGTTTCGGATCGAAAGAATACATGACCCTTCGTCAAACGAACAAATTATGCACGAGTTCTGCAATCAAAGCGGCAGTAGTTCTTGCATTTTATGGTGCTTATTCAAAGTTTTGTATTTTTTACTTTTAGACGCCAGTTCTGTGGTACTATTTTATAATTAGTTCATACGTTTAATATATAGTACAACAGAATTAAAATTGATTAAAAAAATAATAATTAAAACAATTAAAATTGATTTTTATTATTTATTTAATTATATTTGTCACGTCATGTAATTTGACAAGTTCCGCAAAAAAAAAAAAAAAAGAGAGAGAGAGAAAGAAAGAGAGAGAAAGAAAGAAAAAGAAAAGAAAAGAAGAACATATTGGATGTGCTCTAGTTAACAGAAACTTTTAGCGTTATATAAAATTTTGGTGTCTGATAGTTCATTTATTTTACGCCAAGATAGTACATTAGAATACACAGTCATTTTGAACCTATGCGTCTAGTTAAGAATGAGCGCCAAATGGGCGATTGGTGCAAAAACATGGTGGTGTTTTTCTCGTCAAATCACACACGACGACGTCCTGTTGGCATCGTTGCACCAAGGCCACCGCTGATTCTTAACTAGTCCCGAACCTAGTCCCATATGAAATCTATAAATATGTATGAAAAAATGCAAAAAAATAAAAATAAAAATTGCATAAGTAAAGCCTTTGACGAGAATTTTTAGATCTCTTTTGGTGCCACATTTTGAATTTCACCAAAATGTACCTATACTAAATATGTACCAGCACTTTTGGCACATATTGTGAGAAATTTAAAGTTTGGCTCCGAAGTAGTTCGAACATTTATCGCCAAGGTTTTTACTTAAACAATTGAGATAGTGATTTTAATTCATTCCAAAAATGGCAAACAAATACTAAAGTTGTGCCCCCACTTTTCCTTTTGTTGACATTTTAGATGATCACAATTTTCCAAAAACTGAACGATATCTCTTGCCAAAGTGTAGTGAGTTTTGGAAGAAATTTTGGGTCTAGTCAAGAATGAGTGACGGCAAATTCAAATTTCAACGATCCCAACAGGGCATCGTGTTATTTTCTTCGTATGCGATTTGGTGATTAAAAGATCACCACATATTTTGCGCTTATCCCCTATTTGGCGACCATTATTAATTCTTGACAAGACCTGATTTTTTATTTTTTTTTAAGCTTTGGATTAAACTTCATTTTATAACTTAAAATTTGTTATTTATAATAATGATATTAATATATAGTTTCAAACATAGTAATTAGAAAAGGATTACATTTTATAATGATTAAACCTGAAATTCCAGTGTTGTCTAACTTGTTTTGAAGTGAAGTATTTAAATATCTTGATTCTTGAATATTAGTAAATAGGAAATGATCAAACTTATTTAAAGATTCTATGACAAAATTTATCATTTTTAATATAAGTTTTACGAAATTATTTCTTAATATAGTAGTTATAATAATAATAAAGATATCATTAAGTTACAAACCAAAAATACTTAAAAATATATTGTAATTGTACTCTTTGAAACAAAGTTACAGTTAAAATTTAGAAAAATTATTATTACCATGTTTTATTTAGCTAAAATGTATTAACTTTTTATTTCCTCTAACCCATATTTATGCTAGAGAAAGTATTGTTTTGGGGTTAGATTTTCGAAATTGTGTTTTTGTTATATTTACATGTTTGGTCCCCTGAATTCAAAAAACGTAATTTTAGTGGTTGGTCTGTGTGCGTCAGTGTGTGTGTCTGTGTGAGTGTGTCTGTGTCTGCGTGTCTGTGTGCTTCTAATTAGCATATCCCAAGAACAAATAACAGCAGGATATTTAAACTCGGAATCCGAATTCTATATCATATAGGGATGCTACACTAAAAGTTTTGTTTAGATCAAGGAAATGGTTCGTGTACAGGGGCACCCAAGAGAGTTCAAATAAATTACGTCTATGGCAGGAAATTGCTGGTAAGTAGATTTTAACATCTATAGACTGTACTAAAGTAAATGAAATAAATATATATTTTTTTGTATGCATAAAAGAAAGTTTCGTGTAGAACATTGAATAAAAATCAGTCACCGTTCGTTTATAGGGGTACACAAAAGAAACAGAGAATAGTGGGCCGATATTTGAAAATTGAAAGATGTGTATTTCATGTTTGTGCTGTGTGTTAAAAATATAGGAATATATTTATGAGTACCATGTGGTCCGTACATAATTTTTAGAATATATACAGGTCTTCCAAAAATTAAGCGAAAACGTTCTTTTTCATTGAATGCAATTAGTGGAAGTGCTCTTTACTGTAATATTTTACCATTTTCAGGAAAAATGTTCAGGAATTAGAATATTCTTCATAACTATTCGGTAAAAAAAAACATTATTTTAATCTTAATATATTTATCGAATGTTTCTTTTTTGTATATTTACACGTTTTAAGTTTGCCGGAATACCAAAGTCCAGTTTTAGAGCTTGATCTTTGTCTCTCTTTCTTAACAGAGTAACTTAAAAAAAATTAATGAAGTAGAAACATTAATCGCATAAATTATCTAATTTTATTTTACTTATTTTTATTTCATATTATTTCACGCGCACTTTTTATTTCCTAATTTAAAATTATTAAAAAAAACTTTTTCGATGTCGCTTGTAACGATACTGATTATTATTAATTTTCTTCTTTCTTTTTCTTTCAATAATAATAATAATAATAATAATAATAATAAAAAGATTTTGATAAAATTCTGGCAAAAGCAGAATTTATTAAAACATTCTGACGGAGGACTATTAGTTTTTTCTTTCTTCCCAATTATAACATCGCTTTCAAATTATTCAATTATATTTTCGATAAATTTTAGATTTCGATAAATGTCCAACTATCGAAAAATGATTTCGACAAATGTCCAACTATCGAAAACGACAACGCAAAAATCCCAGATTGAGACTAATAGGCCCTCAGTCCTAATAAATAATTTCAGGCAACTACGATGTTATATTTTGAATTTAATATAACTTTGTTTTGTGAAAAGTTTGATGAAAATTGATAAGTATCAACGAATGGGACGTGCGAAAGTTGTCTTAATAATTTAAATGATCTTTTAAATTTTGTAACAGATTTGAATTCTATAGAAATGTAGATACATTAATTAAACAGGAGTTGAGAATGGCGATCGCTTCCTCACACATAATTATTTATAAAATAAAGCTGATCCTACTTTGAATTGTTTTTAACATAGGTTTATATAACAGTACTCGCTATCTTACACTGTTAAAAAAGCTTCAGTAAAATAACGGGCAATGCCCGGCATCAGAGATTCCAAACAAAGCCCGCAAAAAAAAAAAAAAAAAAAAAAAAACATTTAGATGATGAATGATGCACTGCCAGTAAATTTACGTTATGAAGAAACATACAACCAACCTGTAAAAAAAGTAGTGCTGACCTTAAAATTAAAGTTAAAGTTTGAGTTTCTCGAATACTTTTAATATTGAATATTGTTAACGTTCAAATTATGCATACAAATTATTTTCATTTATAACTATTTTAAAATTAAAATTTACTTTTTTCGACAAAATTAAGAAGTCAGTCAATTCTCATATTAGAAAAACGACCCCCCCCCCGTTTTCTTTCTATAAAGACTATGGTACTGATTTTTGAGAAAGAAAATCTAATATATTTTTCGAAATCATTTTTATTCGTAAACACTAGAAGGTAGTCTTATTTCAAGGAGAGGTATTCTTGTAAGAGGTAGTGTTATTTTAAGGTTCTGATTAAAAGAAAATAATGGGTGAGAATTTCTTACCCATCTTCAAAAACAAAATGAAACTTTAGAAAACTATGTGAGATCTCTGAAAATTAATCGAGACCCTAAATTAATTTTGAATAATAATAATAATAAATCTTTTACATGGACACAGATAATTTGTATCTCCAATTAGTACGATTTCTTTCATGGTTTTCCATCTTTATGGTTTCTGTAGTGGGTGCAAAGCAGAAATAACTAGAGCCTAAATTTAACTCATCCAAACCGGTTTCATTATAGGACCGATTTCAAACTGTGTTTATGAAGTATTAGGCGTATTTGCACTTTTTAGAATAGCAGAAGACTTTTTTTTCTTTAGCTATATTCCATTGAATAGAGAAAGGACTGCTGTATTTCGATAGCAGAACCTGTTATATATGACGTACATGTAATGGTCATATTCAGATAACACAGTTTTGTTTTATAACAGTGAAGATCATGCATAATAATCATAAAACTTATCTTCAAATGGCTAATTACATATTCATCTCATATTGAAATAAACTTTATTTTAGCATATTGCAAAAATTGCATTGTGGAAACAACTTTAAAATTTTCCGTTTCCTAAGGCTTAACTAAAGGGTTAAGAGCGATTAGAATGCTGTATATTTAAAAAAAAAAAAAAAAAAAAAAAAAGGGGGTTTAGGGATAAAACAACTATTAAGTTGTAGTTTGTGATTTACAAATCTGGTTTCAAACCAATAAACCATTTTAGCTTTCTTTTTTAATATTATTGTGTCAGTACACAAAGAAAATCAATTTCATCAATCAATATCAATTATTCAGTTTCAATCAGATGAAAATTCTTTGAAGTAAATTAAGAAAACAATCGTTTATAAAAACCAACTGATGTTTCTATGCGTCATAAACATAATTCAACACATTCAATCTTTATAAATAACAATCATAGTTTCAGTTTGAAAATAGAAGTGTTCTCTCATGACGTCACTGAAATGATAGCATTTGAAGAGATTTTCCCGTAAGAAAATGTTTTGGTGGAAGATAAGAGCAATTTGTATAGATTAACGGCTTTTTATCGTAAAAATTACAAAATTATACTTTCAAAAAATCCATTTAGGGGCTACAACCGTTTAGCTAGCAAAACAGTCATTTCCCTTAAAGTTATACGGTGAACTCTTAAATTATGCTTTCAAAACATTAATTTACGGTTTATGACAGTTTAGGTAGCAAAACGGTCATTTCCCCTAAAATTATATGGTCAAATACCGTATATATATATATATATTTTACATTGTACCTCTTAATCTCCAATGTGTATCGTATTAAGTTTCAGGGTAAGAAAAAGTGACGTATATTACTATTGTACGATGTATATTAATAAATACTATATCGTATTCTTCTGGAGTAATTTATTATTAAAAATTCTTATGTGTAACAAGCACATGTGACTTTCATTTTCCACTGCTGCACACATTATAAACAATCTTTTGAAAATAGTGTTTTTTGAAGACATAAAATTGATTTAACAAATTAGATACTTAACAATTTTTCTGTTAAAACAAACTGATATATACGGCGTTGTGAAAATATATAAAAAAGAATTTACATTGCGAGATAAAAAAAAAAAAATCTACCTAATCAGTACACCTGCAGTTTTTTTTCCCTTGTAACAAAATAATACATGTTATAGGACATTAAAAAAAAGTTTATGCAAATTTGAAAAAAAATGTTAGATCCGTTTTTGAGATAGCGACTTTTAGTCTCGCAACCGATCTTCACCAAAACATGGCAAACTCATCTTTTCACTGGAAACTATCAATTACATACGAAATGATATCTAAATAAGAGTTAATATCGTGAGTTTGAAGAAAATCGTCAAAATGTTTAAAAAACAAACAAACTTGAGAGATCTAAATTTGTCCTACATGTACAGGGTGTTTATCAGTTTTCCTGAACTAATGAAATCAATGAAAACTCATCTACAAAACCTGGCGACCACGCTTTTACCCAGATTGAAAGTAATAGTCTTCGTAGTCCTAAAAACAAATAATAACTTCTCTTTACTTATTTATATATTTAAAGATTCTTAATTTGCTGTATAAGAACTTTCGCAGATAGAAAAATATTTCTGAATGTAAAGCTTGTAAAAGTATAAGGAAAAAAAAAAGAAAAAAAACTCAATCAAACATAAAGCTCCTGTATATATATTTTTAAGGAATTCTAATCAAATTGATGCTTTTTTTTATGAAATTTAGCGCCATAATAGTTGCTTCAGATAATATAAAACACGAAGCACATAATTCATGAGTGGTCAATATTATAGTTTGAAATGACATTTTTTTATCAATAACAGACCTTTGAAACCTATGAAAAACTTTACATAGATGCTATACAAACTCTTTAAAATATGTAAAAAACCTAGGAAGGAAAAAAAAAACCCAGACTTTTTAAAAGTCCTTTGAAAAATGTGTATAAAAATATATCAAAAGGTACAAATGTACTGTATAAATATTTTATTCAAAAGTTGTGTTGTAAGAGCATTTTTTTTTTTTTTTATGAGTTCTTTTGTCCAATGCATACTAAAAATATTTTAGAGTCTCTTTTATGTACTACCTAACTCTTTTGAACACAGGGAAAAAAGCTGAAACATACAAAAATCCTTCGTCTGCTTTTTATAAAAATGAGAATATAAACGTATGAAATATTCGTGATTTATGTATAAAAATTTTTAACATTCATGAATATGTATGTAGTTCAGAAAATACCACCCAGTGTATGCTAAAATTAAATTTAGTTAATGGATGAAAATTAATCAACGCCATGTCTTTTTTTAATCACGCTATAAAAATGTGCATGAATGAAAAGAGACTGATTTTCTTCCCTTTCTAAAAGTTTATTTTCCAGTTCTAAACATTTATATAATCTTTTTGTATTTGATATTACTGAAATTTTCTAATGAAATTGGAAAATGGAATAAATCGATGTCAATTCGTTTATGGAATACATTATATAGTACGTAGATAACCAAACCGTGAACCACAAGACGCATGTGACTAGCACAGTAATTTTTTTCGGCATGACGCTAAAATGTTCCACTAGAATTTCCGCCAGTTGACAAAAGGTGTTTAAATATTTCTGAATATCTGTGTGTACGAATTACACTGCACTGCATGAAAATTGCCCCAACACCATTTTTCCAAATTCTTATGTAAAATGACGCCCATTTTGCCCTAACACCCATCGTTTTTTAAGGACGGCCCCCTATTTTTATCATTTTTCAGTAATTTTATGGCTATTGATTTGATTTTTAAGGAGGGGGGGGGATTATTTTAACTGTTAAATATCTTCTGAGGGGCTACAGAGTTGGAAAATTCTAAAACATGAACATTTGCGTCTTAATGGGAATATTTAAAGAGGGGGGGGGGGGGTTTGCGACTAAAATCATGCATTACATTTCTTATATATATTTTTTACTCTCTATTATCTATATAAATAAAGAAAAGTGTCCATCGAAATGTTTTCGAATTTCGAATTTTAACTTTTTACATTCATTTTTTTTTTTTTTTTTAAACATTGACTTTTATGTTTCATTTTTCGTGAATTTATTCTTCGATTGCAATCGTCTACGTATATTAGCAACGGCTATTGCGCAATTCATTTTTTATTTAATACATTCATTTGAAATCGATTTTCTTTTCTTCTTTTGTTCTTAATTATTATTATGTTTATTGAAAATGAAATGGTAATGCAATAGAAATAAATTGTTACGTCTATGTATAAATTTTATAGTATAGCAACTTTTTGTTTTCATTTTTTAAAATTAATTCCTTTAAAAGAAACCCACCCCCTTTTTTTTTTCTTATTTATAATATTTATTAAACTGATTAAAATTCGTTTGTTTTTCATGTATTTAATTCCTTTTAAATGAAAATCTACTTTTTTATTTTTTTATTGCACTGGTCGGAATCAAATCGTAATATAATGTAAATAACGGAGCCTATAAAACACATGGTTCAAGAACTAAAATATACAATAGATGCTGAGATACAGTCATCTTTAAAATAGTAGTTACCAAAAATCTACAAGTCGTCGATAAATATCCAGATTGAAGTGCCCGGGAAAGACCTTTCTGTAGACAGTGGGAAACTGGACCAGATGCAGTACGGGCAGAAAAAAGAACTGCCTTAGGCAACGGGTACCCGAAGAAGCGAGATCTAAAGCGATTTTTTTTTTTAAGTTTTCATTTGTAATGTGATGTAAAAAATAAATACTGATCCAATTCTTTTGAAAATTCATTTAAATATAGTGACTAGCGAAGCGGGCGTAGCCTGCTAGTTAATAATATTTATTAATCACTATATATTTTTTGTTTTTAAATGTTAAATTAATCTTTTTCATTCTCCAAATCAAATTCATGGCCATAAAATTACCGAACAGTGATAAAAATTGGGGGAGTGGGTGGAGTCCCGAGAAAACACTGGGTGAATGGGCAAAGTGCGGGTCATATTATGATTCAGGAGGTCATTTTACATAAGAATCAGCAAGAATGATATCAGGGTTCGATTTTTTTGTTTCAGCGTAGTGTTATTTGTCCGATTAAAGAAAACAAAAGAAAAAAAGAAACTTTTATTTAATATCTCCATATGATATAGATTAATAAATCCGATTCCGAAGCTCCCATTGATATTTGTTTTTCAGTTATGCCCCCTTAGAGACATAGACCATCTAAAATTTCGCTTATAAAATTTATGCATTTGAAATTTTTGTACTGCACTATACATGAACTATTTTTCCGATTGCAAAAATTTCAAGTAGCATCCCCATACAGTATTCAATTATAATACCACATCGGGGCTTTCTGCAGATATTTTTTCTCGAGTTATTCTGATAATAAATCCACAGACCAACAATCACGCAGACCAAACATTAGAAACGTGACTTGTGGAATCGTGAGACCTCTAAATATGTCAATTTATCAGAATCTCTGTTGCAAATGTATGATCCAAAAATAATACATTTCTATCTTATATGATTTATAGAATGTAAAAAGAAGTATATAAATTAAAGAAATATGAGATTAATTATACAGAAACAAAATAATAATAATAATAATAATTGCACTTTAGAATATTAAAAATGGGGAAAAAAGTAAAAAATCTATACAAAATAGCATAGAATCAACACGAAAAAAAAAAAAAAAAAAAAAAACAATCATGAAAGTGTGGGAAAAAAAAAGGCTAACACCAGAAGGAAAATAAAGTCAAAGAAGACTAGAAAAAATAACCAAAGCTGGGCTATTGTCCTGAAGATATCGTCGAGTGTTAGCTACTGCTCATCCAATGTAATAATGTTTATAATGTTTAAAGAAATGTAATAAAAATAAATAAAAAATAAAAATAAAACTAAATTAAAAAGTCACGCAAGAAAAAAATTAGAATGTTAATTATTTATTCTTTTGGAAGGAAGATGTTTTAGATTCCATTTAAAATTAAAAATGGATTTATATTTTGCAAAATGTTTCTCTCTAAAAACTTCTTAATAAGAAAAAAAAAATCTGGAGTGACTCCACTCGACTTTCCGAACATTGAGTAATTAACAGTTTTGTAGATAAAGTAAAGAAAGAGGAGTTGTTAAACAAACAGAAGAGAGAAAATCATAATAGAGTGTTTGAGTATTTTTCTCCATCTATTACACGATGTTTTATTTAACGCTACTGAACTTTGAGCCCATAGATAATAATGATAAAGAATTTTTCGTTGTGACCCTGTAAAAATCTATAAATGCTAGATTCACCAAAATGCTTATTGTTAGTGTAACAGTGATTTATAATACACATATAAATTTTCAGCTCAATTCAATAAGGCGTTTAGATGCTATCGTACTTTTAAAAATTTAGTCCCATAGGCCATAATGATAAAGAATTTTTCTTTGTGTCCCTGTAAAAAAACTGTAAGTGCTAGATTCACCAAAATCTATACAGTTAGTTCATCTGTGATCTATAACATGTGTACAAATTTTTTGCTCAGATTATTAAGGCGTTTAGACGCTATCACACTTTTAAAAATTTGGCCCCATAGGCATAATGATAAAGAATTTTTCTTTGTGTCCCTGTAAAAAAACTATAAGTGCTAGATTCTCCAGACTCTATAAAGATTGAGTATTTGTGACCTATAATATGTGTATAAATTTTTTGCTCAATTGAATAACGCGTTTAGCTGCTATCGCACTTTTAAGATTTTGCTCCCATAGGCCATAATGATAAAGAATTTTTCTTTGTGTCCCTGTAAAACAACTATAAGTGCTAGATTCACCAAAATCTATAGGGTTCGTACTATGGTGACTTACAATATGCGTGCCAATTTTTAGGTTAATCGAACAAAGCGTTTAGACGCTAGCGTGTTCACTCACAGACATACACACATACATACACACATACACACATACACACACACATACATACATCATCGTAAAAATAGTGAAAACGGACTCAGGGGACCTCAAAACGTATAGAAACATCAAAATCTCGAATTCGGATTTTTGACATGATTACAATACTTTCCTCACTATAGTGTTCGGAAAGTAAAAATATTTAAAAAGACGATAAGGTGTAAAAAATGTAAAAAAAAAAAAATAATAATAATAATAATCCATTCTAAAAAATGCGTTAATACCCATTTTATAAATAAGTTTTTAAAAAATGGAAGGTACAATAGAGATTTCTATTTTTACTTCCCTATACAAAGGAAATATAGTAATCCCTATTTAAGAAAAGGATTTTATATCTCGCATAGCTGAAAAACAAATAATCGTAGAATTTTGCAATTTATATTCGTGTCTGTCATGATGTCTAGCTGTACACCTGCAAAATTCTTCTTAATACGAACTCTCGTTTTAGACAGCGACTTTACACGATTTTTTGTGCCGTCTGTATGTGTGTATGTGTGCATGTATCTCTCAAAACCCGAAAACGGTTGGTCGCAGAACGTTGCAAATTGGTATATAGATTTGTTGTAATATCTACTTATGCACTTCCCTTTTTGGACTTTGTGTGATTTTCCGTTTTGGAGGTATTTACGAAATTTATATATTTAATGATCAATTACACAAAGGTTTGATCTTTATATATGACCTGCCAAAATAGACATTTTAGAATAAACTAATGATAGAGCCCGTAACAATATTATTATGAACGTTTTCGACAGTCTTTCGTTTAGCAAGTAATTTCTAAAGACATAAGCAGGTTCTAGTCGATGAATGCATTTTATTTATTGAATATTCAGCCCGTAAATTGAGCCTGTAATCTGTATTTCTACGAAAGTCTCCGACATTTTTGCGTGTAGAAACTAATTCTTAAAGATATAAACAGATTCTAATCGATGAATGCACTTTAATTAACACTTCCTTATACTTTGTATAAGGATATAAAACGTCAGAAATATAAATTCTAGGCTCAGGCTCATACAACTTAAATACATTAAATTCAACTTTAATAAATATGAAACTACTGATACTTGTATATACGTTCATGCTTTTCAACAAGTTTTTCACACAAAGAAAACAAACATTTAATTCCAGCATTAATAATTAATAATTCTCTTTTTGAAAAAAAAAAAATGCAGACGTGAAATGGTAACTTATACGTCTGTAAAATATAAACATACGACAATCTAAATATCTATTAATGTTTATCTAGGCATAATAAAACACTCGGTGTTTTATTTACGTATTAAGATGTTTCCAATTGCAATTTTAAAACCCGAGAAAATCTCATTTAGAAAGCAAAATCTATTCAAGTACTATGAATATTTTTGATAAACTTCAAACTATCTAATTCAGGAAATGAAAGCACTTGTAAATTATAAATACTTTTTACTTCCTTATACAAAGTATGACGAAGTATAATAATCTCGACTTGTGAAATGAGTTTTGTATCTTACATAGCTCAAAAACATCATCATCTCAAATTGTAGAATGTTGCAAATTTACATTCGTGTCTGCCTTGATGTCTAAATTTACACCTGCAACTTTGGTTTTAATACGAGCTCCTGTTTTGGAGATATCTATAATTGTACATGATTTTTCGTGACGTCTGTATGTAAGTATGTGCTTGTACTTAAAACATTGCGATTGGACGTAAAACATTGCAAATTGCTATATAGGTTTGTTATGACATCTAGTTGCGTATCTCTCTTTTTGGTATTACTGCGATTTTCCGTTTTGGACATATTTACGAAAATCATATTTATAATGACCAAAAATACAAAGGTTATGTCCATTAACAATGACGTAGCATCATAGAGATTTCAAAGCAAGCTAACGATAGAGTCTGTAATGATATCGTTATGAAAGTTGTCGACGTTTTTTCGTGGAGTTAAGTTATTCTTGAAGACATAAGCAGGTTCTAGACGACGAGTGCATTTTATTTAATGAATATTCAGACCGTAGACAAAGCCCGTTATGAAATTTCTCGACATTTTTGCAAGTAAAAAGTAATTCTTAAAGACATATGCAGGTTCTAATCGACCATTGCAATTCATTTAATGAATATTCAGCCCGTAGATATTGCCCGTAATGAACTAGTCTTTTTGACATATTTTGCGTGTACAGTCGTCAGTAAAATTAATCGAGCGCTAGCAATAAATCCTATATAAAAATAGTACATTTAATACTGTTTTGTTTAAAAAATCCTGAATAAATAAATAAATGTCAGGATTTGTTAAATAAATACCGGCAAGAACCTGCTTATGTCTTTACCTTTTAACCGTTACAAACTGCTTTTTCCGTCACCTGTTAGTTGAAACAAAAGGCTAATACGACAAATTTTCGAAAAATATATTTTTTTCTAGGACATAAGATTACTGAATATCCATAGATTTCAAAAATTAATTTTTTTTTATTCCTAATTCGCATAGTATTGGTTTTATGAATCATTAAACAGATACACTAAAAAGCTACTACACTGTTAAAGGGTTTTAAGCATGACTTTCTACACACAAAAATGTCTTCCACTTTCAAAACAATATTATTACTAGCTCTATCATTAACTTTTTTTTGAAATCTCTGTGATGCTAGGCCCTATAATGGCCAATACCTTTGTATTTTTGGCATTATGAATATAATTTTCCTAAATATCTCCAAAACGGAAAATCATAAAAAGTCCAATAAGGGAAGGGAACATCTAGAATGTTATAAGAAACCTATATACAAATTTCAAACGGCCTACGTCTAACCGTTTTTGAATTATGCGAAATACATTACGGGATCAATCTACGGGCTGAATATTCATTAAATAAAATGCATTCGCCGACAAAAACCTGTTTTTTTTTTTTTTTTCTTTTTAATCTATATGATGGTAAGTCTTATATTATAGCCAAAGTCTTTGTATTTTTGGTAATTATGAAAATAATTTTCCTAAATATATTCAAAATGGAAAAATCACAGAAATTCCAAAAAAGAAGGTGCAAATTAGATGTTATAAAAACCTATATACCAATTTGCAACGTTCTACGCCCAACCGCTCCAAATACACATACATACACACACACATACTTACATACAGACATCACGAAAATTCGTGTAAAGTCGTTGATATCGCTAAAACGGGAACTCGTATTAAAACCAAAGTTGCAGGTGTACAAATAGGCATCATAACAGTTGCATATATTCTACGATCATTTATATTTGACCTATGAGAAATACAAAATCCATTTCGAAAATCGGGATTACAATAATTCCTTATACAATATAAAGAAGTAGAGTAAAATTATACTTAATACTGCTTTGCTAACCCATTTTATCCCAATTTATTTATTTTGCTCAAACTCGAGATTTTTTTTTTTTTTTTAAGGTTAATTAAACCTAAATAAACTAAATACAACAAAATTTGTAATATATATATATATATATATTCTGCATAAGAAATCTTATCTACCTTGTACGCAGCACAGTGAAATAAAGAGGATAAATTTGCACTTATATGTTTTAGTGTTCTCTTCAATAGTGAAATGTGCTTTCCGAGTATAAAGATTTGCTTTATCTGTATAATACTTTCTTATTTACATGATAGTTCGCCAGAAGGGGTTTTCAACCGCAAAGAGAAGATAAACCACGCCCCCTTATGTAATGATTAAACAAAGATTCCAGATGGAGGAAGAGGAGGAGAAAGTGAGACACATAACATGCTACCAGAAGCTTATATATACCATTATATATTCCAGCTGACAAAATATTCGCACCAAGCAAATTCTTATTTCTATATGCCTTTTTTCAGCTGTTCTTTACATAGAACAATGGAACAAAATGGGTTAAATAAATCCTAGCCGAGTCAAGTCCTAAGTTTAAGAACAGGATTCGATAAGGATTTCTTTAATAGAACAGTATTAAGTGTGCTTTTTTTATATTGGAATTATTACTATTGCTGCCGACTGTATACTTTTACTGCCGACTGTATGTCGAGATCACCAAATTTGTAACGATAGGACTGATACTTCTTATCATTTTTCCCTTTTTTGGTGTTACACAAAATTGGTCAACAAAAACTGGCGACGACGGTTTTATCCAGATTGAAACTATTAGTCCTCCTAGTTCTAATAAATAGAAATTTTCGTAAAAATGAATACTTAATGAGATTCGCTCTTTTTAAAAAATGAACTTGAATAGATCAAAATCATTTTCTCAAATTTATATCTGAGCACAAATTAACTCATTTTTTAGACAATGAACTAGAGTTTTAATCAGCTCTTTATTTTCATGAGTTTGCACAACACTGATTATAATACAATATTTAACGTATTATTCTTACAATATCTTTGTTTTTAACGTATTCAGTATAAGATATGTAATTTTTAAACGTTAAAAATGCTGTATTTTATAGTTATTTTAGTTTAAATATATATATGTAAACGGGACAAAACGTATATAAAACAAACTTTTTTACATGGAGAAATGTCTTAAAGTAAACCATTAAATCTGTCTTAAAAGTCATGGCAGATTACTTAAAACGCCTATCGAATAATTTATTTTGCATGAAATTTTAATATTAACAGTAAAAGAAAACTGGATTATTTTGCTTACATTCTGCACATTTACTCGTTTAAATGGAAGATGTTTTCAATCACATTTGAATAAAAAATGGATTTATATTCAGTAAAGTATTCATCTCTAAAATATTTCATTTTGTATTTTTGTTTTAAGAAAACGAAAAATGCATTAAAAAATCGATTTTTAAATTATTTATTTTAAAAATATTTCTAAATAATTTTTAAAGAGTTTTTACTTGTACTTATATGCAGTAAAGAAACAAAATGTGCTTTGTAGATTTTATAACATTTTAAAAACTAGTCTTGGCCTATAATTAAATGGTAACATAGTTACCTAATTCCATCGAAAAATAATTACCGTATTATATATAAATAAAGGGAAGTATATCAGTGTGTATCGCTAAGTATTTTGCAGCCCAGGCCTAGGAGTGCTGAACTATAAACTTTTAAAATTTGGTATCTTAATCCTTGCTAATGTATGCAGAGCGTAAGGATATCTTTGCTTTTCGAATTTACAATTTTTTCCACTAATTTTTTTCAAACAGAGGTATTTTAATTACTTTAATAAAATTACTTTTCACTCTTTCGCAGCCAGCCACGCTGGTAAAATATAGTTTTTATAAAATCGCGATTTTAATATGAATGTATAGTCTTGATTTTGTTCATACCATGACACTTCGTTCGAGAAAAATCTCACTGAATTTGTTGATATATTTCCTTATGCTTAATATATATATATATATATATATATATATATTAATTAAACAAAATATTATTTCATTCTAATCGTTGTCATTTGTAAACAACTGATTATGTGGAGTGATCAAAAATTCCTTTTAAAGTAAAATGTTTCTATCATTTCATTTTTAATTTGTCTCTATTCAAATATTAAAATAGTTAGAAGGATGAAACTTTTTTAATTTGAATTAAAATTAAACATTTGTTGATAGGAAACACGCTGAGTTCGACAGCGGGGACCTTATGCAAGCTTTTAAGACATTTTAATATACATTTTTTTTTGTAAAAATAGTGATTCAATTACTTTGAAAATTCATTTAAATACAGCGACCAGGAAAATGGTCATGCCTGAAAATAAAGAATAAAAATGTATTTTATCTTTAACTTTGAATTGACATTACACTGAATTCAGTTTTTTTCCTCCATTGTTTAAAACTTAAAAAAATAGCACAAAAGTTGACAGTTATATGTGACCGATAAAGTGCATAGAATAATTCACTACTGATAAATCCTACTGATAAATCCTTTGCTATTTATAAGATATATAACGATAATATATAACGAATATATAAAATCAGAATTTAAAAATTTCTAGTATGTTTCTATAATATTTTTGATAATAACTAGAAGATGTTGTCCGTTTCACTAATCACTATATTGCAATAATTATCAAAATTACATATAACCTAATAATATAAAAATTTCATAAAAAAAGGAGAGGTTAAATGAAAAATTCCTTTATAGTGTGTGTTGGGTACACCAACCAACACACACACCTAGAAATCGCATACGTAAGTTAAATTAAAGTGGAGAAACTATGTATTAGAAACTTTTTTTGCCCCCACCCCGACCCAAAGGGAGGAAAAAGGATATTTCTTAAAAGAATATTTCTCAAAGTCACTTCATAGTGCATGTCATGTGCACATGGCAGATACACTTAACAAGAAACCGGTTTCCTGAGATAATTTTAAATGGAATTACGTTTGTAAACATGTTTTTTGCCCTCACCTTAAAGGGCGAGGGCAAAAATCATTAAATTATGTAAGATCCGTTACATTTTATTAAATCCATTTATAGAGCGTTTTAGGCACACGATTGCTTGTAAACAATCAATACACCAAAAAAAATCACCTTTCTGTATAAATTTAGAAGAGAGTTATAATTAGAACGTGCTCTTTACCCCCCCCCCTCCCCACTACGAACCAAAAGTTAGAAAGGGACACTTCGTAAAATCCATTTGCAGTGCGCATTGGGTACACATAGCACACGCGGATACAAAAAGAAAAAAAAAATGTCCTGCCATAATTTCGAGAGCGTTCTTTTGTAAAATTCGGAATTTTCGATTTATCCCCCCCCCCCTCACACATACACACATAATAATAATTCCCCCTTCCTACCTGAAAATTGAAAATTGAAAAATCGATGAATTTATTTTTATTTTATTTCTTTATTTCTTTATTTAATTTATTTTTGTGTTTGAATCTAGTGTCCTCATGCACAATTTCTTCAATGTGAAGCAATTTGGAGCCGAATTTTGTTCTCAGACATGTATTTGCTGTCCACATGCCAAGGGGAAAGGAGGATTTTCGCAAAATACGATGAAGCTCAAATTCGAACCGGAGCGATAGCAGCAATCCTAGTGTCAACAGAGGGGAACTAAGAACTTTCACAATGTTAGGTGTAAATGAATAGCATCGATAGTATATAAAATTTTCTTTTTCTTCACTTTCTATTATTTTTAAATTCACAAAAATATACTATAGACATTCACAGCTATTCTTCTAAAAAATAAAATAAAATTTTATAATATTAAAAATATACTTTGCTAAACATATTCATATTCAAGTACAAATTAAAATTAAAAACTGTCCTTCTGAAATAGTAGTATGAAATCGTTAAATATTTAACATTGCTTGGTTTAAATAATACAAAATGTTTTAGAATGTAAAAATGAATTTGTTTCATGTATATTTTCAAAATTTATTTGCATAATGTTTAGTACTTGCTCCTTAAAATAAATTGTTTTTGATAATTATGTTTGTAAACAATAACAAAGTTGCGAAACGAAAACATAGATATAATAATAATAAGACTGGCGATTGCGTAAGCTGGGAAGCTCGAGAAACTTACAGCATTTGACAACAGAGAGACTATAGTCGACTTTTTGTTACCATGGAGTATACCGGAGTGTCCTATCTGTGTAATAATTGGTGGTGTGGGCATAGAATAATAATAAAGGAAGAAGGAGCATAAGGTTTCTACATAAGCTGTTGTGTTGCCACAAAAAACAGCGATTATTAACAAGCCTTTATTAACAAACTTGAATATTGAGAGGAGCAAAAGTAGCTTTCGCTGGCATTTCACTAGAAGGGGTTTGTAAGCATTAAGACTATTGGCGTGCTCCTTCTTCCTCTATTATAATTCTATGGGTGTGGGTCAGGGCTCAGTAAAAAACCTTCAAACCAAAATTCGTGACCCAATCCAAGGCAGAATCGTCACAGCAGTTTTGACTGAATTATGGATGTACTTTTTATATGTATTGATGAAAGTTTATGCGAAATCATATTTTGCCCCCTTACCACTTTTGGGGCCGAATTTTTTTAATTTCAGAAGTTGTTTTATAGATGTTTGTGTTCACAATATTTACAAGCAAAAATCATACGGATATCTGTTTATTTTTTTTCTCTCTTTGAGATACGAAGGATTATGTGAAAATATTTTTTTTTGCCCATGTGAAAACAGGTTTTGCCCCCTTCCTCTCATTATGGGCCGAAAGTCTAAAATTCCTAAAATTGATTTTTATGTGTTTGTATTTCTTATATTTTAAATGAAAATTATACGGATAATTTGTAAAGATTAATTTCATTTGCCTTTTTAAAGCATAAATGTACAAATTTTCATCGAACAAAAAAATAATTTTTAAGTATATCATTACGCATCTACTTTACGAATTTCTTAAAACTTCTGTATGTTATATTTTACTAGCTGGCTTTGCCCGCTTCGCTGGACACTATATTTAAATGATTTCTTTGTAACTGAATATATTTCGATTGGCGACTATTTTCGTCACAGCTTTAGTATGGGACCTCCTTGGCAATATCAAACATTTTTTGAACTTCTCGAATCTGTACAACAGAACTATTATTAAAACAAATATTTTCGAAAACAGTCCAATAGCTGGTGTTAATTCTTCAAATATTCTGGAAACAGTTGAAGCTGTTACTCGTACAATATAAGTCATTATTCGATGAATGTTCTGGGACAGTCCAAAAATATTCACTTGTTCCACAGGAGTAAAGCAAATAACATCAACTACACCAGCGCAAAAATTTTCGCTCACTCACGAAAAATGTCCAGTCGCTTAGAGCTCAATCCCTAAAGTGCAATGACTCAGAATAGGTCTCTGAATAACTTTGGATCGCAGTGACTACATACTCTTTCCCAAAAATCAACTCACACCTACTTATAACTTTTGGCGATGGGGCTTGGCGATGACTTCATCGAGAATCCCTTGGTAAGCTTAAGGTCATGTTCCCGTGTGTCGGAGAGCTTCGAAACATCGGGAACCCTAAACTACCATTTTTCATCAAATTTGGTAACCAACTCGCCAAGTTTGTCGCCAAGACTATGCTTTCTATTAAACATATCTTTATTTAGTTATTTAAATATTAATTTGAATTAATCAAATATTTCTGCCCGACAGCGTGCAAGTGCAGTCACACACAGCAGCTTATTTATTTGTATGTTAAATTAGCGTAGTGATTGGTATATAAAAAAATAAATGAATTTAAATTTACATTTAAACCAGTTTATAAAGTTTCTATATTAAAAAAAAAAAAAAAAAAAAAAAAAAAAAAAAACTTGGACTCATGTCAAAGTTGCACCTTGGGGGGAATCATGTCAAAGTTGGGCCTTGGGGGGGACTCATGTCAAAGTTGGGCCTGGGGGGGACTCATGTCAAAGTTGTGCCTTGGGGGGACTCATGTCAAAGTTGTGCCTTTGGGGGGACTCATGTGCCTTGGGGGGACTCATGTCAAAGTTGTGCCTGGGGGGGACTCATGTCAAAGTTGTACCTTGGGGGGGACTCATTTCAAAGTTGTGCCTGGGGGGGACTCATGTCAAAGTTGTGCCTTGGGGTGACTCATGTGCCTTGGGGGGACTCATGTCAAAGTTGTGCCTGGGGGGGACTCATGTCGAAGTTGTGCCTTGGGGGGGACTCATGTCATAGTTGTGCCTTGGGGGGACTCATGTCAATGTCATTTTGAAAAGATTTTGTTGAAATTCTGGCAAAAGCAGAATTTAGTTTAGGACGGAGGACTATTAGTTTTTTTTTCTTCCCAATTATAACATCGCTTTCAAATTATTCAATTATATTTTCGATAAATTTTAGATTTCGATAAATGTCCAACTATCGAAAAATGATTTCAACAAATGTCCAACTATCGAAAACGACAACGCAAAAATCGCTGTCTGAGACTAATAGGCCCTCAGTCCTAAAAATAACTAACTAACTAAATATTATCGTGCTACACAACTTTATTGTATCTCTCCCTTGGCGGCTTTTGAATTTTTGTCGCCATATTAGCTTTTTTTTTTTTTTTTTTTTTTTTTTTTTTGTATAGTTTCTTGCATAAAAATAGAAAGCGTGATACATTTTCGTTAACATATAAGAACCCTTCATATTCTGTTTATTTTATTAATGGTTTTTAGGTTTAAAATAGTGCTTGATAAAATAAATTTTCTATTTTTAAAACTGCACTTTTTTTCTATAAAAATATCTACTCAGATAAAAATAGATCATTTATGTGACTACTATTTCAGTTTATTTTTTTTTCGTTTTGTAATATTTTTCTTGAACTACCTAGATTAAAATCGCTGTTGCTAAATTAAACCTCTTGGCGAAAAATGTTCGGTGTACTTCAACGCAACAATTTAAAAAATCTCCCAGAAGGATCTGTAAATAAAAATGATTTTAGTACAACATAGATTAGCATCGTAAACTATGTTAGAACTTTATCAATGTGTAAAAGAAATTTTAAATTAAAAATGGCGTCAATTTTTGTGAGATGCATAATTTATTTTTATTTTTTTTTAAATTTTTTATTGTTCACGTTTAGATAAATGTGTTTATTTTCCTGTTGGAAAAAAAAATAAATAAACTCGTTTTTTTTTCTTTTGGCAACAATTAAATTATTGATAAAATTTAAATGGCTAATTTTTTCCTATTATTAGCTTACAAAATTGCTATTTTATGCATAAAAATCACAAAACAAAGTTTTTTTTTTGGAATAAAAGGTAGCCAACTTTGTAAGTTAGGGTATAAGCTATCTCCATTACAAATTTCATCGAAATCCGTCGAGCAGTTTTGGCGTGAAACTCAGTCAAATAAATTCACGGACATTCACATTTATATATATATAAGATTATGCTTAAAATTTCATATGTTTTATTATTCAGGAAACATTTTTTTTAAACAGCATTAAGAAAATCGAATATTTTGCTTACTATTTTCATATCCATTCGTTTAACAGGAAGATTTTTTCAATCACGTTTGAATAATATAGATAGATAGATAGATAATCAGAACGTACAGTAGAAATATAATATTATCAGTTCATACAATTAGAATTCAAAGATGATTTAATATCAGTATTCAAACAATTAATATGATCAAAAACTAAGACCACTCAAATCAAACCAAAAAAAGTGATAAAAGTAGTCCTTAATGATCACGAAACTGACAAACACTGAATGACAATAGTAATAATGATAATAATAATAATACTAGTAATACAACATAATATGCGCAAATTTCAGCAATAAAATTTATATATATATATATATATCATATAATATTTGTCTCTAAAATTTCCATAATATTCAGAAAAGAGACTGCAGGAAGAGAAATAATAACCATAAAGAATCAAAACTATGACTAAAACATAAAAAGAAAAAGAAAACTTAAAAAAAAAAGAAAAGAAAAGAAAAGAAAAAATATCATTCATTACGTAATTTCGATTTTTTTTTAAAACTCAGAACGCATTAGCAGATTTGATTTTTTGTTTTTTTCATTTATTTTAATGTTAGGTCATTTTATCTTAAAAAATCTCTTTGTAAGATTTTATGTATATTAAAATGTATTTTAAAAAATGCATTGTTGATTTATTACTTTTTACTTCCTTATACAAAGTATAAGGAAGTATAGTAATCCCGATTTGCGAAATGGATTTTGTATTTCACATTGCTCGAAAACGAATGATCGCTGGATGTTGCCAATTTATACGTGTGACTGTCATGATGTCTAGTTGCACACCTGCAAGTGTCGTCTTAACACGAGCTCTCGTTTTAGAGATATAAGGGTTTTTACACGATTTTTCGTGACGTCTGTATGTGTGTGTGTCTGTGTGTGTGTGGGTATGTCGCATAACTCAAAAACGGTTGGACGTAGAAAGTTGCGAATTGGTACAGAGGTGTGTTATAACATCTAGTTGTGCACCTCCCTTTTTGGACTTTGTATGATTTTCCGTTTTGGAGATATTTAGAAAATTAGGTTCATAATGACAAAAAATACATAGGTTTTGGCCATAATGTATCAAAAAACGGTGATAACTCAAAAACGGTTTGGACAAATCTTGCAATTTAACTGACTTCCCGACTAGCTAGACATTTGAAACATTCAGAACACGTTGACAATGCATTTTTTAAAATATTTTTAGCCAACTGTTTCCGATGCCTGCTGCCTTCAGCGGCGTTTATGTGATTGAACAGAAAATTTATTTAACTAACTTCCCGACTAGCTAGACATTTGAAACTTTCAGACTAGATCAGAACACGGTGAAAATGCATTTTTTAATACTTTTAGCCAACTGTGTAGGGTTCCTGCTGCCTTCGGCAGCGTTACCAGTACAAATCTTGCAATCGATTTTTAACTAACTTCCCGACCAGCTAGACATTTAAAACTTCCCCAAGGCACAACTATGACATAAGTCCCCCCCCCCAAGGCACAACTTTGACATGAGTCTCCCCCAGGCATAACTTTGACATTAGTCCCCCAAGGCACAGCTTTGTCACGAGTCCCCCCCAAGGTACAACTTTGACATGAGTCCCCAAAAGGCACAACTTTGACATGAGTACCCCCCAAGGCACAACTTTTACATGAGTCCCCCCAAGGCACAACTTTGACATGAGTCCCCCAAGGCACACCTTTGACATGAGTCCCCCCAAGGTACAACTTTGGCATTAGTCCCCCCAAGGTACAACTTTGACATGAGTCCCCCCAAGGCACAACTTTGACATGAGTCCCCCCCCCCCCAAGGCACAACTTTGACATGGTAACTTTTCGACTAGCTAGACATTTGTGTGTGATGAAACGCTCATGATAGTTAAATGAAATCATTAAAAGAAAAGTTACAAAATAAAATTTATGTTTGGCGACCCAGTTTTCATAATTCCCCAGGCAAGACAGCTTTAATAAAGGAACCCTATGGCGACTTTTAAAATTTTGCCGCCATGTTGGTGAGATCCCTTTAATTTTATTATTTATTCTTTTTGGCGTAATTTTTTGTTAAAAAGCCTTAGTACCTATTTTGATTATGCTTTTTATGATTGCGTTTTTCAGTCAACTTATGACAAAAGTTGATATTTTGTTTATATCTTTAAAGTATTGATGGGTTTAAAATGACGCCTTGAAAGATTGTAAAGATGCAACTTTTAAAAATAAATTTTCCTATGAAATGATCTAATCAGACAAATATCGTCATTAAAAAAAAAAAAAAATATTGTATCACTGAACTGAGTCCGCGTGCTTAAATATTATCGGTATATTATTTTTTATCCTCGCGTATTTTATTGTCACTATCGTATTATTTCTACAATATAATCGCAACTGGTTCACGTTAGAGAAATATTACATAGATTATAAATTAGGCAACAGTATTATTGATTATTTGTATTTATTTTATTTTCTTTATTAAAGTGAAAGAAAGTGGAATGATATTCTGTGCTGAAAAAGTTATCAATGGTATACATTTTTAAACTATTTATTAATTTTATAAATGACTTATAGTAATTTATTTTCAAGTAAGATTTTAGAAAGCTTCTTTTTAACTGTGAATAGTGACTAAGTGACAGCTAGTTTACTACTTAAAATTTTGATGTACGTTGTCAAGTTTGGAGGTAAATTATTAAGAGACTTGATTTTAATTTTTAAATAAATTTCGGCACCATAATGAAACGGGAGGTTGAGGATGGCGGCAGCTCCGAATCACCCAGAATTATATGTTAAATAAAAATATTCCACTACCTATTTTAGATTATTTTAAAAGTACAATGAATTTTATCTTACCTTACTGATCTATATATTTTTATTTTTATAAAAACTACGATTATTTTAATTTAATTTCAATATTAAAACTGTAAATGGAGAAAGAAGTAATACCAAGAAATGTGGTAAATAAAACTGCTTCTGAAACCTCTTTAAAACCGTTTTAAAAGTAAGTCGGAAACTTTAAAATACTGTAAAATTTTTAAGTAGTAAATTTTATGTTTGGAACAACAATAGTATCTCCCCACAGCTGAATTTGGCGATTATGGCTAAATCATAAATCTAAAAACCATAAATGATAATATCATAAGCTAAATTATAAATCATAAAATCATAAATCCAAAATAAATAGCATGCAGACTGCCATATTATATCGCAAACAGTCCAGAACGACATCGTTATCGTTCAAAACGGCGCCAAAGAAAAAATCGCCAAATTCAGCTGTGGGGAGATACTATAGTTGTACCTTATGTTTTAGTTTCTTCGAAGAATATCACTCATATTATATATTGCTTGGGGGGGGGGAGACATTTATATTATCATCTGCTTTACTTTAAAGTTTGGCAGACGATTTTAGAGAAAAGTGTAAATGAAAATCCTTTTCGGATTTATCATGAGCAAACTATATTCATATTTAAAAAAGAATAAAATATACTCGCAAACCCATACGAAATTTTCGCAGTTTCTTTCTTTTTTACTTCCTTATACAAAGTATAAGGAAGTATAGTAATCCCGATTTGCGAAATGGATTTTGAATTTCACATTGCTCGAAACCGAATGATCGCTGAATGTTGCCAATTTATACGTGTGACTGTCATGATGTCTAGTTGTACACCTGCAAGTGTCGTCTTAACACGAGCTCTCGTTTTAGAGATATAAGCGACTTTACACGATTTTTCGTGACGTCTGTATGTATGTGTGTCTGTGTGTGTGTCCGTATGTCGCATAACTCAAAAACGGTTGGTCGTAGAAAGTTGCAAATTGGTACATAGGTTTGTTATAACATCTAGTTGTGCACCTCCCTTTTTGGACTTTGTATGATTTTCCGTTTTGGAGATATTTAGGAAAATTAGGTTCATAGTGACCAAAAATACATGTTTTGGCCATAATGTATCAAAAAACGGTAATAACTCAAAAACGGTTTGGAGAAATCATGCAATTTAACTGACTTCCCGACTAGCTAGGCATTTGAAACTTTCAGAAAAGCTCAAAACACGTTGACAATGCATTGTTTGAATATTTTTAGCCAACTGTTTCCGATACTTGCTGCTGCTTTCAGCAGCGTTTATGTGATTCAACAGAAAATTTATTTAACTAACTTCACGACTAGCTAGACATTTGAAACTTTCAGACTAGATCAGAACACGGTGAAAATGCAATTTTTTAATACTTTTAGCCAACTGTTAAGGGTCCCTGCTGTCTTCGGCAGCGTTACCAGTACAAATCTTGCATAAGTTTTTAACTAACTTTCAGAAAAGCTCAGAACACGGTGATAATTCATTTTTAGGACTGAGGGCCTATTAGTCTCAGACAGAGATTTTTGCGTTATCGTTTTCGATAGTTGGACATTTGTCAAAATCATTTTTCGATGGACATTTATCGAAAATATAATTGAATAATTTGAAAGCGATGTTATAATTGGGAAGAAAAAAAAACTAATAGTCCTCCGTCCTAAACTAAATTCTGCTTTTGCCAGAATTTCATCAAAATCTTTTCAAAATGACATTGACATGAGTCCCCCCAAGGCACAACTATGACATGAGTCCCCCCCCAAGGCACAACTTTGACATGAGTCCCCCCCAGGCACAACTTTGACATGAGACCCCCAAGGCACAACTTTGACATGAGTCCCCCCAAGGTACAACTTTGACATGAGTCCCCCCCAAGGCACAACTTTGACATGAGTCCCCCAAGGCGCAACTTTGACATGAGTCCCCTCCCCAAGGCACAACTTTGACATGAGTCCCCCAAGGCACAATTTTGACATGAGTCCTCCCCAAAGCACATGAGTCCCCCCAAGGCACAACTTTGACATGAGTCCCCCCCAAGGCACAACTTTGACATGTCCCCCCAGGCCCAACTTTGACATGAGACCCCCAAGGCACAACTTTGACATGAGTCCCCCCCAAGGTACAACTTTGACATGAGTCCCCCCCAAGGCCCAACTTTGACATGAGTGCCCCCAAGGCGCAACCTTGACATGAGTCCCTACAAGGCCCAACTTTGACATGAGTCCCCTCAAGGTACAATTTTGACATGAGTCCCCCCAAGGCAAAACTTTGACATGAGTCCCCCCAGGCCCAACTTCGACATGAGACCCCCAAGGCACAACTTTGACATGAGTCCCCCCCGAAGGTACAACTTTGACATGAGTCCCCCCCAAGGCACAACTTTGACATGAGTCCCCCCAAGGCGCAACTTTGACATGAGTCCCCTTCCCAAGGCACAACTTTGACATGAGTCCCCCCAAGGCACAACTTTGACATGAGTCCCCCCAAGGCCCAACTTTGACATGAGTCCCCCCAAGGTACAACTATGACATGAGTCCCCCCAAGGCACAACTTTGACATGAGTCCCCCCATAGCACAACTTTGACATGAGTCCCCCCAAGGCACAACTTTGACATGAGTCCCCCCAAGGTACAACTTTGACATGAGTCCCCCCAAGGCACAACTTTGACATGAGTCCCCCCCATGGCACAACTTTGACATGAGTCCCCCCCAAGACACAACTTTAAAATGAGTCCCCTCAAGGCATTTTTTTTTTATTTTTTTTATTTTTAGCCAACTGTTTCGGGTCCAGTGACAATGTTTTTTAACATGTATATTTCTAAAAGTGTATAAGGAAGTCATGTGGTGCCCACATCAGATTTTTTTAAACAGTTTCCACTTACATATAAAGGCGTATAAAAAAGTAATTACATCAGAAATAAATAATTGAAAAATATTCAGTTCCTTCAAGCAAAAATGAAAAAAAGAACCTAGTGTAAAAAATCTGTAAATAAACATAAAAAACACTAAAAAAATTACATGTATTATGTGATTTTACTTACTTGTTAGTTTTGTTTCTTAAAAATACTAAAAAATACGCATTAAGGATTTTGATTTTTTATTCATGCATTTTAATATTAGGTTTAAAAAAAAATAAAAATAAGCGTTTTATGTTTGAAAATGCATTACTAAATACGTTGAATGTTCTTAGTGATTATTCATTGGTTTACGTTAAAAAGATGATTTTTAAAAGTTTTTTTTTTTTTTTTTTTTTTTTTTTTTTTTTTTTTTTTTTAAGATTTGAGAAAAATATAAAAAGAATATTAAAACCTATGTAACATTTAAAATGAGATAAAAATACAAAACTTTAAAACTTTAAAAATACAT
Source organism: Salticus scenicus (assembly GCA_963930645.1). Lineage (NCBI taxonomy): Eukaryota > Metazoa > Arthropoda > Arachnida > Araneae > Salticidae > Salticus > Salticus scenicus. The sequence goes on from OZ005659.1 coordinate 66,258,214, forward strand.
TTTAATTAAAAACATTAAAACACAAGATAGACGTTTCGGCTAGAACACTAGCCCTCCTCAGTGTCAAGCATACAAGCACAGCATTTACAAAAATTCATAATACATCATAGCAAGATTAAATATTCAGGAGGAATAGCTTTAGCCTCGTTCAAGGCAGAATGTTGCATTTTAGTAAAAGCACCCTCTAGAAAAATACGAGATTCATAAATATTTATATTAGAAGCTAAAGTTTTCAAGTTTTCAAAATCCGGAATATGGTCACTATTGAGAGAATGGATTACGAGTTTTGATTTTAAATCTCCTGTTTTATATGAGCGTTTTTGTTCCTTTAATCTAATTTCACCTATTCTGCCAGTTTCACCGATATATGTAGAACCACAATTTTTACAATGAATACTATAGATTACACCAAGACGTTTAAGAGGAGGGACAGCGGGTTTAAAGTTTGAGAGAAAGTTACTAATACGGAGCTGAGGTTTAAAGCTAGTAGATATATTAACTGTTCTAAGTAATTTAGAGATATTTTCAGAAATACCTTTATAATAAGGGATAGTAGTACGATAAGTGGAATTTTTAACTTTAGAATAAACTGATTTATATGGAAAATAGAACTCTTCTTTATAAAAACTTTGAAATTTTGAAAACGTGAAAACTTTAGCTTCTAATATAAATATTTATGAATCCCGTATTTTTCTATAGGGTGCTTTTACTAAAATGCAACATTCTGCTTTGAACGAGGCTAAAGCTATTCATTGTATATTTAATCATGCTATGATGCATTATGAATTTTTGTAAATGTTGTGCTTGTATGTTTGACACTGAGGAGGGCTAGTGTTCTAGCCGAAACATCTGTCTTGTGTTTTAATGTTTTTAATTAAAATGTATTTTTAAAGTTTTAAATTTTTGTATTTTTTGTCTCATTTTAAATGTTACATTGGTTTTCATGTATTAATGAGACGCATAAATTATGTTTAATTTTATTTTTAAAAAATATTATTTATCATAATAAATATATTTTTGGTCTTAATTTACAGAATAAAAAGTACTTTCTAGTAGTCTAATTGTATCATTTTAAAGGTTATTTTATTAAAAATGTACTCTAATATTGCCATTATACTGATGTTGTCAATATTCCAGTCATTGTAATTTATAATTAACGTAATTTTATCATTAGTTTTCTTAAATGTGGATGTGCAATTTTCAAAAAAAGATATTTGATATTTCTTTCTTTCTTTATTTTTTAAGAGAAAACAGATTAACAAAAGCACATTTAAACGTTGCATATATGCATTATACAGCGTGTCTATACGATTTGGGCACATTTTGGTGTTTAATAATTCATAAAATAATGAAGATTTTTCTAGCAAAATACCCATTGGTCTATGTGTCTGCAAATGCAGACGTAACAGGTAAGAATATTTTTCGTAGCACAACTCCATCATGTTCAGGACATATCAAAACGTATAAATCCACCGAAAATCGAAAGTAACAAAATTATCGGATCCAATATTTTTTTACAAAGTAAATGAGTGAAATTAACAAAATATAGATTCTTCAATAATGAACTTTTGTATATATATATATATATATTATTATTATTAAAAGTTATCTTGTCAAACTTAACTGGATATCTAAAGTTTACACAACAGATCACAAAGTAAAGCACAACCATCAAATATATATTGCAATTCAAATATTTCAATAAGTACTATCAGAATAATAAGTATAGTTAATTCTGAAATAGTTATTCAATGACAGTTTAATGTAAAATTACGTTGATCAGTTCTGGCGCTAAAATTGGTGTATATATGTATAATTGTTTATTTTATATACACATACAGACGGACAATTAATGGAATTGGTAAAATCAAGTTCAGGTCATGTCAAAAAGTATAAATCTGCCGGAAGACTCAAATAAAAGAAAGTTAACGGATCCAATAATTTCTTCAATTTCCAAAGGTAAAATTATTAAAATGAAGGTTCTTCGTTAACGAACTTTTGTAAAAAAAAAAATTATTAAATTTTATTTTGCCAAACTGAACTGGGTACCTAAAATTTACATGAGAAACTACAAAGTAAAAGAAGACTATCAAAGTCATATTGCAGCTCTAAATATTTAAATAAGTATTATCAGAATACTCATTATATTTAAATATAAAATGGCTAAAAACAAAGTATTAGATGAAATGTAAACCCACAAAAAATAAATAAAAATATTTATTAAAATATTACATAATTTTTAAAATGGATTAATTTGTTTTATAAGAATAAATGTGTAATATAATCAAGAAGTAGGTGGAATATTTACTTTGCTTAATACCTCGTGAGATCACAAATTTATTAGACAAATATGTAATAAAAAGATCAAATATTATCAGCTAGAATAAATATGGAAAAAATATTAAATATGTGTTGTTTTATAATAATTGGAAAACTTAATGCGATATAGTTCTCTCTTTCTGTTTGAATTCAGGAGTTATTAATGAATATTTACTTTAGTTTTGTTTAGCCTTTTCGTTTATTTTCAATATGTTCTTGATATAAAAAATCGCATAATATGTCTTTATGTAAATTAAAGAAACAAAAAAGGAAAAGAGTAATGAACAATTGGACAAATATTAAGATATTTAGTTCAGAAATTATTTCACAAATAGAGTTTTTTTCTTTTTTACGAACTTTATAAAAGGTTATTAAACCCTTTTTTTTTTCTCTCTCTCTCTACCGTTAAAATGAAGTTTCATTCTATTTTGAAATCTCCTCAATTCATTTTTCTTTATTCTTTTTTTTACGGTGTATGTATATGTGTGTTTATTTGTAGGATAGAATTCACTTATTTCCACTGAACTAAAATTCAATAGGTATGTTACAGGTCACTGTTTGCATTTGGATTAATGTAGAACCTATAGATATCATTTAAAGGGAGACAATAATAAAAATATTTATTATTTTTGCTTTTATTTATTGCTTGTGAATTCAAATTTTTGAAATATTTTAGCGCGATAGCGTACACACGTTCTTGTATAGCTGCCGAAAAAGTTAATTGACATTTTAATAGTCACTGTTGCACGGCCTGAATAATTCTGATGAGTGTATGACATTTAGCTTTATTACAGAAAAATGTAGTACATTTAGATCTTCACAAAGAAAAAAAAATCTGATGTGGGCACCACATGACTTCCTTATACACTTTTAGAAATATACATGTTAAAAAACATTGTCACTGGACCCGAAACAGTTGGCTAAAAATAAAAAAAATAAAAAAAAAATGCCTTGAGGGGACTCATTTTAAAGTTGTGTCTTGGGGGGGACTCATGTCAAAGTTGTGCCATGGGGGGGACTCATGTCAAAGTTGTGCCTTGGGGGGACTCATGTCAAAGTTGTACCTTGGGGGGACTCATGTCAAAGTTGTGCCTTGGGGGGACTCATGTCAAAGTTGTGCTATGGGGGGACTCATGTCAAAGTTGTGCCTTGGGGGGACTCATGTCATAGTTGTACCTTGGGGGGACTCATGTCAAAGTTGGGCCTTGGGGGGACTCATGTCAAAGTTGTGCCTTGGGGGGACTCATGTCAAAGTTGTGCCTTGGGAAGGGGACTCATGTCAAAGTTGCGCCTTGGGGGGACTCATGTCAAAGTTGTGCCTTGGGGGGGACTCATGTCAAAGTTGTACCTTCGGGGGGGACTCATGTCAAAGTTGTGCCTTGGGGGTCTCATGTCGAAGTTGGGCCTGGGGGGACTCATGTCAAAGTTTTGCCTTGGGGGGACTCATGTCAAAATTGTACCTTGAGGGGACTCATGTCAAAGTTGGGCCTTGTAGGGACTCATGTCAAGGTTGCGCCTTGGGGGCACTCATGTCAAAGTTGTGCCTTGGGGGGGACTCATGTCAAAGTTGTACCTTGGGGGGGACTCATGTCAAAGTTGTGCCTTGGGGGTCTCATGTCAAAGTTGGGCCTGGGGGGACATGTCAAAGTTGTGCCTTGGGGGGGACTCATGTCAAAGTTGTGCCTTGGGGGGACTCATGTGCTTTGGGGAGGACTCATGTCAAAATTGTGCCTTGGGGGACTCATGTCAAAGTTGTGCCTTGGGGAGGGGACTCATGTCAAAGTTGCGCCTTGGGGGACTCATGTCAAAGTTGTGCCTTGGGGGGGACTCATGTCAAAGTTGTACCTTGGGGGGACTCATGTCAAAGTTGTGCCTTGGGGGTCTCATGTCAAAGTTGTGCCTGGGGGGGACTCATGTCAAAGTTGTGCCTTGGGGGGGGACTCATGTCATAGTTGTGCCTTGGGGGGACTCATGTCAATGTCATTTTGAAAAGATTTTGATGAAATTCTGGCAAAAGCAGAATTTAGTTTAGGACGGAGGACTATTAGTTTTTTTTTCTTCCCAATTATAACATCGCTTTCAAATTATTCAATTATATTTTCGATAAATGTCCATCGAAAAATGATTTTGACAAATGTCCAACTATCGAAAACGATAACGCAAAAATCTCTGTCTGAGACTAATAGGCCCTCAGTCCTAAAAATGAATTATCACCGTGTTCTGAGCTTTTCTGAAAGTTAGTTAAAAACTTATGCAAGATTTGTACTGGTAACGCTGCCGAAGACAGCAGGGACCCTTAACAGTTGGCTAAAAGTATTAAAAAATTGCATTTTCACCGTGTTCTGATCTAGTCTGAAAGTTTCAAATGTCTAGCTAGTCGTGAAGTTAGTTAAATAAATTTTCTGTTGAATCACATAAACGCTGCTGAAAGCAGCAGCAAGTATCGGAAACAGTTGGCTAAAAATATTCAAACAATGCATTGTCAACGTGTTTTGAGCTTTTCTGAAAGTTTCAAATGCCTAGCTAGTCGGGAAGTCAGTTAAATTGCATGATTTCTCCAAACCGTTTTTGAGTTATTACCGTTTTTTGATACATTATGGCCAAAACATGTATTTTTGGTCACTATGAACCTAATTTTCCTAAATATCTCCAAAACGGAAAATCATACAAAGTCCAAAAAGGGAGGTGCACAACTAGATGTTATAACAAACCTATGTACCAATTTGCAACTTTCTACGACCAACCGTTTTTGAGTTATGCGACATACGGACACACACACAGACACACATACATACAGACGTCACGAAAAATCGTGTAAAGTCGCTTATATCTCTAAAACGAGAGCTCGTGTTAAGACGACACTTGCAGGTGTACAACTAGACATCATGACAGTCACACGTATAAATTGGCAACATTCAGCGATCATTCGGTTTCGAGCAATGTGAAATTCAAAATCCATTTCGCAAATCGGGATTACTATACTTCCTTATACTTTGTATAAGGAAGTAAAAAAGAAAGAAACTGCGAAAATTTCGTATGGGTTTGCGAGTATATTTTATTCTTTTTTAAATATGAATATAGTTTGCTCATGATAAATCCGAAAAGGATTTTCATTTACACTTTTCTCTAAAATCGTCTGCCAAACTTTAAAGTAAAGCAGATGATAATATAAATGTCTCCCCCCCCCCAAGCAATATATATTATGAGTGATATTCTTCGAAGAAACTAAAACATAAGGTACAACTATAGTATCTCCCCACAGCTGAATTTGGCGATTTTTTCTTTGGCGCCGTTTTGAACGATAACGATGTCGTTCTGGACTGTTTGCGATATAATATGGCAGTCTGCATGCTATTTATTTTGGATTTATGATTTTATGATTTATAATTTAGCTTATGATATTATCATTTATGGTTTTTAGATTTATGATTTAGCCATAATCGCCAAATTCAGCTGTGGGGAGATACTATTGTTGTTCCAAACATAAAATTTACTACTTAAAAATTTTACAGTATTTTAAAGTTTCCGACTTACTTTTAAAACGGTTTTAAAGAGGTTTCAGAAGCAGTTTTATTTACCACATTTCTTGGTATTACTTCTTTCTCCATTTACAGTTTTAATATTGAAATTAAATTAAAATAATCGTAGTTTTTATAAAAATAAAAATATATAGATCAGTAAGGTAAGATAAAATTCATTGTACTTTTAAAATAATCTAAAATAGGTAGTGGAATATTTTTATTTAACATATAATTCTGGGTGATTCGGAGCTGCCGCCATCCTCAACCTCCCGTTTCATTATGGTGCCGAAATTTATTTAAAAATTAAAATCAAGTCTCTTAATAATTTACCTCCAAACTTGACAACGTACATCAAAATTTTAAGTAGTAAACTAGCTGTCACTTAGTCACTATTCACAGTTAAAAAGAAGCTTTCTAAAATCTTACTTGAAAATAAATTACTATAAGTCATTTATAAAATTAATAAATAGTTTAAAAATGTATACCATTGATAACTTTTTCAGCACAGAATATCATTCCACTTTCTTTCACTTTAATAAAGAAAATAAAATAAATACAAATAATCAATAATACTGTTGCCTAATTTATAATCTATGTAATATTTCTCTAACGTGAACCAGTTGCGATTATATTGTAGAAATAATACGATAGTGACAATAAAATACGCGAGGATAAAAAATAATATACCGATAATATTTAAGCACGCGGACTCAGTTCAGTGATACAATATTTTTTTTTTTTTTTAATGACGATATTTGTCTGATTAGATCATTTCATAGGAAAATTTATTTTTAAAAGTTGCATCTTTACAATCTTTCAAGGCGTCATTTTAAACCCATCAATACTTTAAAGATATAAACAAAATATCAACTTTTGTCATAAGTTGACTGAAAAACGCAATCATAAAAAGCATAATCAAAATAGGTACTAAGGCTTTTTAACAAAAAATTACGCCAAAAAGAATAAATAATAAAATTAAAGGGATCTCACCAACATGGCGGCAAAATTTTAAAAGTCGCCATAGGGTTCCTTTATTAAAGCTGTCTTGCCTGGGGAATTATGAAAACTGGGTCGCCAAACATAAATTTTATTTTGTAACTTTTCTTTTAATGATTTCATTTAACTATCATGAGCGTTTCATCACACACAAATGTCTAGCTAGTCGAAAAGTTACCATGTCAAAGTTGTGCCTTGGGGGGGGGGGGACTCATGTCAAAGTTGTGCCTTGGGGGGACTCATGTCAAAGTTGTACCTTGGGGGGACTAATGCCAAAGTTGTACCTTGGGGGGACTCATGTCAAAGGTGTGCCTTGGGGGACTCATGTCAAAGTTGTGCCTTGGGGGGACTCATGTCAAAGTTGTGCCTTGGGGGGTACTCATGTCAAAGTTGTGCCTTTTGGGGACTCATGTCAAAGTTGTACCTTGGGGGGGACTCGTGACAAAGCTGTGCCTTGGGGGACTAATGTCAAAGTTATGCCTGGGGGAGACTCATGTCAAAGTTGTGCCTTGGGGGGGGGGACTTATGTCATAGTTGTGCCTTGGGGAAGTTTTAAATGTCTAGCTGGTCGGGAAGTTAGTTAAAAATCGATTGCAAGATTTGTACTGGTAACGCTGCCGAAGGCAGCAGGAACCCTACACAGTTGGCTAAAAGTATTAAAAAATGCATTTTCACCGTGTTCTGATCTAGTCTGAAAGTTTCAAATGTCTAGCTAGTCGGGAAGTTAGTTAAATAAATTTTCTGTTCAATCACATAAACGCCGCTGAAGGCAGCAGGCATCGGAAACAGTTGGCTAAAAATATTTTAAAAAATGCATTGTCAACGTGTTCTGAATGTTTCAAATGTCTAGCTAGTCGGGAAGTCAGTTAAATTGCAAGATTTGTCCAAACCGTTTTTGAGTTATCACCGTTTTTTGATACATTATGGCCAAAACCTATGTATTTTTTGTCATTATGAACCTAATTTTCTAAATATCTCCAAAACGGAAAATCATACAAAGTCCAAAAAGGGAGGTGCACAACTAGATGTTATAACACACCTCTGTACCAATTCGCAACTTTCTACGTCCAACCGTTTTTGAGTTATGCGACATACCCACACACACACAGACACACACACATACAGACGTCACGAAAAATCGTGTAAAAACCCTTATATCTCTAAAACGAGAGCTCGTGTTAAGACGACACTTGCAGGTGTGCAACTAGACATCATGACAGTCACACGTATAAATTGGCAACATCCAGCGATCATTCGTTTTCGAGCAATGTGAAATACAAAATCCATTTCGCAAATCGGGATTACTATACTTCCTTATACTTTGTATAAGGAAGTAAAAATCTTATGGCTTTGTACACTCAAATTATCTGAATCACGATAGCGTCTAAATGCATTAAACGCTTGAGTTAAATTTTATGTCACTATTGCACGACTTGCATAGATTCATATTAGGGCTGTGCCGATTAATCGATTCTATTAATCGATCAATTCTTAGACCCGATCAATTTTTTTAATCGAGTTAATCGGATCGATTAATTCGATTAAAAAATTTTCAAATTCCGATTAAAATTTTCAAACTACGATTTAAAATAAAAATGCTGTTCTGCCTACAAAATATTTTTTCACATATTTTGCTAACAAACATTCTAAGAAACATGCATCAAATAATGAAAAGCAAATAAATAAATAAATAAATAAATACAAATAAAACCTCTCAAAAGAAGATGTTGCACTTTTGTTGATAGAGAAAAGGGGAGGACAGTTATTAAAATGCTGCTTCATGTGCATGCTGGAGCAACACCACCTGTCTGTAGCCTTCTACAGAATGTGTTGACTAGGGCAATAGTATTCTCAGAAACAAGAAGCTTTAAAAAAAATGGAAATGCTAAAGATAAAAAAGAAAAGAAGGGATTTAGATTTCCACTATCCCTCTGATGGGGAAAATTTCAACAGAGTTTCACAATATCTTCAAGCGTTTAATGCCTGTTCAGAATTGCTGATAGTAACTATCGAAGTAGAAACAGAAAATAACATTCTGTGTTCTAGTCCGAAGTGACAAAGAAGAACTGAAATATAATAATTTGAGATTTTTATGATAATGGTATGGAATTTTGAGAATTCATTTAAAAATAGTTACAAGCGAGATGGACAAGGCCTGGAAATATAAAACTAAAATATGTGTAAATTAATTTAATGTTTCTTTCAAAAGGAATTAAAAAAATAGTTTATTTAAAAAAAAAAATGGTGAAAGTATTTATATGGAATTAACACTTAAAGTCACCAATTATTACTCAAAAAATGGATTTAAATTTCAACTATGAAACGGATATAATTGATTAGACAAAAATTTTTGAAAAAAAAAAAATCACTCAAACTTATGAATAATATATATATATACACACAATATGAGAGTTTTATACATCATTGAAATAAAGACCGATTAAAAATCCGATTAATCGACCGATTAATCGATTAATGAACTACGATTAACCCAGTTAAAACTCTTAATCGATTCCCACCCCTAATTCATATGAATATGGGACTTACAGTTATTTTTCAGAAACACGGAGACAAAATCTATATAACTACAGCCTATGAATTCAAATGATTGGAATCGCGCTTCATTAAATTAATAAAAATTGATTAGGAGTGTTATAGGTCATTGTCACAAAAACTATATAAGTTTTAACGAGTGTAGGATTTGTATTATATTTCGCAATAATAGGAAACAAAATTCTTATACATTGCGCTCCATATACCTAATTTAATTGAAGAATCTTTTATAAATGTAAATTGTTTAAAACATAGAACAAAACATTATATAAGTTACATTGTTTTCATAATGGAAGCTCGAAATAATATACACATATCACATTCAATTGGAGATAATCATAGAGATTTTATAAAATTATTAGAAAGGCAAAATCTATATTCCATTTAGAAATTTGCTACAGAAGAGTTGTTATTGAAATATTGAGACATAAAATAGTATATGCTTTTATTTATACTTATCTTCCTTAAAGGGTTAATTCTTGCTTAAAATTTATACGCACAAAAGAAAACAAAAAGGATACATTTTGGAATATGTTTCCTGAAAAAATACGTCTTTTTCGGATCGGGTATGATTCGGCTTTTTCCACTTACTCTTCCACCATTATAGTTATATTGTAATTTTATATAGTAAGGTTTTGTGGTCAGTTAAGGAGAAAATTACTATATAAATATAAGTATATGGAAGAGTCAGGAAGAAAGACTGAACCGTATCATGTATTGTATGTGGAGAAGATCTTAATTATAACTGTGTGTTTTTATTGGTAGATGTGAAAACACAACATTTTTGTTACATGTTTTTTTTTTCTTTTTGTGTGTGTGTGTGTGTGCCTATGTGTTTTATTAGTTTACAGACACCTTTTAAAGTTTTTGAATATCTTCTAATGCTGATTATTAATCAAAACATCTGTTTTTTCTTTTGATATAACATAAAATCTGGCATTGTTATCTTTTCAAAAAAATTTCATTCTCTTTTTCCTTATTACATTCTTCAATATTGTATTGAATTCTTAACATTTTTTATTTCCGCTTTTTGATGTATTTACATATTTTCAGACTCCAGTACGATTTGAGCATGTTTAGAAAACGTCTGCCTGTGTACCTCTCTGTGTGTAATAAAAACTCTGTGGCAGTTGCATCTCGAGAATTACTGCACAAAATTTCATGTAAATTCTTATGTAGGTCCACCTTGACATAAACATGTGCCTGTCACTTTTTGGTGAAATATTGCTCATTGTGATGTTATACTGCGAATTCTACCATTTAAGAAAAGGCTGTATCTAAGGTTCTATTGTGAATAATTGAAGAACACTTGAGATGTCAGAGAAACATTATGAAGCGACAGGCACTTTAAATTTTGTGCGTATTGACGCATAGATAGATCTTCTCTTCTACAATTTACTCTGCAAATAAGAAGACTAAATACCAACATTTGAAGCATATAAATTAACCAAACTTGATATTTGAGATAATCACTATGAAATTTAAGACTAATTTAAAGTGGATGTATATCGGACGACAGTTGGAGCAAATATTTACCACTTTCTGTGACTTTTCCATGTGGCTACATCTCAGCATCTGTTGGTTAAAATTGTATCAAACTCAATGTGTAAAACATTTATCATGAGAAGCATAAATAAACTTTTATGTATGTCAAATGGTATGTGGCGCTGCTATTTAGAATGATATATAAAACAGTTTCTTGATAGTCACGATATTCTAGTTTAGAGCTTTTTCAGGATTATGATATCAACATTTTACGCAGAGTTAAATTTAATTTATAAAGTTTTCTCATAATTAATTTTTTAATATTTTGCATTTGCACAAAACACATAACAGAAAATATTGTGGATTAAAATGGACGAAATGTAAAATGGATTTAATCACTGGTTAAGAAAAAAAAAAGCAACACTCCAAATTTTCGATATATTGTTTTAGTTTCCCATCGTTTTATATAGGTATAGGGAACTTAGGTTTTCGTAAAATTTTTTGTTCTCGGTTTTTGATCCGTTTTGAGGTTTAATGAATCTAAAACTCACAAAATTCAAACATATCAGTCAGTCTGGCGTTAGTCTCTCAACTTTTTTGTGAGTTATTGCTTTTATTTATTAGATTATGTATGTACATATCATCCCAAGATTACATGATCATGAAGAGGTCGGACTAGTTTTAAAATATTGCATAAGTTTCTGACAAGATAAAGATTTATTTTTAGAATTCTAATTTCAAAATTTCATGAGGTATTGGATATTGAAGATTTTCTAAACATGGAAGAATAGTGAAAATTTCCGCATAAACATGTATAATAAAATTTCTACTTATAAAAGAAAAGAAACTATGTGACATGGACCTACGCGTATTCACGGTTCAGGGATTTTTTTTTTTTTTTTTTTTTTTTTTTTTAGATTTTAAATTTTGTTTTTATTATAATTTATATTAATTTTCGCATTTTTTTTTATTTAGTTTGAAGCTGCCTGTTTCCTTAAATTGAGGTGCTTTAATAAATGATATAATTACTTTTCATTATTGCGTAGTCAATCGCATTTTAATAATTAAATAAAATATATTTCATTTTAATCTTTGTTGTTTGTAAACAACTCTTTTCGGCAAAATTCTCAAAAAAACTTCTAAATTTTAAGACAACCTGTGTGTCCTGGCTTTCAACTCGGCGTCTCCTATTTATCAGGTTTAAAAACCGAACATCCTGACATGCATTGTCCCCGACGTGTTACTTCAAATCTATACAGTTTTATTTTACAAGCACAACTGAATACGTTATATATATATATATATATATATATATATATATATATATATATATATATATGCATGCGTGTGTGTGTGTAATATAGAAACCAATTAGATCTTTTATTATTAAGCTGTAATTTAATTAATATGTTCTTTAATAATGATACAAGGCTGTTCTTTTTAAATCGGAACTACCTGTTCCGCTTTCCTAAAAACTGAACCGTTAGTAAAATTAATTTTTTTATTATTTTTAGGTACTATTATTTTAACGTATTTCTTTCAAATTGTCTTTCCCAAGCTAATTAGTTCTTTTTATATTAAGTTGTAATTTAATCAATATATTCTAAAATAATGATTCAAACCTGTTCTTTTTAAATCAAAACTACCATTTCCGCTTTCCTAAAAACTGAACCATTAGTAAAATTATTATTATTTTATTATTATTTTAACGTATTTCTTTCAAATTGTCTTTTTTCCTCCAGTCAGAAAATATTTCCTCTAGAAAGCACAAAACTACGCCCTTTTAATCACGTGACATTTTGTCACGTATGGAAGAAAATTCCGTTTTCTCTTCTCATTTTGCTTCAGAAAAATGTGCATATATCCCTAAATAGTGGCTCTTTTTCGTTGAGGTATTGTCTAAAGAAAGTGTACGATGTTTTGGGTGGAAAATGCTAAATTTTACTGTCCTTCTCCTATGGAGAAACCCTAAAATATTTTAAGATTCAAATGATGTTGTTGAAAAGTACGGACTTCTTTTATGTCTTTCACGACTGTATATTTTAAAAATGAACAACGTATACCGTTTCAAATATATAGATATATGAATATGTATTTTTTGAACATTTCCTTTTTAGAAAATTACATATTTATACAGATAAAAATATTTTCAGAAATAATTAAAACTTGTTAAATAAAAGGTTGATTGTAGTTAACTGTTGCTATTTCAGTTTTGCGATTTTTTTTATTTATTTATTTTTTGCGGAACTGATTTGATAGTCTCAAATACTGATTGTTTCATTATCGGAGTCTAAATTCGCCCTATTACGCATGCATCATGTCTGTTGTGATATTTTATAAATAAGGGTTAGAGGAGAGAACACATATAGCTATGATTCCGACCTTCGGTATAAAAAGATCTTCCTCTTTACCAACTCCGCCAGCGTAGGCTTAGCGACTGCATCTATCTGTATGCTTTTATGCTTTTAGTCGTTTTTATGCTACTAGTAATTTTTATTACAAATATTGTTATTTTATTTCTGTGACAGTATTCAGTGATTAAATAACAAAAAAGCAATTCGAGGAAAGTGGTAAAGAGTAAATATTGGCGTGTGGGTGTCACCTCTTTTGGGAACAGAATTGCCTTTGTTTAAGACTCATAAACATAAATAAACAGTATTTTCCTTGAGAAAAGTCACAATGACAAAACTCTGAGTATTCATTATTAGTAACTTTGTTATAATTTTGAAAAACACATTACAAATGCCATACCGTACATAACAAGTATTTTTTCAGATTTTTTCATAAATAACTTAATTTGCGTTATAATAATAGAAAAAATAAGAATATTACCAACGCCATAGCTAACCTACTACACTGTAAAAAATTTTGGTTCAACGTTGAACCAAAATATGGTTCAATGCTGGGTGCATCCATATGATGGTAAAACCTGTCTCCATAACATGGTACTTGCTTTAAGCCATACTTTGGAACTACGTTGAACCATGTTTTGGGAAAAGGTTGAACCATATTTTCAGAAAAGCAAGAACCATGTTTTGAGAAAATGTTGAACCACATTTTCAGAAAAGGAAGAACCATGGACAGGTTTTACCATCATATGGATACACCCAGCATTGAACCATATTTAGAACCATATATAATAGCTTTTTTTTCCTGCTGTAAAGTCTTTTCCTGTAAGTCTTAAAGTATAAACAGTAATAATATTGATATTATTAGAATTGTTAGTTTTTTTTTTTTTTTTTTTTTTTTTGAAGATGGAAATCCTTTTGAAAAACTACAGTTGTTGCATTTTATTACGAAATTAGAGCACATACCAAATATTGAATCTTCAATCAATGTTAGTTCATTTTTCAAACAACCTGGACAACACAATATTGCAAATACAGATATTAAAATCTCTATATCCATCACTCGATTTCCACAAAGGTCAATAAAATTTGAGTTTTTAGCCAAAACAAGATCCTTTTTGTCTTCAAGTTTCGAGGAACTTGCAGTTTTAACATTACTGAAATCACCAGAAGCGATGTTCTTTCTTTCCGCAATATTATGCTGATTTCCGGCAAATTTTCGCTTTTTTGAGCGATATGTTTTGCATTTACCCATTCTTTAAGGGCTTTTTCAAACAATGTAAAGTGATTTTTAATCAAAAAAAAACTTTTTTCTTTAAGAAATATCTAAAAGAAAACCGAACAAAATAGCGGCAACGCGATGTAAACAAATAAACTCAAGATCAAGACTCAAAAGTTGAATTGCTGCTAGTTTTAAGACGATAAATTAATAATAAGGAGCCCAGGAGTTTTGAAAAATAGTGTAAAAATATCATTTAAACTTCTAATAAAAAATTAATAAAGTCGAAAATAAGCGGAAAAAGTTCCTTTTTAGGGCAACTTCCGGTTTAAAAGTCTAGCTTTCGGTTTCATTTTTGGCAGTCGCGATGTTTTAAATTGGCTATAAATTGCTTTCAAATTGACGTAGAGACAAAAGGAAAACTGTTTTAGAAAGAAAAAAGTCCAAATTTTATAAAACACACACACACACACACACAAAAAAAAAAAAAACATTTTGATGAAAATAGATGTTTTTAACATAGTCGGTCACATTAACATTTTTAAAGTTTGGCTCGTCACTTTCCTCTAAAGATGCTTAAGAGAATATAATAATTTGTTGATGTACTTTAATCTCAGACATGTTATGGACTAACAGCAAAAAAAGCTGAACTTTTTATGTCCTTCTTACAACATGCAACTAATGGTAATATTAGATAGTTGATTAATACTTTTATTGCATCCATACACTAGACATCCAAATTATAAGGTAACTAAAATTCAGAAAGTTGTTTTGGAAGTATTTATTAGGACTACCAACATATTCATTGAAAGACAAAAAAGCTGAAAAGTAGCACGTCTGTTTAATTTAAAATTATACATTTTATAGTACTAATTTTAAAAGCATTTTTATTGAGATAAATAATTAACCTTATTTCCCAATAATGGAAACAGTAATATTAAAACATAAGTATTTGCTAATGAATTATTATATTAGGGATGCAAAATAAATAATTAAAATAATAACATTGAAAAAGCAATATCTGAAGCCTAACTTAGATTTAAAAGGCTAAGTAAAGCTTATTACTAAGGTTAGTTATATAATTAGATAAATTATATATTTAATCTTATTTCTCAATAATGGAAACAGTAATATTAGAACATAATAAGTATTTGCAAAATTAGAACATAAGTATTTATTATTAGGGATGCAAAATAAATAAATTAAATGTAAAATAATAACTTTGAAAAGGCATTATTTGAAGGTTTACTTAGTTTTTACTGGTCTTTAAGGCTTTTATTGATAAGTAATAGTTACTTTTCTCAAATACTGAATACACTTCTGATTAAAACGAATAATATTCTGTAAAAGCAATTATTTATGAAAACGTTTGGTCTCGCTCTCGTGAATATAAATTCGAGAGACAATAAAACAGAAAAATGTATAAACAGACGGTCTAAAATTTAAGAACAGAAACTGATCCTTATATCATATATCTAATAAGACTACACAAGTGTGTACGTTAAAATTTGAATTAAATATTTGATACGCAGAACTTCTATAGTGAGAAATATATGAAAAAAATATAGTAACTGCTGTTATCGCGCCCAGTACAGAACAGTACATTTTTGTTGAGTGGAAAGTGGGACGAATTAAAAAAAAAAGAGAGAGATAATTATATATTTTTTTCAGATGAACATTATAAATTCGTATAAGAAAAGTAATATTAACAGAAATATAATAAAAAATATACTACATACCTGAAATATCTTTCTGAAACTACCTGAAACTTTCACAAAAGCTGACCGCGAGCAACAACAAGAACAAGTCGTCACGTGAGCAGCGGAGCAGACTTTTGAGCGAGCATGCGCAAAGCGGTGTTCTGTACTAAAGGTATTTCCATGGGTTGGTTAAACTTTGAACCATGTTGAAAGTTGAACCATGATCACATTTTTCGAGAAAGCAAGTGTTCCATTGTTTGGAATTTTCTTTTAGCTAGACCCATTCGCTGGTTCAACGTTGAACGGAAATTTTTAAGAGTGTATAAATAGTGTTTCACGTTTAAAGGAAATTTCACACCTTCCAATGTTTTAAATTAAATTACTTTAATGTTTTTTTATAAAATCTATAATATCTAATAGACTTGCAACATTACTCTCCCGATCTTGCCTTAAATATACGATATTCATAATTTTTAAAGGTAAAAATCTGTAATTTATCGTTTCTTTTTTTACGATGCTAATATATATATTTATCTAAATAAACTGCTATAATATAAATGAAAATTTTTTAATTTGTTTAAAAATAATCTACTTTTATATGTCTGTGATTAAAAACATAACAAATTTTATAAAAACTATCATCGGATGTTTTTATTTTACATGTAGCTTTAACATAAATAGAAGAAGAAAACTGAATTATTTTCCGTACATTTTATATATTTTTTCGTTTAAATGCATTTTTTTTTTTCTTTTCACATCATATTTGAATCAAAAAAGCATTTATCATTCGTATCATATTTCTCTCTAAAATCTTCTAACATGCAGAAAAAAATCTGTAAAATATCAAAATAATATCTGTAAAGAATTTCAAAAATAAAGAAAACCGGTTGAATAAAATGATGAAACTGAAAAAATATGTTATCACCCATTATGTCATTTTACTTTTTTAAAACTCAAAACTCATTAACGAATGCGATTTTTCTATTCATTTATTTAATATAATGTCATTTTATGTATGAAAAAAAAAAAAAAAAAATTCTTGTGAGATTTTATTTGTAAAAAAAAATTAAGCTTTGTAGCTTTTATGGTTTTTTTTTTTTTTTTTTTTTTTTTTTTTTTTTTAACAGTCCTTTGTTACGCATCGATGGAAATTAAAGAAAAAATGCAATTACATTAATAATAAGTAAATAAATACATCTTAATAGGTTAAAAAAAATCAAATGTACAAGAATATATAATACATTCATTATGCAATTTTGCATAGTGTTATTTCTAAAAAATGCAAAATGCATTAGAGATTTTTACTATTTATTCCTGAAATTTAATTCTAAGTAAAAAAAAAAAAAAAAAATGAAATGAAATGAAAAATGTAATGTGATTTATAATGCATTACTAAACATATTGAACTTTCCTTGTGAATGTCCTTTCATTTTCGCGTAAAATAAAAATAAACCCATCTTAAAATGATTATCGCATATTGTGAATATCTTCAGTCATTGTTTTATTTTTTTCACAATTTTGATAAATGCAGATGTATACTTTTCGAAACATAATGGTATTTATTTATTCTAAATGCCCAGACACTTGGCTATGACATCATTTCTAGGACTTTTGCCCTCTACAGTCGAGAACAAAATTATTGAAGCACACATCCACACTTCTCTTTCTCTTTTTCTTTTCTTTCTTTCTTTTTTTTTTTTTTTTTTTTTTTTAGTTTGATCGTTAATTTTTATCATCAACGTATTTTTTTATAAACAGCCTAAATCAGCATTAAGTGCACATCTTTTAAATAGGATTTAAAACATAGGATTTAAAACATATTTAAATAGGATTGCCAACACTTCAATAATTTTGCAGTCGACTGAATCTTTGATTCGTATCTTTGAAAGTCAGAGTCCAACAGCACAAATACAGAGTACGAGTCAAAACGATTTAATCTTGGCCGCACAAATGACACAAGTGAAATATCGTTGTTATTACACACGGAAATATTTCGTACAATTTTTGAACCAGTTGCTAATTTGAGCCAATTATGTTGGTTCAAATCACCTAAACGCCCACTGTAACAGGAGTTGGAAATACGAAAAATTTTTCTGGCTTGTCATAAAAATTTGTTTCTACGAGCAATTTCTCGTAAGATGATAAACGAATGAGAAGAAAGGTCGTAAAGCGCCAACCGCAAACGGGACCATCAACGTAGGTATTTCATCATCCTCTTCGTCTTCAGTCTTCATTCTACCACGTAGGCTTCAAGTAGACCTCTAAAAATATTTGCGCCTCGACATGCACTGAACAATGTGAAAACCTGTTTTTTGGACGTTCTTTGACTAACTTTTAACCAAACCTTTTTCGGATTTCGGCCTCCAGATATTGGAGTAAAAATAGGCTCAAATGACAGTTGCAAGAAAAATTTTCATGTGAAATAGGAGCATTAGTTTAAACCAGTTCTCGAATGCAAACAAATAGCCATAAAATAGACAAAGACGGCAGAGTTTCGAAGCTGCACTTTTAAGAAATTCAGTGTTTTATTGAATCCTCTTTATTAGAGGATCCCATGGCTTTTGTCGACAGAGGCACACAGTTCTCTTTGTTTTAACATAGAAACACACCATTTCTTAGTCAATAGTTTGCTGAATGGAAAGAAACGTTTTCAAGGGCCTCTGAAGGACCCTTGCAGTTTCCTTTGCCTCGTTCCAAGGGATGCCGCAGTGAGATGGAATCCGCTGGAAAGGAACAGGATTAATTTTGATAGATCACTGCACTCTAAAATGTCAATATTAATTATATATTATCCATTTCGATAAATTATAGAAAAAATTGGGAGTCTGGAAAGATATAAGTCATATGTATAGTAGTGGGCAATGGAGTCGTGTGGTTGTTACGTACCGATTTTTTCAGCTACCTAAGAGTATTTTCTAAAGATTATAAGCAACAAAATATATGCATACCATTTCTTCACAGTAAATAATGAGGATTTTGTGAAGTGACAATTTAGGGTACCATTCGTACGTTGAGGTTGAAAAATACATTAAGGACTTTAAAAGTGTAAATAATAATAATAATAATAATAATAATAATAATAAAGTTCTTTTTATATTTGTAAGATTGGTGGAAGATTCTTGCAGAAATATATTAATTAATTATAACACGTGTGTAGATCGTAAAAAATGCCGATCAAAAACGGTGATTGCGCTACATAAAATATTTTCTTGAACATAAATAGCTACATGTAACGTCTAGTGCCATAAAGTGTGATTAAATAGAAGTATACACATTCTATCTTATTAATTATCTCTCACATTTCTTACATCGATTCAATTTCATAAGCTTTTTAACCTAATGATACTTCAAAATACCATCACTAGATAGTAGTTACAAAATTCATAAGAGTTTTAGAAACAGTTTAAAAAAGGAAAAAAAAAATGTGATTGGGGGTTATCGTTTCTCTCAATCTACCATTTGAATATTGTCGCTATATTCATAAAACATTAAAAGCTCACGCAATAAAAGAAAGCATTTCTAATTATTTCGAGATTTGCCGGAGACACATAAACAGAAAAATCTGTTTTCTTTTCAGATTGAAGGGACGTCAAAACATACAAATGTAGCTACAAAATATCAATTTAACTGTTGTCATGAAGACTTTTAAAAAGTAACATTTCTTCTACCATGAACTTGTAAAAAAGAATATATTTACTTATACATATATATATATAATAATTTTATCGAATTATAGTTAAATTTTATAGTTTTTTTGCCGAATTTTTTTGTTGAAATTATTTTTGGACATGAAATGTACATCTGAGATCGAAAAATAAATAAATAAATAAATAAATGAATAAAAAACACTAAATCCACATTTCAACTCTAAACGCTTAAATAAGTAAAATCATAATGCTCGGTATATTTAAACTAGAATTTGCTAAACACACAAATTGTGCAAAAATGCAAAAATAAAACAAATGCATTTGTTCGAAAACGATTTTTTTGTTATACACACACACATATATATATATAAAGTAATGTAGAATATTTACTTTGCTTAATTCTTTATTCGATCACAAATTTATTAGGTAAACATATATTTAAAAGATCAAATACTATCATCTAGAATAAATATAGAAAAAATGAGATACATATATCTTTATGAATAATAACTAGAAAACGTATTACTAAATAATTCTCTCCCTCTTTGAAATCGGTAGTTATTAAAATATATGTTATGTTTAGTTATTCTTTTTTTGTAAGAGTTCTTTGCTTAAAAGAGAGAGTGTAGTAACTCGTTATGTAAATTCTAATTATTAAAATAAATATCAAAATAATAAGAAAAATCAAAGATATTAATCTTTTATCATACCATTTTCACTAAAATAAACTTTCTATATTTAATCTATTTAAAAAGGTATTAAAACACGCTGTTAAATCTCCTCCTTGTCGCCTACGTCAAAATGACGGAGTGAGAATTTTCGTTTCCTATTACATGTGTCAAACCACACATACCAAAAATATTAATAGTAATCCATATATTTTTCTTTATTTTACAATAAAAAGTGCTAAACACTAACCTAATAAATTCGTAGTAAGAGGTAATTTATTTATTTAAATAAATAGGGTAAGTGTTCCAGTGACAGACACTTTTAGAGCAATTTCTCATGTTTTTAATGTTTCAGTCACCGGAAACTATTTTTGGAAATATTAAGTTAACAGATATAACATGAAAGACTTTCAGAACCACATATATGTTAAAATATATGAAATTTTGGTAATTCTTTTTAAGCTATTGTATAGCTTTTATCGCTAGCTTTGAGCGCGGCGACCGAATCAAAAAATTCCGTAACGAAAAAAAAAAACCTAACACAGTTCGGCAGACTTCGGTAGACTTCGGCTGTACGAAGCTCGCACGGATCGAGACGAGCTGCTCAGAAATCGGACGAATACGTAAGCAGCTGTTTGTGAGAAAGTATATAGGTGTATAGGTATCCATCATCTATGTACAACAGTTAATAGCTGTACGCGTAAAATTTGTGTATAAAGTAGATCAGATAAAACTTGAATATCCCCATTCGACTTGCAGGCCTTTAAAACCTATTAAATACCTTTTCTCGATTAAAATTTGTTTTCTTATCGGTCACCACGCTCAAAAAAGGTAACTTGAATTAATATCAAAGAAAAAACTTGAATATCCCCATTCGACGTGCAGGCCTTTAAAACCTATTGAAATACCTTTTCTCTATTAAAATTTGTTTTCTTATCGGTCACCACGCTCAAAAAGTGTAACTTGAATTAATATCAAAGAAAAAACTTGAATATCCCCATTCGACTTGCAGGCCTTTAAAACCTATTAAATACCTTTTCTCTATTAAAATTTGTTTTCTTATCATTATTGTTATCTTATTCATTAATATCAAAGAAAAACTTTGAATATCCCCATTCGACTTGCAGGCCTTTAAAACCTATTAAATACCTTTTCTCTATTAAAATTTGTTTTATATCGGTCACCACGCTCAAAAAGTGTAACTTGAATTAATATCAAAGAAAAAACTTGAATATCTCCATTCGACTTACAGGCCTTTAAAACCTATTAAATACCATTTCTCTATTAAAATTTGTTTTCTTATCGGTCACCACGCTCAAAAAGTGTAACTTGAATTAATATCAAAGAAAAAACTTGAATATCCCCATTCGACTTGCAGGCCTTTAAAACCTATTAAATACCTTTTCTCTATTAAAATTTGTTTTCTTATCGGTCACCACGCTCAAAAAGTGTAACTTGAATTAATATCAAAGAAAAAACTTGAATATCCCCATTCGACTTGCAGGCCTTTAAAACCTATTAAAATACCTTTTCTCTATTAAAATTTGTTTTCTTATCATTATTGTTATCTTATCATTATTGTTATCTTATTCATTAATATCAAAGAAAAAACTTGAATATCCCCATTCGACTTGCAGGCCTTTAAAACCTATTAAATACGTTTTCTCTATTAAAATTTGTTTTCTTATCGGTCACCACGCTCAAAAAGTGTAACTTGAATTAATATCAAAGAAAAAACTTGAATATCTCCATTCGACTTGCAGGGCTTTAAAAACCTATTAAAATACCTTTTCTCAAAAAATAGAGTTAGATCATTCAAATTTGGTACATCGAGGTTTTCGATACCTACAAATCGATTGCGGATATTTTTGATATATTTTCATTGCGGATATATTCTCATTTATTCAATAAAAGAAAAAAATTTCTTTTCTTATCGGTCACCACGCTCAAAAAGTGTAACTTGAATTATAATATCAAAGGAAAAACTTGAATTAATATCAAAGAAAAAAAAATACTGCATTAATAAAATAAATAAATAATTATAATTGCATAAGTTGATAAAAAAGGCTATGCAATAGCTTTACCGCGGCAGTCCTCGAGTGCCACACGTATTTTTTTTTTAATGGATTTTTATTTTACATCCACTCAATGTTCCAGTAATTCACACTGCTAGTTTTTCATTGTATCAGTAATTAGCATCCTATGCTCCAATGTTAGATACTGCTCGTTTTCCCTTTTACCAGTGTTTGGCACCCTATGCTTTAATGTTTGACATAATATGTTAAAATTCTTACATGTAAAGCATGTGCTTTTATTTATTTATTTTTATTATTTATTAATTATTTCGGGAAAGGTGTCAATTTAAGGAGCATGTCAATCATTGGTTGGTGCATATACCTATATGCATTAAATTTTTTTTTGGATTTTTTATCAATTACCATTAAAGATGAAAAATATATATGGTTTAACTTGGCACTTTTGACTTGACACCATTGACGCTTTCTTAAAAAACCTTATATTCCTATCTATTTTTTTTTTTTTTTTTTTTTTTTTTTTTTTTTTTATAAATGGAACTAAATTAGGTTTGTTAAATAAAATATACATTCAAGCAACTATTCTTATGGATTTTGATATATTTTTTAGATATTGGAAATCTTAAATTACATCCTTTCGGGTTTCATTTTTCATAAATTCGTGATCTTCAAAACGCTAAAGCTTCTAGAGTTATTAAGAAAAGACTTCATATATTTTTGGGATGTTTAATAGAAACTTTTTGAAAGTATTTGGGATGCATTTTTAAATTTATAGATCAGTTTTTAAGAAAAAAAAAATTAAAAATTTGTAAATAAATAAATATATATATATAGGGGAGACTGGGGCACAATGGACCTAGGGACACAGTGGACCACCCCTATTTAAATCTCTTAATATTTAACTCTTTTAGTTTATATTGAGACTCATAGATGTCAGCATAGTACTACTTGTATAAATCCAAATAACCACATGGTAAATGCTAAGGTAGCCATTTTATACAATTTTTATGTTTTGAGCTGCTCAAAGTAATTTTTCAAGTTTGAAGTTTTTTAAATTTTATCAGGACTGAACTATTGACTACAAGTATTGGATAGTTGTTAAGATAAGGTAAGATATTGTTGTTTTTAAATTTATAAAAATTATTAGCATATTTATAGTCTATATATAATTTTTATATAATTATTTGTTTTGTCTGGACATGGGGCACAGTGGACCGCCTTCCAATGTGCCTAAAACTCCAAATTATATTTAATACTTTATTTATTTTAGTTAAATTTACATATACAAATATAATGTGACTTAAAGTAATTAATAAAAAAAATAATAATCTTAATGTTATAATAAAATAAATTTCTGAAAGGGGAAAATAGTAAAATAGTAGCATAATAATTATGAATATCTAAATTTAATAACTACTTGAATTGTTTAATATTAAAAAAATAAATAAAATGATTATATTATATAATAAATAGTAGGTTATATAAATGTATTGTTGTTGTTTTTAGAAATAGCATGCAAAAGATAAAATTAGAATAATTTTAGTTAAACTTATCTCACAAATATAATGTAAAGTATTAATATCTCAAAATAATTAATAAAAATGTTTGAATAGTAATAAAATGTTTAATTATATATTTCATAATTTTATAACTTTATAACATTAATAAACACTTAAAAATATATCTTATTATTTTTTGGTGATGGCACGTAAAAGGCAAAGGAAATCTGATATAGGATTCTTTCTCTAATTTGATTTCTTATTTATTTTGATTTCCTTAAAATTTTGGTAATTTTATTTCATGAAAGTGTTAAAATTATGTTATTTAGATTAGAATTGCATAAGAAACTAATTTTAGGAAAAAAAATAATAATATATGTTAACTGAACATGAACAACAGTGGTCGATTTTGTGGATCACTGTGCCCCGGTGATGGGGCACAGTGGTCCAGTTTGTGAGTGTACACAATTTATTTTTTATTCGTAATGTATTAGAAGTATTGTTATAAAAAAAATAGGATAGGTCAAGAAAGGTTTAAAGAATCTTTGCTAATATTTTCAAGCACCTTGCTTTTTTATTTTTGGTGGAAAAAAAAAAAAACTAAAGTGTGAAAGTGGTCCACTGTCCCTATATATATATATATATAAAATTAAATTCAATATCAATGACAAAAATAAATTTGTATAAAAAAGGCGCTTAAAGCAGCACAAAATATTATACAAGACCAATAATAAATTTAATTGAAGATAAAAGATGAGATGAAGGTGAAAAGTAACAAACAACAAGAAAAACTTATCAAACAATGTTAATGTCAAACGACATGCAGGCTAGCATACTCCAAATGTAATTCAAACTGAATAGTAATGGAAAACAATGTATAAAGTTTTACATTTATTGAAATTTTAAATTTAAGTTTTGATAAAAACTGAATTTCAATTTATTAAAAATCATATTATAGCCAGCAAAAAACTATTAAATATACAAGAAAAAGATTTTTATATATGAAATGCTAGCCAAACATATCCCCACCCGAACCTACTAGAAAAGATGAAAAAACTCACCACCTGCGAGAAAAACAACATCTTCAAAATTCATTCCAGCTTAAAAACTTGAAAAAACACTAAATTTTCTTTCCGTATCCAAAGATGTCCAAGAACTTTCCAGGTCTGGCGATACAAAATAACTCCAAACATTAGCAAAATGGTCTTCCTAGAAGGCTTTGAACCAAGTGCATCAAACTGGACACCTATATGGATCACCAATCAAAAAGCAGATACTGCGGCACTGACACTAAAAATTCAAATTTTTTGTATAATGAAATATAAAATTCAAAGGATACAAATTCTTGTAATATAATAAAGCTTGAAAATTGAAAACTTGTTTATTAAAATTAAATTTTAAATTACATAACCTTTTGATTCTTAATATATGGTTGATAACAATATTTATGTAAATTCTGTGACTCAGATTAGAATACCAATGCGGTATACAGTTAGTAATGAAGTTAAAGTTTTTTCTTTTGTCAAATAAATCAGTATATAAATTATTATCTTTTATAATAAATGAAATATCCAAAAAATCAGCTTCATAATTATTATTGTTGGCTTTATTTAATTTTAAACAATCTGGATAAATTAAACTTGAAAAATTATCAAAATCAATATTGAAAATAATTAAATCATCGATATATCGATAAGCATGTAAACATATATTATGAGTTACAGTGAACTGATATTCAAAGAAAAATAAGAAAAGATTAGCCGCACAGGAAGAGTAATTGGTTCCCATGCCAATACCATGTGACTGTTTGAAAACTTTGTAATAATAATAATAATATTTTCTTATTTTTCTTTGAATATCAGTTCACTGTAACTCATAATATATGTTTACATGCTTATCGATATATCGATGATTTAATTATTTTCAATATTGATTTTGATAATTTTTCAAGTTTAATTTATCCAGATTGTTTAAAATTAAATAAAGCCAACAATAATAATTATGAAGCTGATTTTTTGGATATTTCATTTATTATAAAAGATAATAATTTATATACTGATTTATTTGACAAAAGAAAAAACTTTAACTTCATTACTAACTGTATGCCGCATTGGTATTCTAATCTGAGTCACAGAATTTACATAAATATTGTTATCAACCATATATTAAGAATCAAAAGGTTATGTAATTTAAAATTTAATTTTAATAAACAAGTTTTCAATTTTCAAGCTTTATTATATTACAAGAATTTGTATCCTTTGAATTTTATATTTCATTATACAAAAAATTTGAATTTTTAGTGTCAGTGCCGCAGTATCTGCTTTTTGATTGGTGATCCATATAGGTGTCCAGTTTGATGCACTTGGTTCAAAGCCTTCTAGGAAGACCATTTTGCTAATGTTTGGAGTTATTTTGTATCGCCAGACCTGGAAAGTTCTTGGACATCTTTGGATACGGAAAGAAAATTTAGTGTTTTTTCAAGTTTTTAAGCTGGAATGAATTTTGAAGATGTTGTTTTTCTCGCAGGTGGTGAGTTTTTTCATCTTTTCTAGTAGGTTCGGGTGGGGATATGTTTGGCTAGCATTTCATATATAAAAATCTTTTTCTTGTATATTTAATAGTTTTTTGCTGGCTATAATATGATTTTTAATAAATTGAAATTCAGTTTTTATCAAAACTTAAATTTAAAATTTCAATAAATGTAAAACTTTATACATTGTTTTCCATTACTATTCAGTTTGAATTACATTTGGAGTATGCTAGCCTGCATGTCTTTTGAAACCTGCTAGTACTACATAGTTTTTTAAATTTTTAATTGCTGTGTTCCCACCTGCTGAAGAGATTGACACAGCGTAATTTGAATTTCTAGCTTGAATAGTGTTAAATCTAACCAATTTTCTTGTTTATTAACATTGTTTGATAAGTTTTTCTTGTTGTTTGTTACTTTTCACCTTCATCTCATCTTTTATCTCCAATTAATTTTATTATATATATATATATATATATATATTCATGTTTTTATCTTTATTATTATTTTTTTTTAAGGTATTGCAAAATCAATCCTTAATTTTTTTAGTTAAACTGTTTACTGCATAAATTTTATTTTATTTTACTTATTTATTTATGTAATTTTATTTTTATTTTTATTTTTATTTTTATTTTTATTTTATTTTATTTTTCTTACGTCTCAAGCCATGTAAAAAATGTCAAAAATCAGAATTCGAAAATTTTCACGAATACATAAGTTCCCCTTAACTGTTATACAATTGAAAACTAAAATATAAGGTTTCTTATGATATTTTTCTCTACAATATAAGCAATATAATAAGGGATTAGGTATGCAATTTTTACTACAGTCTTCAATTTATTGCCGAAACGTCAGTGGAGGCCCTCTGTTGAGACTCAAAACGGTTTTGGGCTGTGTCTGTGTGTCTGTCTGTCTGTCTATCTGTCTGTCTGTCTGTCTGTCGGTCGCGCGATAGCGGCTGCAAAAATAGCGCTATTGACTTGAAATTTGGTACACATGTTCATGATCCCAACGAAATTAGCTGTATAGTTTTTGGTATACAGGAATGGGAGGAATTTGTATGTATCGCGGTAGCGGCCGCAAAAATAGCGCTGTTGACTTGAAATTTGGTACACATGTTCATAAGCTCCACGAAATCAGGTGTATAGTGTTTGGTATGTATTCCATTTGTAGTTCGTATACAGGTACACGCCAAAGTTTTTCTTATCATTACGGCCTAAGGGAGGAATTTGTATGTATTGCGATAGCGGCCACAAAAATCACGCTATTGACTTGAAATTTGGTACACATGTTCATGATCCCCACAAAATTAGCTGTATAGTTTCTGGTATGTATTCCATTTGTAGTTTGTATACAGGGAGATGCCAAAGTTTTTCTTATCATTACGACCTAAGGGAGGAATTTTTATGTATCGCGATAGCGGCCACAAAAATCACGCTATTGACTTGCAATTTGGTACACATATTCATGAGCTCAACGGAATTAGCTGTATAGTTTTAGGTATGTATTCAGTTTGTAGTTCGTGTACAGGGACACGTCAAAGTTTTTCTATCATTACGGCCTATGGGAAGAATCTGTATGTACCGCGATAGCCACCGCAAAAATCAAGCTATTGACCTCGAATTTTTGCCGAGACGTCAGTGGAGGTCCTCTGTTGAGACTCAAAAGGATTTTGTGTTCCGTCTGTCCGTCTGTCTGTCTGTCGTGCGATAGCAGCAGCAAATATCACGCTATTGACTAGAATTTTGGTACACATGTTCATGATCCCCACGAAATTAGCTGTATAGTTTTGGGTGTGCATTCCATTTGTAGTTCGTGTACAGGGACACGCCAAAGTTTTTTTTTATCATTACAGCCTATGGGAAGAATTTGTGTGTACCGCAATAGCGGCGGCAAAAATTCTCCGATTGACTTGCAAATTGACACATATATTCAGGCTCGGTATAGAAATAGCTATTTATTTTTTTAGGTCTATACTTTTTATGGATTGTATACAGGGACACGTCAAAATACTTCACATTACGGCGTATGAGGTGAATTGCGTTTAAACGCATTTTAACATCTTTACTTTGCAATCAAGAAAATTAAACTAGCGTACGTGAGTAAGATGTTTAAACTTATGTTGTTTGAAGAAAATATGTGCTCATAAGCTTTCTAATTAATGTACAGGACCTTACAAAAGTGTTTTGACAATGTCACGTAGTCATCCAAACGATGTTAAATTTGGAACAATTATTAATTTTAAACGCGAAGTTAGCTGAATAGTTTTTACTGGTGTATACAATGTTTATGGTTTGTTTACAGAGACACGCAAAAGAATTTCGTAGCATTAGAGCCTATGGACAAACTTTTATTTAAGCGGACACTTTAATGCGTTTATGCTGAATTGAACTTAATAAAATTAACATACATTATAAAGATGCTTAAAATTATGCTTACTCTTAAAAAAGGTTATGTATAGACTAAATAATTTATGGGACCACACAAAATAATTCCGAGCATGTACTGTAATCATCCAAATGATGTCAAATTAGTTTGAAAAATTAATGAGTTATAATTAATTAGGTTTATTCTTATTATTGGCGTTTATAATGACTGTGGCTACTTTTTCGGGATACATAAAATAATTTCGTGCTATTACGGTCTATAGTCGATATTTCTCAAAAGTTTTTTTTAACATGGTTATACCCCATCAAATATAATGAAATTTTATTAGAATTTTAAAAGCATGTTTTCCTGTTGATAATTGTGGGCATAGAATTGGAAATTAGTTTAAAGGTTACGCAAAATATTTCCGATATTCTATGTAATATTTTTTGTATGAAATTTGGTATTTATGAATTTCAGGGAAATAATACAAGATCGTCGTTTATTAAGAATACATATTATTGCGTACTTGGGGGTTCGTAAGTTGTCCGATAATGAAAGGCGAAACTTGCAAAAATTCAGTGATTTATTCACAGAAAGTTCCAGAAAAATACAGGTCTATAAACCAAGTATCAGCTACAATTCAACCAGTAAACACAGCTTAAACAACAGCCGTCAACAGCAAAACAACAGTACAAACTGTTTAGCAATAACACATAAAGAAAGTCTCATCTAAAGAGGCTCAAAGCAAAGCAAGATTTGACGAAACTGACACAGATCTGAGACTAATCGCCTTGGCGAAAAAATGCTCCTTTTATACTTTTCTATCGAACACAGACTGTTCTGGAAAATTCTCGTATCTCATAATGAGATTAGAGCTTCCATATTTGGTATATCCCTAATAAGGATTTTCTCGCCAAGGTCGCCAAAAAAATTGCCAAGAAGGGAAACAGTCGCCAAATTTGGCGCCAAATCCATTTCTTCCCTTATTGGAGCTTTTTAAAGTGTTTTAAGGGAAAATTAGGCTATTTTAACGCTAAAACGACTAGAAATGCACAACGTTAGCATTTTATTAACTTTACTAGACCTCTTTGAAAGAATTGATACAAAAATACATGCAATTATTTACAATTCCGTAACACTTTATAAGATATGGAAATAGAGACACAGCGGGGGGTTAAGGGGGGCGGCAGCCCCCCTCAGGAATGTATCTGATTATGGTAACAAGTCGATCGAATCAATATATACGATTATATAATAAGGAATAAATAAAAATGACCTATTGAATAATGTCTGATGTAAATAGGACGTTGAGGCTCCTGATCTGCAGATCCACTAGTAATAATCATACCTTTTAGAGATTGTTTCAGAGTTTATTACTAGATGAAGCAAACAATTATTAGGACTTAACCAAAGGCAGCAGTTTTGGTAAGTTTTGGTTTTATATAAATATACATTCTTTTTTTTTTTTTTTTTTTTTTTTTTTTTTTTTTTTTAGAAAAGGTTTTTTAAATTATTCTTCTGTTTTCAATTTCCACATTGTATGTTTTTTTGTCAATTTAACTCTTCTTGCCTTTTACTATATATATAAATATTAAATTGAAACATTGATTTACCATTAGTATGTTCTTCAGTTATTTATTGTCTTCGGTTGTGCATGTATTAGTTGGTTATTACAGGAAAGTTAGAGTCATGATTAGTTAGGTCACACTGTCTCAAAAAAGAGTTCACAGAGGGGTGAAACTTTTCAGGGGCTACATTTTAGTGATGGGTATTTCGATAAATTTTACTGTGTCGACACATCAACAAGCTTTCAAGAAATTAGTTGGTTAGCAGTTAAAAAGATGTAATTTTTTCCTCTGATCGCTGTATAGGTAAATAACGTATAGATAAATATCACGGAGTATAGATAAATATCACGGAGGAGAATGAAAACAGTGTGTCAAATTTTGATACCATATCAATGATTGGCACAGCAAATAGTAATGTATCGACACTATGACGTGTCGACACACCAACACATATGAATTCAGGATTTTTTAAAGCTTTCCTTTCTCTGAATTTCATGATAAATTATTCAGTTTTCATTATTTTTTTTATTATTATTTATGTTTCATTTGCCTTATAATGTAATAATAACTCTAAATACCATTTCTTATGGGTAAATAAATACTTCTAATAATAACTGTATGATATATCAAGTGACTGTTTCGAATTCTGTTGTAGAGCGACAACTCCTTAGAAAACCATTGCACCCACTTTATACTTACAGTGGTTCTCTGCTGGTGTGCTATAAGAGGATTTAAGTTATACATTTAAAGGTTATTAAGCCGTCAAATTTTCACCGGTACTAACCAGTTGTATTTGAAATCAGAAATTCTTAAAAGGCAGAAATTATTAACCTGAATATAGATTAAATATATCATTGATGTATATAGATTTAACAAATAATGCGAATAAAACATTTAACAAAGTAAAAAACATAAAACTGAAGTAAATTTTATAAAATGTTGTTCAGATATTTTATTCAACTTTTTTCTTCTAAAACTAGCACAGTTGTGTAACGTATTATTTTAAGTCTAAAATATCAAGAAAAAAAAAAAGTATTTGAACAAAGATAATATTTTAACAAGCTAATGCATAAGAAATCGTTTTAGAAAATCACTTTTCTGTAAATAGTTCCAGTAAAATACGCTTAAAAACAAATATTGTGCTACGAGAATTTTTTTGTTAAACGTAAAATAATAATAATAATAATAATAATAACTTCTCTTGAAATTATATTATTATTATTTTTTTTTTCAAATGAAGTCTAGTTTTTAATATTTTATTTCATATATTTTTTAGTTTTTCAGTTTGTTTTCATTTAAGGCATAATGTAACCACGTTTCCTGAGATTTGCAGTGAGGACGAGTCCAAAGGCTTCGAGGGGTGCCAAATTGACGACAGGTTGGGATTTGGCAAACATCCAGCTATTCGACCCATTGTCATTGCTTAATTTCTCTCTATCAGATGAAATTTATACCTATAAATTTTAACACTGGACTCGTCGAGTCAGACTTGCGCAGAAGCTTCTATGGTTTCAAGAACTGTGGCTGAAGAATAGAATGATATAATTTTGTATTTTAAATTATTGTTTTTTTACTCCTTTATATACAAAAATGATAATAAATACTAATAATGATTTTTTCTTTTCGAAAAAGTTGAAAAAAAAAATGCCTTAATTATGATTCTAAAATATATCACTTTATTTTGTTAAATCATCATTTCACCCCCCCCCCCCCCCAAAGAATATGGAAGTCAAAAATTAATTAGGTATATTTTGAAGTTTAACGATTAATAATTTTAGTTATATTTTAATTCATTATAGTGTTAATGTTAATTTTAATACAGCATTTTTTTTATCTACAAATAATACTGAATAAAAGCGTAACTTTTTTTTACAGTAATACTTGTAAAATTATTATTATTACTATTATTATTTGGGAAGTCCACTGTTGCCTTAAACTACTGATGGGTATATTTCAAATTGCCTATTTCATTTAATAAAAAAGCACCACAAAACTGGCGTTGTAAGAAATATTAATTACAAACTTTGAATAAACACCATTTTATAATAAACACCATTTTTGCATTTTATGGTGTTTATTCAAAGTTTGTAAGTAATATTGTCTATTTCATACACACATAAAATGAAAATTTCGACAAAATAAAAAATGTGATTCTCTAAAAATTTAAAATTATTTTAGTAAAAATATAAATTTCAAAAAGTATTTATTTCTATACCAAAAAATGTGAAACAGGAATTAGTGAACATTTGCACTTGATCCATTTATTTTACTGAGTAGAAACATACAATTTCTAACAAATCTTAAAGAAAGAATATATATCCATCTTCTCTCTAGATCCTCATCAATCATAGGGAAAATAATTCAATTTTGCGGTTGACAGACTCCTCAAATTCCACTCAAAATGGTAAGTACCGTACATGATTGCGGGGGATTTCAAGAGCACTTCCTGCGATATAATTTTTCCGTGAATCTTTCTGCAAGAATGATTGAGGGATTAATTGGTGTACGTGTACACTGGTCAAATAATTTCTCTCCACTTTGAGGTGAATCATTTTCTGAAAGCTGAAAGGAACGTGCTTAGCTCAGATTAGACTCTAATGTAAAGAAAACGTTGCTTTCTAGTATTCTTTGATAAAAATTCTTCTATATACCTCAAATTTCATATGAATTTGTAATATTTCATAAGTATACAAGAATCAAAACTAAATTAAGAGGAAATAAATGAAATTGATAATAATAATTATAATAATAATAAAAGGATGAGGGGGAGGGGGGTTTTCATACAAATATTTTTAAAAGAATCGTTTATATAGTGCTTTTATTATTATTATTATTATTTCATAATACTAGTCTGCTCTATAACTATTATTGCAAAAACAAATCGATGTCAGTTTATATGTAATTGTGTTGTTTAAGTGGGATTTCAGAAATTTTACTTTGAATTATTATAAATATAGGAAAGTGATTTTTTAAATTTGTAGATAATGTGAAACAAAACACATTATAAAGTCACAAGAAAAAGTTAGTCTTGCATAATGATTATTTCAAAGTTTACATGTGCACCCAAATCTATGTTATAAATCATTTGAAGTAATTATGGTTATATAACAATATATATATATATATATATATATATTTAATTTCTTTAATTAAGCTATTATATAAATGATAAAAGATTCTGAATATCTAAAATGTGCACTTATCCATAAATAAATAAGTTAATTTTTTATGTATTTGTAACAATACCAGACCAATGCATCGTAACAATAACATAATTATCTGAAATTTGTCATTATTTTTTGTCTATAGAAATTAAGTGTTACAAAATTTGTCGAATAATTAAATTAAACATTGTTAAACGAAACAAGGTTTTATTGTTATTACATTTATTTTTAGGTCTTTTTGATAATATATAAATATACTTATTTAATAATATTTACATATGCTTATATATTGTAACTTGTTAATATACAAATATAATTACAATCATGGATAAATCTCTATTCGGTAATTTAAAAAGCCAAAAAAAGTACAATGTAAATAAATAGATTGAATTAAAGTAATAACACTCTATTATTATTGATCAGAAGCCAAACGTATCAAATATTTTACTTTTTTACAAACGAGGATAAAAATTACCATACTAAACAGGAAAATGAAATAAATATCGCAAAATTTACTAGAGAAAGGATATAAATAATGACTATAGTTATTGCGTGAATTTAAAAGAATAATGTTGCAACATTTACGTAATGAATTACAACGACGGAAACAATGTTATAGCAGAAAACATTTCTTTGTTTCTATCGATAATAATTTATTTAACTGCAGCTTTATGTTGAATGCAACATATTATCCCTTTTACAACTATTAGTAATAAGTTATTCGAACTTCTTTGTTAAATTCAAAAGCAGTAAATTATGTTATTAAATAAATAATGTCAATATATATCAGTAAGGTGAATTTCGATGATTATGCCATTCTGAAATAGTGATTTATAAACTGAGAAATATTGTTACGTTTCATTTTTTAAATATTTAATAAATTACGATTATTAATAGATAAAGAAAACGCAATTCGTCTTAAACCTGTGCACTATTTTCATAAGTAACAATGAACATATGAATAATTTAAAAACGTATCATACATCCTGCTACTAATTTGCAATATAACATTATATATCATTGGTATCATGTGAAAATGTAATATAATTACACTTTCTTTACGAATAAAATATTTTGTATAAAATATAAATTAATATACATAATTGTATATAAATTCAAATCATAACAAAACTTAGCATTAATTTCAGAAACTTAAACTTCATTGTAGATTAATGTAGATCATTCTTTTAGTACGGAAGACTATAAGTCTCATCTCTACAGATAAAACTTTGTCGCCAGTTTTACGATAGTTGGACATTTATCAAATCGAAAATTTATCGAAAATTTAATTGAATAGTTTGAAAGCGATGTTAAAATTTGAAAAAAAAAAAAATAATAATAATAGCTGTCCGTACTAACCTAAATTCTGTTTTTGCCAAAATTTCATGAACATTTTTTTTTTTTTTTTTTTTGTTTCAAAGAAAAAGAAAAGAAAACTAATAATTATCAGTATCGAAACAGACAGTATCGAAGAAGACCTGTTTTAGACAAAAATACATAATTTATTTTAATTTTTAACTGTTGCCAAAAAAGTTTTCGAGTTGATTGTATTTTCATTTTTTATTTTATTTTATTTATTTATTTATTTATTTTTATGAAAAGAAATTCACGCGTAAATATTAAAATTGAAATAAAACATTATGAAAAATTAAACCTGCAGGTGAAAATTAAACCTTGACGTCATTATAGCTCTAAAGTTTCTTTCTTTCTTTTTTTTTCTTTTTAATTATTATATTATTATTATTTATATTCTGTAGATTGATTAAAAATGTAAAGATAGGAGACTTCTGTTAGTTATGATGTAATTGAGAAAATAAATTTAAAAAAAAAGACGGAAATTTTAATTTTCCATGAATAACACAGATCTGCGATGATTTTTTTTTTTTTTCTTTCAAGTGATGCAATTTTTTGGCGCATTTTTTGATTTTGATTAAAGAAAAGCTATTCAAAAAATTCGATCGCGTAATGTTTTGATAAAAAGTATGTTTTTTCAGCTTAAATCTGAATTTCGTAAACTTCTATCCAAGTTATTTCCTGCAAAACATGGATGATGTGAAGAACAAGGAGAACTATTTCGTCAAGACAGCAAAGATATGTAGCGGAAGCATCAGGGGCGATGTGTTAATATCTTTGCAGGTAATTGTTGGATGCTGCGTAGAGAATCCCTCGCTGAAGATCCTCAAGCCGTACACAAGAAAAAAGCTCTAAAGGAAAGCTCTAAAAGCTTTGATATAAAGAATTATATTTAAAAGATGATATGTGAAAAATAGCCTATTTTAATGTGTTTTATACATAAATAGTTTTGAATTTGTTATAGCCTCTGTATGATTTATACCGATCTCCATCATTACTTTGTGAAAAATCCTTACGATATAGAAAAATAAAAGCAAGCATTTTCGAATTCAGCGTATCAAAACACATTAAAGACATTCAATGCAGTGAAAAAAAAAAAGAAAAAAAAAGAAAGAAAGAAAGAAAAAGACAAGAAATGTACGATTTCGCCGACCTGTGTAATTTATTTTTTAACTTTGTACAAAAATAACACAGAGTGGCCATTTTGTTTTAAGCAGCTAACAGTTTTATGTAAACGAGTTATTGCATCACACTCTTGCCTGTAGACGGCTGTGATAGTAAAGGAAAATGTTTAATTTTTGAGACAATAGTGTAAGAAAACTGCTTGGGAATATATGGGCAGAAAACATGATTCGATAAACTTTGAACATGGGTTTTAATATAGAGTTTGGATGCATAAACGAAGTATTGGTATAACTGACGCAATTGTAAAATGCTTCGACATCGGCAGTGAAAATGTAATCAGACTGGAGTGTTAGGCAAAGAACTTGATCTAAACGGGGTAAATTTTGGTTGTTAGAGATTGGTAAATGATTACAAAGAACGGAAACTCTGTTCAATCGCAACAGAAAACAACAATAATCAAAAACCATGTGGGAAACATTAATTGTTAACACTTTCCTACTGCACGCCCTTGTTGCATCGTATAAATTTCAATGTCCTTTTCGTACGTTAACATACAACTTACAAACGGACTATAAAGTATGCAGAGAGACTAACTGAATTTACAATCAATCTTGATTATTGTTGGAAATTCTTAAAAATGCTTAACACAAAAGGAAATGCAGCCCTTCGATTAAAATTGCAGCCTTTAATATATCTGAATATTTTAGTGTAGTCCTGTAAATCTGCAAATTAACCGTATCATAACCTATAAAAAAAATATTTCAGCTTATTAACAATAAATGACAATTTCATTATGATTATTGCAAAAGAAAGTCATTTAAATGTGATTTATAAAGATGTCTGTCCTTAAAAGTTGACATTTTTTTAGGGTATCCTGGTACACAATCCAGTTATACAGGATCATATGAAACTGTTATACAGGATGTCATTATAATAGGGAACTTTCCAAGCTGAATTTAAATAACATATATCATTTTTTGAAATTTCTGAAAATATTTACGGACGCTGAAGGTGGGCAGACGGGCAGACAGGTAGATGGTCAGTCAGACAGGCAGATACATAAACTGAAATCATATTCAGTCTTAAAAATTGTTAGAAAGTGTTAAAAATATTAAATAAAATAGAAAATGTAATTCCAACAAATTTCCATAAATAGCTCTTAACGTAACTGAATATTTTTGCTTTGCCCTGTATAATCAATAATAAACATCCGACTGTGATCATGAATAACATACATCAATTTAAAAAAAAAAAATCCATAAATAGTTACGGGAATTTCATTATGATTATTTCTAAAGAAAGTTATTTAAATGTGATTTATAAAGATGTCTATCCTAAAAAGTTGACATTTTTTTAGGGTATCCTGGTACACAATCCAGTTATACAGGATCATATGAAACTGTTATACAGGATGTCATTATAATAGGGAACTTTCCAAGCTGAATTTAAATAACATATATCATTTTTTGAAGTTTCTGAAAATATTTACGGACGCTGAAGGTGGGCAGACGGGCAGACAGGTAGATGGTCAGTCAGATAGGCAGATACATAAACTGAAATGATATTCAGTCTTAAAAATTGTTAGAAAGTGTTAAAAATATTAAATAAAATAGAAAATGTAATTCCAACAAATTTCCATAAATAGCTCTTTACGTAACTGAATATTTTTGCTTTGGCCTGTATAATCAATAATAAACATCCGACTGTGATCATGAAGAACATACATAAATTAAAAAAAAAAATCCATAAATAGTTACGGGAGTTAGAGCGCGGACAGGCAGACAGACCGAAGTCATTAACACGTTTCAACCTTGTGGGAAAGTGTTAAAAAACTTATTAAACATATATATATATATATATATATATATATATATATATGTAGGTATATATAAGAAATCATCTAATAGAATCGGTAGCAACAAATTTTGAGTATACTGTTGTCTAATCATTGTTTCTGAGAGTAACATAGAAAATGTAACAGAGGTGATTGGTTGAAATGTGGTTTAAAGAAAAAAAAAAAAAAAAAATTCAAATCTTCAATAAATTCTTAGGAGTAAAAACCACGAATTTTTCTCTATAATCTACAAATGTTTCTCCGTATTCAATATTGTATGTAAGATATAAAGTTGTTCTGACTGAATTGCCTCATTAAAGAATTTATTCAAACCTAAAAAGAAAATTATAGTACATTTTTGTTCTTAGGATCGGATTCAAATAGAGAAAAAAAAAAGTTATAAATTAGGGCTATAAGCCTTAGACAAATAAGCTAGCAAGTATTTTGAGGAATTCGAGTTAAAGGGAATTTTGAAAACAATATAAATTGTAAGTACATTTCATGATTCGAATTCCATTATTTTAAATAAAAACGCAGTTAAATTTAAAATAGTCGTTTTCTTTTTTTTTTTCATTATTGTCTATTTATGAAGACGTTTTGCCTCTGTTTTTGATTTATTGAATAAGGCAAATTTGAAAATAGATTCATTTGCAAACATCAAGCGATAGACAGACAATGTCCGATTGGTTATATAATGTTTTCAAGACTCAGCCAAATTTTATAACATTAGATCCTAAAAATCGATAACAATTATTTAGTTTACATCTTATGTTAAATATTTTTTTTTTATATTTTACATTCATATATATGCATGTATAAATATAATTGTATATTAGATTATTAAAAATACAGATTCTTTCAATTGCTAATCGTTCATAACTTTTGCAGAAAGGAATTTAACCATATCACTAGTTTTTGATTTAGTGTGCACTTTATAGAAAAATAAAAGATAATTGTAAAATAAACAGAGACATTGCTAGAAGCAATAATACCCTATGATTCAGCAGCAGATATGAAGTATTTTACTTTTTTTCTACTTGTATAAAAAATACTATACTAAACAAGGAAACAAAGGAACAAAGGAAGGAAACAAGGAAACAAAATTAACAAAGGAAGGTAATATAAATAATGACGGTATTTACAGCGTGAATTCAAAAGAATAATGATACAGCATTAGCGTAATGTGTTACAGTGAAAGAAACAATTTTATAGTTGAAACAATTTCATTGTTTCTATCGGTAACAATATATTCAATAGGCGTTATAGGTTGAATGTACAATAATATATTATTCATTTTACAACTGTTAGTAATAAGTTATTAGTACTTGTATGCCGGAATCAAAAGACGAAAATTAAGATATCGAATAGATAATGTTTATTTGTATCTAAAAAAGAAATCTTGTATGCTTGTTCCATTATAGAACGATTATTTATGAACGTAATATGATTGTTTTGTTATATTCTTTTAAATATTAATTAACTATTTATTTAATTATGACAATCTATAGATAAAATAGCTCAATGTGTGTTAAACAGAGTAAACTTATTTTTTAATACATAATGATATACGGATGACTCAAATGCATGTGATGCATGTGATTACCAATTTATATTTTGTTCTCATATTCCATAGGTAGCATGTGAAAACGTATCACAATATGATATTATTTGCCAATAAAATATTTTATGTGCTTATTCTATTATCAAATGATAAGTTATATATTTAATAACATTGTTGCAGCCTTTTCTCAAAAAAAAAAAAAAAAAAAAAAAAAAAAAAAAAAGAATATACAGTCGGTAACAAAAGTGTCCGAACACTAGCAAAAATTCCTATGTAAAAAAAGTACACTTCATAAGGTTTTGTTAAATAAATCCTTATCAAATAATGGTTTTACACTGACTAAGAACAGGATTCGACAAAGATTTATTTAACAAAACCGTATTAAGTGTACTTTTTTTGCATAGGAATTTTTACTAGTGTTCGGACACTTTTGTTACCGACTGTATATATATATACATATATATATTAATATTTTTTCTAAATAAAAATCTCGACCAATGCCAATTTGTCTATTTTGAATTATTGTGTATCTTATTCTTTACCCTATACTATCCTACACTTAACCCTGTATCGGGATTTATTCGAACATTTTTAAATCTTTAGAAAAGCGTTTATATTTTTTAAAGATTATTATAGTTTTATAAATGATCCGGGTTTACTATTACAATAACTGTATTATAATATATTCTATCATAATAACTGTATTTTTTACTTCTAGATCCAATACACATTACGTCAGTGTTTACAAAAATGCCCCGTCCGTTACTACTCTTCAATCTATTGTTCATTTGCTATAGCTTAATGAAAACCTCATGCTTGCAGGGAACTAAGCTACTTTTGGTTTTTACTAGAAGGTCTTGTAACATCTTACTATTTCTAACTTACACTAAAGGGTTTCCCCTGATAATGGACCCAACTCCTTTGTGTTAATTATTATTTTATGTCTTTTTTTTTTTTTTTTTTTTTTTTTAAAGTTTTTAAATGTTTTTGCTTGTATCTTTTTTAAATTTTCACTATACACACTCACACACATACATACACACACACACACCTATATATATATATATATATGCGTGTGTGTGTGTGTGTAATTCTTTATTATGTTAACGGCTATTTTGAAAGTATGATTCAATAGTGTCTGTACAACTATTATTTTTGAATGGAAATATATTTTACTTGAAAAATGTCAAAAACAATTTAATAAAAAGCATTTTTATTAACTAATTAAAAATATTTAATGTTTTAGATTTTTAAATACAATTACTATTCTGACATTACAATTCTGAAAAAAAAAAAAAAAAAAAAAAAAAAAAAAAAATTAAGCGTTTATAGGAATACTTGGATAAAATAAAGAGCTGGTTAAATAAAAAGTGCAAGTCATACAGGTGATACTTAAAGAAAATATAAACTTGTTAAAATTGCAATTTCAGACTTTAAATATCTTTGTAATCTGTTATGTAATCTCCCATTATGGTAATGGGTATTTCGAAAGAATGGCTAAAAGATATCTTTGCTGCAAAAGTATTATTTTTTGAATTAAAGTGTCTTTCAAAAATAAGATTATTTTTCAAAAATAAAACATTTTAAACTTAATTTTTTTTTTTTTTTTTTTGAAAAAATATGTAAGCATAAAATTATTCCGCATATTGATGGTGCATTGTTATTCTTTGAATTTTCTTCATATTAATGAAAGTTCTTAAATTTCTTTTGTTAGTTTGCCCATAAAATAGATGATAATGCTTGATATGATGATAATGGTTTTGTAAGTCTTTTATAAAAGACTTTTCTATAAAATGATTGTTTAAAATGTGTTCGAATTTATTCTAAGCTGTCAATTTATTTAATTGAAATTTTAAGACTATATTAAATTTAAATTAATTGAAATACTCACGGATATTGTCATTTTGATATGAAATTTAATGATTAAAATAATACTATAATAATTTGGACTTAATTATTTTGTACACTGTTAGCATAATCTAGAGTTAATTTCTTTATTGAATAAAAACATTCAGTAGAAAAAAAGATGGTGTGGCACTTTCAATACTTTTTTTTTTTACTCTACATTACTATAAATATATAACCTAGTCCATCTTCACCCGCCTAGCAGACGATATTTTCAAATAATTTATTTTCAAAATTTCCAAATTCAAAACAGTGGCGTGGCTAAATATCCTGTTAAGTACCCAAAAATGAAAAAAAAAGAATATTTAAATTTTTTGCTGTGTTTTTACATTAAATTATTTAATTTGAGTAATTTATTTCGATATGAAATTTAATGATTAAAAATAACACTTTAATAATTCGAACTTAATTATTGTGTACACTGTTAGCATAATCTAGTGTTAACTTCTTTATTGCATAACAACATTTAGTAGAAAAAAAGATGGTGTGGCACTTTCAATCCTTTTTTTTTACTCTACATTACTATAAATATATAACCTAGTCCATCTTCACCCGCCTCGCAGACGATATTTTCGAATAATTTATTTTCAAAATTTCGAAATTCAAAACAGTGGCGTGGCTAAATGTCCTGTTAAATACCCAAAAATGAAAAAAAAAAAAAAAAAAAAAAGAATATTTAAATTTTTTGCTGTGTTTTTACATCAAAATAATTCAATTTGAGTAATTTAATTTAATTTAATTTACTAATTAATGAAAATAAATTTCAGTGTAAATTTCTCAAAATCATTGTTAGTTTATTTGTCGAAAATATTATACCTAAAAACCCAAAATTAATTATTTTTCTTTTTACTTTACCAGAATCCAGTCCGATAAAAAAAAAAAAAAACATAAATAGTTTTCCTGTTGAATTTTTTATCATGTATAATATTTTTAATATAATAATATTTATTATTTATTGGGTGAATGCAAAAGTTCTACCCGTTTTTATTACCCATAAAGAAGAGCAAATAAACGCAAAATGAACAGACCTATTATTGTGCATAATACCCATTGCTATCTATGACCTCTTGCCCTCTCTCTGGTAGGAGAAGAATCCCACGGCAGTAAAATTCTGGTAGTTCCAAGTCAAAAAAAATTTGGATGGCAGTTTTTACAGCATCAAGATCATCAAAGAATTTCTGACTAAAGGAATTGTTTAACGCAAGAAATAGGTGATATTCAGTTATTCCATGTCAGGAGAATAGGGAGGATGGGGTAAAACCTCCCAAGCAAAGCCCAGTAACTTTTAGCTTGTGATGACAACAGCATGTGCTCTGGCGTTATTGTGATGAAGGATATTACGGCTGAATATCACATAAGTGTGCATTTTGGATTTTTTTAAACTTTTTTTTCAAACTTTGTATTTTAATTTGAATTTTTTAAAATAAGTCCGTAAGTACATCTTAAATAAATTCTGAGTTTGACAGATATCGATCATAATTTTTTAAAATTTTATTGAAAATTTTCAATAAAAATTTATAATTTTAATTATCTTATAAAATCAAAATTACCATTAATTTTTTTTTTTTTTTTTGGTTCAGATTCATTAAAAAATACAAGACTTAGGCTTTTCTAAAAAGTTCTTCCCATTTAAAAAAATAAAATAAAATAAAAAAACCCAAAATTTTTAAATTAAAAATAATAATAATAATAATAATAATTTTTTATAAACATAAATTATATCAATGGGAAATATCATAGACTGCATACCTCTTGACTATAAACTGGAAATAATTAGTTTACTTGCATTAAATTTTTAATTATAGCATTTAAAGATGTCAAAAAATGATGCCACTGAAATGACTGGTTTGTCACTGAAATGACAATGTTTGTCACTGAAACGACTGTTTGTCACTGAAATGACAATATTTGTCAAAATGACTATTTTTCACTGTAATAACATTGTTTGTCAATGAAATAGGACCATATAATATTAAAAATGGTACATATTAGAACAATAGAGAAAAGATTGTGAAGGGAAAAGAAAGAGCAATAATGAGAATATCAAGCAATTTTATTGTATTAAAATCCTTGTAGTTACAAGTTTAATGATTAACTGAATTAAATTCAGAAAAAGCATTTTGAACATTATTAAAATCTTCATCCTGAAGTTTAAAATATCTATTTGAAGCAGGTTCAGGAGAATTCCTAATTTTGCACAGAATATGTGGCACTTGAATTTCATCCACATCCTCTTTCTCAGGCCATGCAAACTTATTTTTTATGCATCTTGCCATAAATGGCACAGGTAAAATATTTTGAGTAACATTCTCAATGACACCTTAAAGGGGGCACAAAAAAAAAAAAATTAAAAGTTTGCTTTTTTAATTGTATCTTAATATTAATGTTGTATGTAATTTTTTTTATATTTACCTGGATACCGGAAAGTATTTTAAATATTTAAATATAAAGCTTATCTTACACCAACAAATCTTTTAACTCAAAATAAAAAAATCTTTAAATCTAGGGCTTACAAAATAGTAAATCTGCAACAAATGTCATTTTCGTGACGTCACAAAAATGACCGTCACGAAAATGACAAATTGTCAATAATTCGTTCTGTACTGAAAAGCATGCTTTCACTAAGCCGATATCGTCACATTTTCTTCTTCTGGTCGTCATTCCATATTAAAATAAAACTTTGTTCTAAATTTTATAATATTTTTTTATTTTTTATGCATCTCGAAAATGACAAGCAATAAAAATACGCACAGCATGTAAACAATAAAAATAATGTTAACTCTTACCTGTTTTTAATTTTCTTGAGATTTATTTTCCTCACATATCGTCAATGTTGATTTCTGATCTTAAACTTTAAAAAAAGTGAATGGTGGCACCATCCATTGATGATATATGAAGTTATTTTCACGTGTCACGAAAATGACATCAAGACTTGCATACAAGCATTTTAATTACTCATGCATGAAAATTAACACAATTAAAAAGAAAAAAAAATTTCCTTTGAAAACAAATAGTTTTTTTTTTTACAAGAATTAACAATTATTATAATTATCATTTTATTTTTTTTTAGTATAAAACATACTTTGTATGTAAACATTTGGTCTTGGAGACAGTCACGAAAATGACGATTTTAAGGTTTAAAATTTTCTAAAAAATACTGAAATTGCTATAAACTCACATTTTATGATTGGATGCCTTTTTAAAAAGGTACTTCTAAAGAATAATAATAAAATTTTACAATTTATTTGCTTAAAATTAATAATAAAGACCTGAAACACTAAAATGCACATTTATGTGATATTCAGCCATACCTCGACTATTGATGAGACCTGGC
Source organism: Salticus scenicus (assembly GCA_963930645.1). Lineage (NCBI taxonomy): Eukaryota > Metazoa > Arthropoda > Arachnida > Araneae > Salticidae > Salticus > Salticus scenicus. Next base: position 66,302,943 of record OZ005659.1, read on the forward strand.
CGCTTTGCTACCAAATTTCAATGCAGCCTGTCTAACTGTAGACAATAGAAAACAGCACTAATGGTTTGATTGTGTGGAAGAACCTCCCAATGAATCATTCCCTGCACATCCCACCACACACTCCAAAACACATTCTTAGGATGAAGTTCAGCTTTCGAAGTCGATGCAGAAGGATCAGAAAGGTGATATATAGTCCTACGACGCTTTACGTTACGGTATATAACTCACTTTTCATCTCCTGTCATAATTCGTGTCAAGAATGGTCATTTTTGTACCGGGAAAGCAAGGAAACACAGGCTGTGATTCGTTTATCCCGTTGATTAACTATCAAGCTATGTGGAACCCAACGATAGAATTTTCTCGTAAAACACAACTTAACCAGCCGTCTTTCGATCGTTGCCCGTTGTACGTTGAAGGTCTCCGCTAATTCTTGCACAGTTGAGTTCGTTTTGTTCCTTATGGCTTGGTCGATATCGTCGTCTCCAACGTGTGATGGCCGTCAACTCCTAGCCTGATATAGGCAGCTTCTGTCTGTTTCCCTAAATTTACGGAATCATCGACGACATATGCTTTCCTTTATTGCATCCTCCAGATAAACTTGACAAACATTACGACATGCTGCGGCTTCCGTATTCTTTTTATCGAACTCGTATAACAAACAATATATGCTCCTTTTCGCTTTCCATGTGACACCCTCTGATACATTTTTTTTTTTTTTAACTCTTTGAGACGATTAAATTTAGGATACACGATGCATTTATTTTGAGGCATCAACACGTTTGATTGGCCAACGATTTGTGTCAGTACAATGTAATGTGTGACGTCAATTCCATTGCAAATTTGCATATCCAAAAACGGATGGAACTTTCGCACTCACCCCATATTGTAATCATTTTAACTATTATCTTTTACGTCATCTTTTAATTTATAAATTTACCATAAATTACACTGCCCTGGAAAAAAAAATAGCCTTTATACCATTCTTCGTGATTCTTATGTAAAATGACCTCCTGAATCCGAATATGATACCCATTTTCCCAGTCGGCCACCATTTTCTCGGGATATCACCCCTCCCCCAATTTTTCACACTGTTTTGAGTTTTATGGCCATGAATTTTATTTGGAGAAAGATAAAGAATTAGTTTAACAATTAAAAATAAAGAAATATATAATGTTTAATAAATAACGTTAATAATAGGTTAAAAAAAAATAGAAATTTAATAGAAGTAATTTCATTCAAATTGTTCAATATGTAATGTAATAATTTTAGTGGCAAGCCCCCTCCCCACCTCCACCCCCCAAATTTTCCCCTTGCCGCAAATATTCATGTTTTAAAATTTTCCAAATCTATAGCATTTCAGAAGATATTTAACAATTAAAGAAATTCTTTCCAACCCTAAAAATCAAATTTATAACCATATAATTACCGAAAAGGGATAAAAATAGGGGGTTATCCCTGAAAATCTGTGGGTAATAGGCAAAATGGGCGTCATATTCGTATTCAGGAGGTCATTTTGCATAAGAATTTGCAAAAATGGTGTTGTGGCCAATTTTCATGCACAGTAGTGTCATCTTTTTATTGAGGCAGCTGAGAAATAAAACCTAAACATCGCAGACTAGCGGTCCTTACATAGAATTACATCTAATATTTAAATTATCATTAATACTTGAGATTTTTCAAATCACGGGTAAATTATTTTTCAGTGTGTTGCTGCAATTATGATGCTTATTTACTTTCTCTTACCCACATGCATGGTAGAGAAAGTATTTGTTTTGGGTGAAATTTACAAAATTAAATTTTGTTCTGTTTACATGTTTTGAGGTTACCTGATTACAAAAAAACATTTTTTTAATGTTGAGCTTTGTGTTGTGTGAGTGTGTGTGTTTTCAATATATATCGTGACAAAATATTACCAGAAAGTCCTAACTATGTATATGGTATAAGGAAGCTGTGCTAAACTTTTTGTCGAGATACTATGATGATTATTTTCTGCAGTCTTCAGAATTTCCCCTTCGTAGAAGTTTTATACTGGTGTGCGAAAGAATGCATCAATAATCACAATCTATGATTAACATATGCGGATTCACATATGTCAACCCCAATTTTGAGCATGTCAATATGCTCAAAAATGAGTATATGAGTTTCAAATTTCAGTATTTTCGTTTTGAAGCTATTTTGACACAGTTTTGCTGATTTTTAAGAAACCATTTTTTTCCACCGTATTCAGGAATGGAAATTAATTTTTCATACCCATACTATAAATAAAGTATTTCTTGAAGTTCTATGTTCAAATCTCTTTTTTTGTATAATATCATGTTTTGAGGTCTTCAGAATATGAATGTTGCCGCTCACCTTAGTTTGGCTATATGCGCAACCTTGGCGCGCATCTCTTGTTCACTTGCATTCCCGCTTTAGCGGAGTAGTTGTATTGTTTTTCGTTATAAGAGTAGCATCTCTTGTTCATCTTGTTCGGTGATATGGTTCACCCTTTTTATAGTTTGCGTTGACTATGGTGTCAACATATTTGAATACGTTAATAATACGTCATCGATAAATTGTATATATGTAAATAATACTTTAATTAAATGTTTGTGAAGTAATAGCTTCAGAATAGTAATTATTGAATACAGTCCACTCATAAAGTATCGTCAACATTTGGTCTAGTAGACCCGGAGGAAGATCAATCGTAATATAATGAAAAGTGGTGGTGCTCATTGATGAAAATTAATTATGGATAAAAATAAATTAGTTATCCTTAATCGCCAACGCGGAACCTTGAAAGGTCAATTGACTAAGATAGTGACATATTTAGAGACTGTTAGTGATGAGGATAAAGACATTATAACTTTAGAAATAAACAAGGATAATCTTCAAAAAATAGTAACCAAACTGGATAATTTGAAAATCCAGTATTACGAAATAGCTGATGAATCGGAACTGGAAGTTCAATTGAACGCCTTAGCAGAGTTGGAAGAAGAGACAGAAAAATTAGAGGTAAGGCTTCGAAAATTCTTACTCTCTAATAACGTTAGTAAAAATGAAAACGAAATTATTTCAAATGAATCAAAAGTAAATAATCCTATTATCAATTTTCGATTGCATGAAATTCCGTTACCCAAATTTAATGGACAATATAATGAATGGTATAGTTTTAAAGATCAATTTATAACCTTAATTGATCAGAATGATAAACTTTCAGATAATCAAAAATTATATTATCTAAAATCTACACTTTGTGGAAGAGCACTAGATGTAATTACCGAAGACGATTCATATATTTCGCTTTTTAAAGCATTGGAAGATAGATTTCAAAACAAAAGAATGATTGTAAATTTGCACTTAAATGAGATATTAAACGTAGAGAATCTGTCTCAAGATTTAGTTAAAAATTTGCGTACAATCACAGATAGTTGTCAAAAAAATATTCTAACACTCAAAAGTATAGGATTGGAAATGAATCCTTTTACGGAGGCCTTACTCATAAATTTGGTTCTAAAACAAATCGATAAAGAAACCAAAAAACAATTTGAATTATCTTTAAGTTCTACAGAATTGCCAACATGGTGCGATTTTCTTAACTTTTTACAAAAAAGATGCTTAGTTTTAGAAAACTTACAATGTATTTCGAATACGAAACCGAAATTAATGAATTCGGAAAAGAGTACTAGAATTAAAACTTTCTTTTCTAAAAATGATTCTTTTAATGATCAAAATTGTCCCCTTTGTAAAAAAAATCATTCTTTGTCAAAATGTGGTGAATTTTTAAAATTAGATGAACACGAAAGATTCCTAACAGTAAAAAAATATTTGTTATGTATTAATTGCTTGAAATCCAATCATCAGGTATCAAATTGTAAAAATAATCAATCATGTAATATCTGTTCTAAAAGACATAATTTACTTCTACATCGATCTTCGCCGGGAACAAAAAGTAATAATTTCCCATCGAAACAACAAACACAAAATCCTAACTCTCAGACGGCGTCAGAAAAAGGCGCCTTGCACCTGCTGCAATCAAATGATTCATATTCGTAATTGCAGAAAGAAAAAAATAATGTTTCGATGGCATTATATAACGAGATTAATGATCCAATCTTAAAAAGTAAAAAACATATATTGCTGTCAACTGCTATAGTTTATTTGGAAAGTAGCAATAAAAAAAAGATTCCGGTTCGTGTAATTCTTGATAATGGCAGCGAATGTAACGTGTTAGAGAGAGAACTCGCTAATTTATTGAATTTGCAGAAAAGGAAATGTGATATTCATATTTCAGGAATTAATGGTAAGATGACAAATGTGAAATCTTCAGTACGTACCATTATTTCCAATAAAGATGATTCATTTATTGAACCAATTAAATTTTTAATTACACCTAAAATAACAGAATTCATTCCTTCACACAATATAAACATAAGAAGTTTAAATCTACCACATGACCTTGAATTAGCTGATAGTGAATTTTGGAAAAAATCTAAAATAAATGCTTTAGTTGGTGCTGAATTTTTCTATGAAATATTAAAAGCAGATAAATTTAAAATAGGACAATTCACCTTTCAGAATAGCGTTTTTGGGCACATTGTTGCGGGAACCATAGACCGCAATGTATCTGAAAATACTTTTTGCGGTTTTACTGCATGCAATGATTATCTTAATGAAACCATTCAAAAATTCTGGAAAATAGAAGCACCTGAAATTGACTTACGTCCAATTAGTCAGGAAGAACAATTGTGTGAGAAACATTTTTTAGAAACTTATCGGAGACATAAATCGGGAAGATATATGGTAGCCATGCCTTTGAAGGAAGATGCTAGTGTCCTTGGGGAGTCTAAATCTATCGCAGAAAAACGGTTCAAGCAGTTATGGAATCGTTTAGAAAAGAATCCAACCATGCGAAATCTTTATTGTGATTTTATTAAAGAATACACTAATTTGAATCATATGACAAAAATTGTTGATAATTTAAATGAATCTAGCTGTTATTATCTGCCCCATCATGGCATTTATAGGCCCGAAAAATCTACTACGAAGCTTCGCGTTGTATTTAATGCTTCGAGTCCGACAACTAGTGGAATATCATTAAACGACATAACTTATAAAGGTGTCGTTAATAAAGATTTGTATGAAATCATGTTACGCTTTCGACAACACCGATTTGTGTTTTTGGCCGATATTAAAAAAATGTATCGCCAAATAATGATTACCGAGGATCAGAGAAAATTATTAAGAACTTTATGGAAAGATAATGTGAACGCAGAAATTGAAACCTATGAACTTCATACCGTAACATACGGTACCGCTTGTGCCCCTTTTTTAGCCATTAGGACGTTGAAGCAATTAGCCCTTGAAGAAGCCGAGAAATATCCGAAGGCATCCGATATTTTGCTACATGGTTCGTATATGGACGATATAATAAGTGGGGAAGAATCGTTAGAATCTACTAGGGAGCTTCAAAAACAACTTATACACTTGTTAGAAGGCGCTGGAATGAATTTACATAAATGGAATGCAAATCATATTTCCTTACTTGACTTTTCTAAAGAGACATACCCTGAGTACACATTCTCTGATAAGGAAACCAAAGCCCTAGGGGTTGCCTGGAAACCCAATTTAGATGCTTTCACATTTAAAATAAATTTGTGTCAGTTAAAGTCTATGACAAAGAGAAGCATTTTATCAGACATTGCTCGTATTTTCGACCCATTGGGTCTCATCGGTCCTGTTATTGTCAAAGCCAAGTTGTTTATGCAGGAACTATGGAAATTAAAATTGGACTGGAATGACCCTATTCCAAGCCCTATTGCTCAAAATTGGCTAGAATTCGCCACTTCATTAAAAGCTCTTGAACAATTTAGAATAAATCGCTATGTTTTAATTCCTGAAGCACAACAAATAAACTTACACGGATTCGCCGACGCATCGTCATTAGCTTTTGGAGCAGCCGTGTATATTCAGTCTATTAATAATTCTGAAATTGTCTCCAATTTGGTTAGCAGCAAATCTCAAGTTGCACCTCTAAAAACTGTTTCTATCCCTCGACTCGAATTATCTGGTTGTGTTTTGTTATCCAAATTAATTGTGAAAATTTTGAAATCTTTGAGATTACAAATCAATAATATTTATCTCTATACAGACTCTCAAATAGCTCTTGCCTGGATCCAAACCGAGCCTTGGAAATTGAAAACATTTATTGGCAACAGGGTTGCCAAAATTCAAGAACTGTCTAAAAACTTCACATGGAACCATGTGTCCTCTGCGGAAAATCCAGCAGACTTAATTTCATGAGGTCTAACTACCACCGATTTAATGGATAATCAGTTGTGGTGGCAGGGACCAGACTCTCTAAGTAAATCCAGTAGTATCATAAACAATGACTCTGACTATCTGTCCCCCAGTGAATAATAGTATTGTGATGAGTGAATTGAAAAATAATCACCAGGGTGACGCTAACCCTGCAGTGTTGTGTGGATTAATTCAATATACGGTTTCCTCCCAGAACTTTTATAATCATTTGTTTTCATTAACAAATATTTTTTGTAAATTAATTAGAATATGTAGTTTTATTTTTAGATTTATTAGGAATACAAGAGCAAAAGTAAACAGAGTGATTGGACCACTCCGAAGCACCGAATTAAACGACACAGAAGTGCATTTAATTAGACAGGTACAGTATACACAGTTTGCCGCAGAATTGATCTGCTTAGAGAAAAAGAAGCCCGTATCAGGTAAATTAAATTGTTTTAATCCAATTTTAGATTCTCAGGGACTCCTAAGAGTGGGTGGAAGGCTGGAAAATGCTAATTTAAATTTTGATAGTAAACATCCCCTTTTGTTGCCCCACGACCATAAATTATCTTCCATGATTATGGAACATTTACATAAAAAATTCTTTCATGTAGGACCTCAAGCTTTGTTATACCACGTTAGAAAAAAATATTGGATAGTTAGTGGGAGATCTTTAGCTCGGAAAATATTTCGTAACTGCATAACGTGTTACAAAATTAAACCTTTAATGGTCAATCAACTTAGGGGAAATTTGCCAAAGGAACGAGTAAATGTGACTCATCCATTTTATTGTACCGGTATAAACTTCTGTGGCCCTTTTTTAATTAAATATCGGGGTCAAAGAAAAGGAATCTATAACAAAATTTTTGTTTGTATTTTTATTTGCATGCCTACTAAAGCCGTGCATCTAGAGGTAGTTAGCGATTTAACATCCGAAGCTTTTATCGCAACTTTAAAAAGATTTTTTGCTAGACGAGGCAAAGCCCAAACATTATTCAGTGATAATGCAACAAATTTTGTTAGTGCAAATAATGAATTAAAAAGGTTACATAGATTAGCTACTCAGCCTGATGAAAACCTTACTAATTTTTTTAATTCAGAGAATATTAATTGGAAATTTATGCCACCCCGTGCCCCAAATTTTGGAGGGCTATGGGAGGCAGGCGTAAAATCGCTTAAGTATCATTTGAAACGCGCAATAGGAAACGCTAAATTAACATATGAGGATTTCTTAACCGTTGTTTGTCAAATTGAGGGAATCCTCAATTCTCGACCCCTTACCCCCCCCCTTTCAAACGATATCGAAGATTTGGACGTCTTGACTCCCGGCCATTTTTTAGTTGGTCGACCCATCACAGCGGTGATCGAACCCGAGTTCTCTGGCATTCCAGATAATCGATTAGATACCTGGCAAAAATTAACTAAAATAGTTCAAGGGATATGGAAAAAATGGCAATGTCATTATTTAAATACGTTACAACAAAGAAACAAATGGAAATTTGAAACAAATAACATTAAAAATGGGGATATGGTACTATTAAAGGAAGAAAACTTGCCCATATGTAGTTGGATTTTGGGTAGAATAGTAGAAATTATTCCAGGAAAAGATAACAAAATATGCGTAGTTTCGGTTAAAACAAGAAATGGGACATATAAACGACCTATTTCCAAAATTGCTCTTTTACCTTCACAAAAGTAAAAAAAAAATGTTAGAAAATGAATAATGTATATAGTTAAACATAATTTACTTATTGTATTTCATTTGTATTATTTTATTGTTTACAATGTTATTAATATTTCTCTTGTATAAGTTTTATTATTTAAATTGCAGATATAATATTTTCGTATAATTAATTATAATTATGGTATTACATATTAGAACTGTAATTTTGAAACAATGTTTCAAGGTGGGCCGGTATGTTGCCGCTCACCTTAGTTTGGCTATACGCGCAACCTTGGCGCGCATCTCTTGTTCACTTGCATTCCCGCTTTAGCGGAGTAGTTGTATTGTTTTTCGTTATAGAGTAGCATCTCTTGTTCGGTGATATGGTTCACCCTTTTTATAGTTTGCGTTGACTATGGTGTCAACATATTTGAATACGTTAATAATACGTCATCTATAAATTGTATATATGTAAATAATACTTTAATTAAATGTTTGTGAAGTAATAGCTTCAGAATAGTAATTATTGAATACAGTGCACTCATAAAGTATCGTCAACAATGAAGGTAGGTCTAATTTTTAACGATTGATCTGTATGTATTTTTGTTACCAGCATAAACGCAAAATAAATAAATACAGTAAATTCAAATTCAGTATTCTGAAGCTCGTATTGCAAATTTTGATCAAGATTCACAAGTTTGACGGTAAATTAATCACAACCTTGATATTTCCATGTTTTAAAAAATAAATATAGGAATTTTAATTAAACAAAGGTATGAGGAGGGCGGCAACCCCCCCTGCTCCCCTCATACAGAATTACTGTTCAAATAAAGTTGTTCCTAAACCTATTATTATTATTTTTTTCAAATAGATTTAACATTATTAGCTTACCATATTGATCATACGATTTAATCTTCAATCTATCTTTATAGTACTGATATCCAGGTTAAGAGAAAGTCGTATGAGTGACACACCAACACCATATTGCTTTTTTAAATCATCCTCTTTTAATTATTTTATATATTTTTCCAAACCAGTGATAAGTATTTACTTTATTTAAACAAATTGTTTTAGTAAAGCCATCAGTTTGGAGCGTTACCCATAATATTGAGCTTTTATTATTCAAAAGATTATTACAGTGCTAGGTGTAACAAGTGAGGTACTTTTTCACAGTAATTTTAGCACATTTCAGGAAAGAGTCAAAAATAGTTATGTTTATTTATTTTTTATTTTAATTTAATTTATTTATTTCTTTTTTTTTAAGATAACTTTCTGAGTGAGGATATCTGATGTTTCCTCAACTGAATACTGTAGTTACATTTTTAAAACATTTAAACTGTTAGTTTATTATTATTATTATTTCAAAATATTTAGAGATTTACAGTCTACACAAATTTCAGAAACATATTGGACTAATTTTAAGTAGTCCATCATTTTTATACGTATTACCCAATATTCTTAAATTTAACTCACCAGAGAAGAAGCCTGATGTAGCTTGAAATGCATTTCCAGCCATTTCTAAACATAAAGGAGTTCTTTCACGTACCATTATAATGGCGAAGTATAAACATTTTTACGCCATTTTTTATATGAAACATGCTTTTGCGCATAGTGCATATCATTTTTACTTTATTTAGAGTAGTGTTATGTTAAACCATACCTATCTTTTAGATATAGACGTAAAGTATTTGAACAGTGTGTATAACCCTGTATACCGTCTATTTCCATGATTTTCAAAGAAAAAAGGAGCCATATAAAGCCCATCATGTCATACAAATCTAGAATAATGAGTTCGAATTTCTAGCTGATAACTGCTTTTGAGTTTTTCTATAAAACACTAATACATGCAGGCTGACAAAAAAAAAAAAATAAATAAATAAATAAATAAAAAATAAATTAGGAGTTTTCAAATACTGTGATACAGCAAGATCTCAATTTTTAAAAACTGACTCAAATGCAATACAATAACCATATACGATGATATATATTAAAAAAATTAATCTGATGTGCACATCATATGACTTCCTTATACCCCCCATTGGAATATACATATTGCTTTGTGTGAGCTAACTAATTCGTAAATAAACAGTTAGATTACAATCACGAAAAAAAAAAAAAGAAGAAGAAGAAAAACTGCTACTCTAACTACAAAAGTCATGATAATAAGATTATGTATATACCGCCAAACAAATATATTAGTTTTTTCAGTTATGCCTTTTTACAGAATCTCTCATTGGCAGATTCTTAGCTTACAGATTAATGAAAATCATTCGGGTATAGATTGCCTACTTTTGTTCTTTTTTGCCGAAAATTAAAGGTGCAAAACGATACATTATACCAAAATAATTAAATCAATTAAAATTGAGAAACGATTTACTAATTCTAGCTATCCTGAAACAATATTTGCCGAATGGCGGCCGAATTTGGCGAAAATCTGTAGTTCAGGGTTACCAAATTTTGCAAGCTCTAACTACGATACGAACAGGTCTTCTAGAATTTTCCAAAAAGATTCATTGGCTTATAGCGCTGAACTAAATTCTTCGAAAATTCTTTAGATGACAAACAAAGCTTTAACAAAATAAAACGCATTCGTCGATTAGAAGCTGCTTATATATTAAAAAATACTTTCTACAATAAAAAATGTCGGCCATTTTCATAACAATATCATTACGTGCTCTACCTAAGCGCTGAATATTCATTAAAGTGCATTCGTCGATTAGAATCTGTTTATGTCTTTAAGAATTACTTTCTACACGCAAAAATGTCCTAACTTTCATAAAAATATCAATACAGCTTCTATTTACGGGCTGCATATTCATTAATCAACTTATTGGAAATCTCTATGATGGTAGATCATGTATAATGGGCAAAAGCGTTATGTATTTGGCCATTATGAATATAATTTTCGTAAATATATCCCAAACGGAAAGTCATAAGACTAAAAAGGGAGGTTTGCAACTAGACGTTATAACAAACCTATATACTAGTTTACAGTTTTCTACGTCCAACTGTTTCTGAATTCTGCGAGATTCCTACAGACATACATACATACAGACGTCACGAACAATCGTGTAAAGTCGCTGATATCTCTAAAACGTGAGCTCGCATTAAGACGAAACATACAGGTATACAACTAGATGTCATGAGAGTTACACATATAAACTTGCATTATTTTACGATGATTTGTTTTTGAGTTATGCGAGATATAAAATCCGCTTCACAAATCGAGATTACAACACTTCCTTATACTTTCTATAAGGAAGTAACAAGTTAAATACTAGTTAAATACTAGCTGAATACAGAGAAAATTACATTAACTAATTCCTTAACATTAACAATTATTCATATATATGTATATACATTTATTTATTTTGTAGCGCTTAAAATCCGACTTGGCAATGAAGGCTAATGGCGCTCTTGTGAGCGGGATCAAACGTGAAACTTACAACGAAACGCAAGCTTTCAAAGAAGATGTTAATATGAGATACCAGCTGAGATGAAGACAAAGATGAGTCGCTGCTATGTGATGATGATGATGATGACCCAGATGCTTGCTTCTAATGGGACAGGAAATGAAGACGTAAATCTGCTGCTTTCGCTGAGAATTCGGTAGAGATAACGAAACGTGATTTCCCTGCACTGTATGTGGAAAGTGGTCGCATAAATCCCTCAGTAGTGTAAACAGCTCACTTCCCGTTATACTACCATGTAGGACATTACCGCTCAGTCCATTCTACAGAATTAAGTGAACGATGAAAATGTGCCTGAAACTTTTATGCAAGGTAGTTGATTTCAAACTACTCCTTATGCTTTGGAATTATATTTCGTTAATAAATTTTGATTTTTTTGTGTACTTTTAACTAGCTGTTTACATTTCATTTTAAATGCGCATCATTACTCTATTTTCCCCTACATATACATATGTATTTTCTAAAATGAGTATAACAAATCTAAAATACCGATAGCTCGTATTTTATTGGACCTGCTTTTGACCAGACAAAAGCTCGTATTCGTGAGTACATCTATTCTAGAGGCTTCTGGAATGCAATGATGTTCAAAGAATACCATGCGTTAGCTACACAGACTTTCAGGATTCTGTAAATTGGATTTTCCAATATCTCATAATGATTTTCTATTGGATTAAAATCCGGGATTCGCGGTGGATATTTTAGAAGACAGACCGATGTTCTTTGAACCATTCTCCAACGATTCTATAATGAATAGTTACTTTATCCTTCATGAAATATCTGATATCTTCAAAATAAAAATGTAACATTGCAGGATGCAGTTGATCTGCCAACATATTCAGGTAATGCATGGCTTTTTGTTTACTCTCAAATAACATCAGAGGACCACTTCCATATCAGTAGAACATTCCCCACATCATAATACCAAGTTTTGTTTACGTTTGTTAATAGCGAATATTTCCAAAAATTCTCATGGATTTCTAATTCATTCGTTAGTGTGCGTATATATTTAGTAGTTATCTTGCACAAAACATAACTGGAGTTGATTTTATATAACCATAAACAATTATTAAACCTATAAACAAAAGAAGTTTTTCTAAAGGAGCCATGCATTTAAACATTTTTAAAATGTATGTAAAATTTATTTTAGTCGTTACATTGTAAACAAACAAATGCATGTAAAACAACTTTTCTACAGACCTATATGCATTAAAGTTCTTTGCTGAGTGCAGCCAATTGGAGGTGACTGAAAAATACAGCTATGTAACTCCTAAACATATGCATCAAATTTCTAGTCAATCGGGTGATAACAGGAAATATAAGAATTGTTTGCGTAGCCCTGTAAATTAATTACTAATTCTGTTGCTACTATGTTAGGTAGAAAGCGTGCTTTTTTCTCTTACAATAATATATGTCTGTTTAAGTATGTCGAAAGCAAGGTCAAAATGCATTAAGCGAAATTTTACCTATAGGCGTAATGTACTGATATTTTACCACTCCCTCCTTACTGCATTAACAATTACTAATATTAAGTAAAAGCTTTATTAATTATACTAATGGTAATCTTAATATTGTATTTATACTCTGCGATTTATACTATATGAAACTCTAGCTTTTTACACTAACAGAATTGTATATATACATATATTAAGTCAATTTTTGCCTAAAAAAAACTAAAAGCTGGTAAAACTGAACAAACATGTTAATAAGATGTATGTCATGATTCAATTAAAATATATTACAAGCCTAAAATTATTTTATTTCACTTATTTATTTTGACTTAGTAGGCAAAAATCTAAACACTTACATTTTGAAAATAGTTATCAAGAAGAAAACTCAAATGCAAAATTTTTCAAATAATAGGTGCATGTGATATATGCGGTAGTTAAATTTGATTAGAATTTGCTAACATTTCAATGAGAGTCCTTCAAATATCTTTGGAGCTTTTTATGCATATTACTTACTATGCTAATGCGTATATTAAAATAATGGCTAAAAGATATTTTTGCAAAAATATAGATTTCGAATAAAAATCTCTTTTAAAATAAATACTTTTAAAAGAACGAAAATTTGTTTTGCACGTAATATAAATTTCTAAACTACAAAATTATTCAGCATACTGATAAATATTGCTATTATTTGAATGTTCTTTATAGCTGTTGAAACTTACATTTTTTATTGTTATATTGCTGTTGAAATAAATTTAAAAATATAATAGTTAAATGTACTTTTTAAAACAATTTTTCGTAGGATTATTTTATATTTTTACTTCCCTATCATATAAATATAGAAAATGTAGCTTTTCGTGAAACCTTTAGACCTCCTTTTTTCCCCCGAAATTACAGGCTTCGAGGTGAACAATTCAAAAATTCATAAATAAAATCTAATGCAGTGGCTATTCATAGGTTAGTTAGTGTTTTAGTTAGTTCATTCTATAGTTAGAGCGTTAATTTGTCAGTCTGTGTTCACACTATCTAAATAACAAAAGATCGTATAGAGGTCCAACAAGCTTTTAAATATTTTTCGAGTATTCTTCATATTTTCGTGTGATTGTATTATAATTTTAGTTCCTCAAATATTATATGTATATAAACTTTGGTATACAGGTAAAAATTCAATCTCTTTTTTTTTTCTCACCCTTGTTATATACTTAATGATATAAACAATCTAAAGGAATTAGAAATATAATTTAGTGTAATTTTTAATTTTAGGTTAATCTTTGTTTTAGTTAGTCCTTTTGTTCGAAAAACCGAGGTCGCAATTTGTGAAAATATTTGACCTCATTTTTTTTAACGTTTTTTACAAGCATTGAAGTGAGCAATTCGAAAACTCACTACTAAAATATAATATAAAGTCCAATCGTAGGTTAGCCAGTTTCTTAGTTATTTTATTTTTTAGATAGTGCATTAATTTTTCAGTCTGTGTACACATTATCTCAATTACATATGTTCGTATAGACAAATACATCTAACAAATTTTTAAATAAATTTCGAGTAACCTTTAATTTTTTCAGTGATTGTTTTATAATATTATTTCCTCATTATATTATATGTATATAGATATTTTAAACCTCAGTTTTTTCAGAAAATTTTTAAGCCTCATTTTCTTTCATATTTTTACATGGTTAAAAGTATGAGAATCTAAACAAATTACAAACAAAACCTAATGTGATTTCCAATCTTAGGTTAGTTAGTTTTTTAGTTGGTTCGTTCTTCATTTAGTATGCTAATATGTTAGTGTATGTAGACATTATCTCTAGAATAAATGATGGTAAGGGAACCGAACCTATTTTTAAATGTTGGTTATGGCACTGATAATATTTGCAGCATTATATCTTGAGATCTTTGCATGGTATTTGAAATTTAATATTTTTATTAACACGTAAGAATAAGATTCAACTTCGTTTTTATTTAGAATTTGTCCATTTTTTAGAAATAATTTAATAGGAAAAATACTATGCCTCCTTTAAAATACCATTTATTATATTGGCGTAAACAATGAAGAATATGAATTTTCTAATTTGAAAACTAGTTATTCGAAATTTTAAGATTTTTCTTAACATTATAGAATAGGGCAATATTTCACACAATCTCGTATTATGATGAAATTTACGCTAAAACCCTTTACGCTATTGATTAAAAACTAAAAGATAAAACTAACCCCATTAAAATTTAGCATAAAATGAATGTTTCGGATCTCAGTTTAGGTAGCCTACTAAGTGGGACATTTCAGTTTAAACATTCAGTCCGCATCAAGTTATTGACCACGTTAATGTCTCCTAAAAGGAATAAAGTAAAAATTTGTGTGAATAAATATATGATGGGTAATTGAGAGCAAAGTACAACGACGCAAACTTCTTTCAAATTGTATTTAAATGTATAGTATATTGGATTATAATTTGGAGAATATTAAATTGTGTTTTATGTTTGGTAAGACCATGTGAAACAAAATGATTACAAATAATATTTTAATTATTTAATAATATATTCTAGATTTAAAAATTTGTAATGCATGTTGTAAACAAAGAAAAAAAATCTGGATGATGAACTTGAGATAATAATGAACAATATGTTTTAAGTTTGCAGTGATTACATTTAATAATATATTTAAAAATTTTTTTACTTCTTTATCGAGTAATTGCTTAAAATGGTTTTAAAACTTTCATTCTGCAGATGTAATTTTAAACATCAAAATATTTTCAAAAGCTAGTTTGTTGTGGCCACCAGATAGCTTTTTTATATTTTCTATACAAATTATATATATATATATATATATATGTATATATTCATAACAGATACTTTTATATATACTCCCCCACATGTACTCTCTCGTTATAAACACATATGTTTCTGAGGGAACTCCCCGCTGTATCTCTCTGTACATACGTGCAAAATTATGTATTTTCCTATAAGTAACATTCTACAGTTAATTTCAAGTAACTCATAAATATTTGTATTTAATTTTATAAAAAATGATTGCATAAGTTATCGGAATTATTTTGTGTAATTTTTTTTAACCTATTACTAATTCTTTGCCCACTATTTTACGCAGAAAAACATGCTTTTAAAGATTATAATACTATTTCATTATATCTTATGGGGTGTAACAATGTTAAAATATTTTTTTAAAGAAATACCGTCTATAGACTATAATTGTCCGAAATTATTTTGTGTGTTCCTAAAAAAAAGCCATGATTATTATATACACAAATAAAAAGAATACAACTAATTTATAATAACTCATTAATATTTCAACCTAATTTGAATCATTTGGATGATTACAGAATGTCATCGGAATTATTTTATCAATTTTGTAAGGTACTGTATATTAATAACGAAACCTATGCGTACAAATTTCCTATAGAAAACATGAGATTAAGCATCTCAGTAATGTACGCTAATTTCATTTTGTTGAATGCACAGTAACGACGCTAAAATTTGTTTAAACGAAATTCACCCCATACACCGTAGTGATAAGAAAAAATATTATGTGTCCCTGTACACCATCCAATAATAATACAGATATAAAAAAAATATGCAACTATTTTTATACAGAGCCTTAACGTGTGTAACAAATTGCAAGTTAATCGAGGAATTTTTGCTGCTGCTATTGCGGTACAAACAAAGTCTGCTCATAGACCATAATGATAAACAAAAGTTTGGTGCGTTCCTGTACACAAACTACTAGTAGAATACACACCTAAAACTTTACATCTAATTCTGTGTCGCTCATAAATATGTGTACCAAGTTACGTCATTAGGATGATTTTTGCGGCCGCTATCGCGAGACAGTTAGACAAACAGAACCCAAAATCTTTTTGAGACTCCACATGGAGGTCTCCACTGATGTTTCAGCAAATATCTCCAATGATGAATACAGATTATTTTCACTCTAGTAAAGTATAACATTAAATATTCAAAGTAATTTTAAGTAAATTGGAGTGTAAAGTTTTAAATTAATTGAGAAAAACGAAGTTATACTATCACATAATAAAATATAAAATAAACCTATCTTTACTTCGTAGTCGTTCTAAGATCTTTCTGCACCGGGCACCCGGTCCTCTTCGGAGAACGTTAACACTGTGATGGAGACTTAGGCTTCTGGCTGCATCCTTGTTGACTTTTCAACAGGTGGTTCCATGCCCTATTTGGAGCCACTGCGCCGCTTTAACGTTCTCCGAAGAGGACCGAGTGCCCGGTGCAGAAAGATCTTAGAACGACTACGAAGTAAAGATAGGTTTATTTTATATTTTATTATGTGGAGTGTAAAGGTTGATATTTTTTATTTACCAACTATGTGAAAAATATTTCTAAATTGAAATTTCGTGGTCTATGGAGTTGTGCTGCGATTAATATTGTCACTTGATACAGCTGCGTTTGCAGACTCGGTGACTTGGCCAACGAATTTTATGTGAAAAATGCCTAGCTGGTTGTCAGTCAGGGTAGCTCAGTGGTAGAGCATCCGTGCGTTAAGCGGAGGTGCCCGGGTTCGATTCCCGGCTCTGGTATTTTTCACATAGTTGGTAAATAAAAAATATCAACCTTTACACTCCAATTTACTTAAAATGAATATTCACGGTTGATGAATTCATGAATAAATATTTCTATATCCAAAGTAAGTCTGTTTTATTTTCTAAATGACAACTTAAAATAATGCATTTTTTTTTTTTTAATTAAAACTATCAATAACTCTATTTTAAAGTATCATAGATTGATGTTACAATCATTCGTTTTAAAGCTATTGACGATCTCTTTGAAAAGATACCCGTAATGGAAATTTGTTCTCCCTTCTTCGGAGGAGGAATTCTCCCCAGGGGAAAGTGATGCCCTATCATATACAGAGTGTCTTAAAAGTTCCAGTACTGACGGTGATATATTTTTTATTTACAAAATAACAAACCTTAAAACGATTATTTTTATGCTAATGATAAAAGGCACATCTAAAATAACGGAGGAAAAATACAGAACTAACATTTTTATAACAAATGTTCAAAATGTCCACTCTTTTCTAGGAGGCAAAGCTGAACTCGTTTGCGCATGTGTTTAGAAACGCGTTTTAACATGCTGGGAGTGACTTCTTGCAGAGAAACCTGTACACACCTGCACAGAACCTGTATTACGAAATTGTCGAACGAGCTGATATATCATATTTTTACTCGGTATTGCAGCATCTGGGTATTTATATCGCCAAACATGTTTGCATCTTCCATACGATTTACATTCAAAATAAGCTTCAAACAGCATTATTCTCTGAATGCGCGATAAACACATTTCACTATGAAGAACAAAATATCATAAAACTTTATTCTTACACAACTTGAGCGAGAAAAGAAACAAACAATAAAAATTAAAGAATTGATGCAATAGCAAGCAGACGATATAATTTAATATTTAAAATAAAATCATGGACAGCGGAGTTCTTTAAGTTGGAGTACTGGAACTTTTAGGACACACTGTACAAAAAAATACCCATTTGATTATTACTATTATAAATAATTCTTTTTAACCTCTTAATGATTCTTAAAAAATAAATCTTTTTGTGCACACTCACATGAAATTTTGTAATATGCTAAAATTATCTTTCATAATAATGCAGTACGATTTCCATATTAGAGAAGTAGTTTAACACTAACTATCCAAAGCAAGTTAATTTTATTCTCGATATTACATTAAAAAAATAAATAAATAAATAAATAAATAAATAAAAAAGAGTCGATAATTTTATTTTAAATTATCGCAGAGTGGTTCAACCATTCATTTTAAAGGTATTGGCGAGCTCTTTTGAAAGATACCCATCATGAAAATTTATTCCCCTCGAGGGGGGACTTCCCCCAGGGGGTGGAGGGAGGCGATGCTTTTACATGTACAGTTTCTTTCCCAGTTGACTATCTCTATTATAACTAATTCTTGTAAATTTCATAATGATTATTAAAAAAAAATTATCTTCATGCAAATTTATGCAAAATTCTGTCCTATACCACAATGTTAAAAATTTAGAAAAAGCGGGATGGCAACGAAACCTGTTAGAAAATTTTACCAAAAGTTGATAGGCACCAACTTATGTCATGGTGTAACTACATACCAATTTGTATGAAATTCTGTGCAGTAGTTCCTGAGATATAGTTGCCACAAAATTTTGTCACATACACACACAGACACAGACATTTTCTAAAAATCGACACATCGTGTTCTACAGCTCTGCAAACGTGTAAATCCATCGAAAACCCGAGGTGGAAAATTTTTACGAATCCAATACTTTCACTATTGTATATAAAATAAAGCAAAAATTAGAGGAAGCGGGATGTAGGACGATTTTCCCCAAAAACTGATGTAGGCACGAATTTATGTCAATTTGCAATTACCTGTTATTTTGTATACAATTCTCTGCAATAGTTTTCGACATACTACCGTAACAAAATTTTTCACTTGTACACATAGACAGACATTTTCTAAAAATGGTCAAATCGTGTAACTCCATGGAAAACCAAAAAGTCGAAAATTTTTACTTGAATATACAAGAAATTTTTAAGAGTTTAAGGAAGGCTGAAATAAAATACAGAACCAAAGTTAACATTTTTCCTCTTTTATTTTTTTAAAGTATCACACAAAGTGATTCAGATACAGTACGGAATATCAGTGCAAATAGACGAAAGTTTATTTTTAATCGTAGAAATCCTTTTTAATATCTTCCTAGTGTATTTTATGAATACTATTATTTTTGTTTTCACTTTCTGTCTGTCAGTGTGTTTTCTGTCCATCAGAAATAATGATTTTCTGTTTATATAAAATTGTCTTCTAAAAAATCAATCATAAAAACACATGTACTTTTAGCTTTTTAATTTTATTTAATCTGATCATACAGGGACGGGTTCATACCCGTCTAATATTGGTATTTCTCCGGATCTGGCCTGGTCACACACTGGGAAAAAATACAACACACAGACCGAGCCCAGGCCGAACTGTTAGATGTCATATTAGTCCGGGCATCAAAATTTAGGCCCATGAAGTCCTGTAGCTCAGATAAATATTTTTCAGGTTGAATCCGAAACAGCTATCTGATCTTTTTAATATCTTCACTTGTGCATTAATAGTCATAGTTTTTATTTTTTATTCTTTCAAAAACATCGGTTCAGCGTTTAAAATTACGTAAATTTAAACGGTGTTGATATTAAAACTAGAATGTTGTGGCCACCACATGACTTTCTTCTATATTTTCCTATGCAAATTCACTCAATAAAAATATTGTATTAAAATCATTATTTAACAAAATTATCTTCCATGATAATGCAGTACGATTTCCATATTAGAGAAGTAGTATAACACTAAATATCTAAAAAAGTTCATTTTATTCTCGATATTACATTAAAAAAAAAAAAAAAAAAGTAAAACATGAAAAATAAAAATCGATAACTTTATTTTAAATTATCGCAGATCGAGGGTTCAACCATTTATTTTAAAGCATTGGCGAGCTCTTTTGAAAGATACCCATCATGTAAATTTATTCCCTTCAAGGAGTGACTTCCCCCCACGGGGGGGGGGGGGGGGGGGGAGAGGTCGGTAGACGATCTTCCTACATATTAAAAAAAAATCACTATTCACTATTATAAATAATTCTTGTAAATTTCATAATGACTATTAAAAAATAATTCTCTTGATGCACATTTATACAAAATTTTGTCATATACCACTATGTTAAAAAATTAGAAAAAGCGGGATGGCAACGCAACTTGTTAGACAATTTTTACCGTAAGTTGATAGGAACTATTTTATGTCAAGGTGTGACTACATACCAATTTGTATAAAATTCTGGCAGTAGTTCCTGAGATACAGTTCCCACAATATTTTGTCACATACAAACGCAGACAAACAGACAGATATTTTCTAAAAATGTTCAAATCGTATTCTACAGCTCTCAGATCGTCTAAATCCATCAGAAACCCGAGGTTGAATTTTTTTACGAAACAATACTTTCGTCTATTTAATATAGAAGAAAGTGAAAAAAAAGAAAATCAATACAGTTATTTTTTTTATTTTATCTTCTTTTAAGTAAAACACATTTCTGGCATTTAACTTATATTTCAATTAGTATTTTGAGCTATTTTGTTCACATAATTGACTATAAAGAAGTACTGTTGTAATATTTTCTGAATTTTTAAATTTTAAAATTTATCGCAGAAATTTATCTGAATATGTCTGAAAATATCTAAAGATATCTGTGTATATCTATAAAATTTATCTGAAGAAATTATTACAATAAATCAAACGTATCGGAAATGAGAAAATACAAAAATATAAAAAAAATGAAGAAATGAAGAACAAAGCTAGTTAAATATTTTAAGTATCAAGTGATTTCAATTTCTCTCAAAAACATTTTTGTATATCCATTACATTACAGTTCAAACACAAATCGTAACTGAAGTTTTTTGAATCATCTTTGTAGCATACGATGCAATCAGCCATTATGGTAATGAGTAATTTAGAAGAATGACTAAAATATGTTCTTGAGAATATATTGTTTTTGAATTAAAATGTTCTTAAGGAAAAAGGTTTTTTAACAAAATTGTTTGCACAAAATCTGTTTGCGAAATAGCAGAATTTGTTTTAGAGATAAAAATGAATTGCTTAAGTGTAAAATTATTCAGCAAGTTCATAGCTATTATTTTATTTTCAATGTTTCTCACAATCGCTAAAACTTGAATTATTTTTCTTATAATGACTTTTAAAATATATTGTAAAAGAATTGTAATAGTTGAAGTATCATAAAATATTTTATAAGTGTTATAGCTTCAATTTTACTTCAAACGACGTTTAAAATTTCAGCATTTTAAACGACAATTTAGAGAACCATTTAATATTCAAACTATTTTAAGCGCTTGTTCATACTCTTACTTAAATATTTAAAACTAGCAGGCTACGCCCGCTTCGCTGGTCACTATTTTTAAATGAATCACAATAATTAATGAATTCTCAAAATTGCATTAATTTTTCTCATGTGATAAAAAAAGAAAAAAAAAATTCTGATCGGGAAAAATGTTGCACCGGGTCCCCACTGCCTCCGGCAGCGTAGACCCGTGCGCTGCGCGCACGTATTCCTGCACCATCCTTATGCCTTCTCATCTCAAAATTCTATGTTATTACTCATGAACTTTCATTCTTAAGGAAAGGAATTAAAAAATATATCATTTAGCATCGGATAAAAACTCACACCGGGACCCCACTGCCTTGGGTAGGGCAGACCAGTGCGCGCGCAGCGCGCACGTTTGAGGATATACGTGCGCTGTACACGCATATTCCTTCTCAACTCAAACTTTTATTATTAAGAAAATACAATTAAAAAAAAATCTTTTATTATCGGGTAAAAACTCGCACCGGGCTCCAAACCCATGCGCGCTGCGCGCGCACATGTTAAGATATACGTGCGGTGAGCGCACATATTCCTTCTGAAATCAAACTCTTATTCTTAAGAAAAGAAAATCAAAAAAATCATTTCTCATGAGGTAAATTGTCGGACCGGGTCCCCACTGCCTTCGGCAGCGTAGTTTTGTGCGCGCTGCGCGCCTATTCCTTCCCAACCCTTCCAGCCCTTCCTAATTAACTTACATATACCAATTTTGAACGGCCTTACTCAATTAGCTGAGATGCAAAAGAAAACCTGATCAGGACACCTTAAAATTGTAAATCAATTGAAATCTCGAATTCTAATTTCGATAATATAAAAGAACTTTAAAATATCTTTCGGATGATGTATTAAAAAAGATTTAACCATAATTAAAATTTGAAATATTGAAATTTAAAAATATTACAGCACCATCTGGCGGTAGAAATTTCTGTAATCTATTGTTCCATTCCAGATCAACAAAGCTTTCAAATGATGTATTACTCATGAAATTATTTTAATTAGTAGATGAGATACAAAAGAAAACCTAATCAGGACACCTCAAAACGCGTAAATCGGGTGAAATCTCGAATTCCATTTTCGATGATGTAAAAGTACTTTAAAATGTGTATCAACTCAAATAAGATTGCAAA
This sequence comes from Salticus scenicus, assembly GCA_963930645.1. Lineage (NCBI taxonomy): Eukaryota > Metazoa > Arthropoda > Arachnida > Araneae > Salticidae > Salticus > Salticus scenicus. Next base: position 66,325,883 of record OZ005659.1, read on the forward strand.
TGATGTATTACTTATGAAATTATTTTAATTAGTAGCTGAGATACAAAAGAAAACTGATTCAGGAAACCTCAAAACGTGTAAATCTGGTGAAAACTTTCGATAATTGAAAATAACTTTAAAATATTTTTCGAATGATATATTAAAAATAATTTAATTATAGTTAGAAATTGAAATATTGAAATTTTAAAATATTACAGTGCCATCTGGCGGTAGAAATTTCTGTATTAAACCGTTCGATTCCAAATTAAAAAAGCTTTCTAATGATGTATTACTTATGAAATTATTTTAATTAGTAGCTGAGATACAAAAGAAAACCTAATCAGGACACCTCAAAACGTGTAAATCGGGTGAAATCTCGAATTCCATTTTCGATAATGTAAAAGTACTTTAAAATGTGTATCAACTCAACAAAGCTTTCAAATGATGTATTACTTATGAATTTTTTTTAATTAGTAGCTGAGATACAAAAGAAAACTGATTCAGAAGACCTCAAAACGTGTAATTCTGGTGAAAACTTTTGATAATTGAAAATAACTTTAAAATATCTTTCGAATGATGTATTAAAAATAATTTAATCATAATTAGAAATTGAAATATTGAAATTTTAAAATATTACAGCGCCATCTGGTGGTACAAATTTATGTATTCCACTGTTCGATTTCAAATCAAAAAATCTTTCTAATGATGTATTACATGTGAAATTATTTTAATTATTAGCTGAGATACAAAAGAAAACTTAATCAGGAGACCTTAAAGCGTGTAAATCACGTGAAATCTCAAATTCCATTACTTACGCTAGTCGGTTAATGGAAGGAGACAGAAATTTGTGGCGTCTACTCTTGAAATTCAATTCAAATAAGTTTCCAAAGGACATATTACTTTTGAAATTATGCTAATTAGAAGCTGAAATACAAAACTGATATAAACAATATAATAAAAGGATTAATGTCTGTTTTTTTTTCGTGGTTTTCTCCGAAACGTGCGTAATTCCGGGCTAAATACTTTTAAAAATCCATAGTATGAAATGTGAAAGGAGTATCAGAATTCGAAACTGTGCAAAATAGAAAAGAATAAAGGCGTTCTGTGTTTTCCGTTGTTTTCTCCGAAACAACCGTTCCTTTTCTACGTTTTTGCCCCTATCCCCTCCTTTCTGTCCCTTCTAATAATTTTACACTTGAAAATATCCACAATCGATTTATCTTTCCTTAAAACCTAATAATAACAATTTCAAACGCTGTAACTATTTTTTTTTTTGCCCCTTCGCCCCCCCCCCCTTCCCCTCAAGCCCTTCCTAATAATTCTACACTTTACTTTCAAAAATATTCAGAATCGAATTATCGGGCGTTCAAAACAAATATTACGAAATTTAAACGGCATATCTCAATTTAAAATAGTTTTAACGTACAACTCTGGCAAAAATGTATTTTTTTTTTTTTTTTTTTTTAAGTTTTTCTTTCAAACATTAGTCATATCTGTTTTTAAGAAGAATGCAAAACGGATCGGTAAATTATCAAAGATCGGTAAATTAGTTTTTGAGAAATCGTGAATCTCTTTACTGTAAGGTCTACAGAAACCAAGAACCGCCAGCAGAATTTTCAAAAGATTTTCCAATGAAATTTCCATGAATATTGTTTAAATGTTTTTTTTTTTTTTTTTTTTTGCTCAAAATCTTAAATAAAAATTATATTTATTATATTTACATTAAAAAATAGAGAAAATATTCTTATTTTTAGCCTTCAAAACTCATATAACCCTTTTTCATGACAAACTGCACGAAATCCCTACAAAAGAAAAAAGGTAGATTAAGTAAAACAGTTTTCATTATAATAATTTAAATTAAATTATTAGAATAAAAACTAAATTATTAGAATAAAAGTGTTACTTTTAATTAATAATTTTCTTTTAATCATTATATTGTTAAAATTGTAAAGAGATTCCTGTACTATGTGAAAAATAAAGTTGTATATAATTTCATCTTTTACCTAATACAAAAATTTGTTAAAAACTAAAATAAGCATACCAAATTATCCTTATAGATAAGTTTTTATTCAAAATTTTTAAACATATCTGTAGTTTTACAAGTAACTGAAATTACGCACAAAAACATTGAATGTACAAATAAAGACAATCATATCTTTTAAATTACCGATCATTATCAGTTACAAATGTTAAATATATCATCTAAAGATAAACGGGAATTACAAAATAAAGCACCAGTTGTAACAAATGGCAACAGTGTTTACGGCATTTTGACATGTACTTTAAGTGTTGTAATCATAATCTCTTAAAGTCTCAAAATAAATTTTGTTCTATAGTAATAATGCATTTATTTTATTACATTTTGAAGATCTCACTGCTTCATCTTGATTCACACGAATTGTTGTATCCTGTATAGTCAATAAATGATCTTTTCTACTTCTTGGCTTCATTCCAACAACGTGAAAGTCGTTATTACACTTTTATGACCCTATTCATTTTATGTTGATTCACTTTTTCGTTTGTGAAAAGAAAAAATACGTCCTTGATATATATATATATATATATATGTATATATAAATTATCTATCTCAAAAATATTCAGCGAAATATTTTATTAGCACTTTGAATTAATTTTTAATTTTGGTACAAATAATTTCCAATTGTCTTACACGTTTTGTTTAATAAATACTTATTATCAATATACACTATTATTCCTGAATAATATTATTCGTGATATTTACACTTTGCATCAATATTTTTCATTTTTTTTACTAGCAGCATTTAATTATTTTTCGTGTTTTATTCGCGATTTATAAATCGTATCATACAGTGTGTTTCAAAACTCATGGGCAAAAATTTAAGGGGTGGTAGAAAACCCTTAGACTTTTGCCCATGAGTTTTGAAACACCCTGTATTAATATTAATAAATTATTTACCATATCGATTTGTAGAAATTTTCTGTGCTGTCTTTTCGAGGCAAAATGAAGTAGAATGCCATAGACCAGTGCTATTTTGTTTCTAAAATCTTAAAAATACTTGTCATTTTTTTCCGTAGTCAATCAATATATTATTGGAATTTTTTTTATTTTAAAAAAATGCTTTTAAAAATTTGCATGTTGTTGCAGTGGCTATCCAGTTGACAATATAGGCACTTCATAAAAATATAAGATTTCTAACTCTGCAATGAATTAACTGTACAGTCTGCACTAGACAAGTAACAATTAAAATAAGTGTAAAAATTGTACTAGTAAATATGGGATAAAAATATTCCGTATTTTTACTTTGTTTGTTTAGATATATAAATATTATTGACTTTTATGGAATATAGCATGAAACTCTTGTTTTCAGAATACCTTGTTCCAAACATACATTATGGCAAAGTAGCTCCCCAAATAGCTGCAAACTTTGTTCGTGACCTAAGAATGGGCTAATTTGTTAAAAACAACATTATTTTTATTGTTTTAATGATTTGTATTATTGTAAATCAATACAACTACTGTTTTATTTTATTTTATTTTATTTTTTGATGAAGATTCAGACAATAAAACACTGTTGACAAAAGCAAACATTTAGCAAACCAAATAAAAATGATTTTAAAGAATATGATTGTGTGTAATTGATAATTATGGCAGTAACTACTACCTTGAGTAATTAGTTAAAATATCAACTGATGAAGAACCAGGTCTAACAGTTGATGGTATGACTAAGGTCACAAAGTCTTTAGGATGACACAATAAAAAGAAATAATGTATGAGTGGGCCGACGTTGGTCAAAACACTTAAACCTCTGAAGTTGCTTACGAACACAGGGAATTATTTTGCTATAGCATAGCCTCCTAAGCTTGATGCCTTCCGCGTGACTCTGAAACTTGGCAACAGTTCAAGCGGTAGACAGCGCCATCGGATACATATTGCAGTCTTTTTTATTCAACTGACAAAAATAATTTTAAGAAGTAATATGTGATATATATAATTGACGTTTCTTCGATTTTATTCGCCTTTTATGTATACCAAATCAAACTTTTAGGAATTTTTGGTGGCTGTTGAATAAAAAAGTCGCGCAATCTCTAACAGGTGGCGCTGTCTACCGCCAAGTTTCCGAGCCACGCGGAAAACATCTTGTTTAGGAGGCTATGGCTATAGAATTGTTTTATTATTGTGATATTTATTTAAATGTAAATTTTTTAGCAAGTGAAATCTTAGATAAAAATATTCTCTTTTTTAGTTCAGTTTGTCACCAAACATTTATAAAGGCATTATATCTAAGATTTCATTTATTTCAATCATTTCGTTAAAATCCTCTATAAGGGAATACATTGGCCCAATATAGAAAAAAAAATCAAAATTCAATGAAAAATAATGACTGAGTTAAAGTAAACTCTCATTAGGGCTGTTTTGACCGAAACGATTTTGAAGCGCACTTTTATTTATATTCACAGTTAAAATTTAAATTAAATGCATTACCCATTTACTAAAAGCACACATTTTTGACAAAATATCATCTGAAAATTGAAAAAAATAGTGTTTCTTATTTTATTGGCCTAAACCGCCATAAAAATTGTGGAAAAGTGGGACAAAGTAGTTTCAGTGGTTACGGAACATTTAATCTGATTTATACGCATATGAATCACAAGTAAACAAAAATATGTTCGTTAAGAAAGAACAAAAGTTTACTGAGATAACTGCATATATCAAGTCAAACTAAACGTAGGAGTTCAAAATGCAAAATTGAAAATATCTTACAAAAAGTTAGATTTATAACTTAGCTAAATCAAACGTATCTTCATACAATAAAATTTTAGCTGGCAACCATGTTTCCAATAAAAACTCAACATAAATAATAATAATAATATTAATAACACGTTTATTAAAAAAAAAAAAAAAAAGAAAAGAAAAGAAAAGAAAGAAAGAAAAGATAGAAAAAATTGAACTTAGAATCGAATACCAAAACTTTTCCTAAACAGCAATATAGTTCATATTAATGCGTGTAAATAAAAGTAGAAAGAAAACAGCTTTCCATGGCTATCTGTGCATATTATGCACACTGTGTTGAAATGAGAAACAGTGTTGCATCAATACACCAATGGCAAATTTATACTGTGTTTCACTGTATTTAAAACCCTGGTGCTGAATTGATGCAGTTTATACCACTTTTGTTCGCTCGCTTTGCGATCAGGGCTGAATTGGTGTGCCAGTGATGTGTTCAAGCCAACGGTGCATCGGTTTAGAAGAAATAATAAAACCAGTTTGAGGATGTTAAATTTAAATAGTCTCCTGATGTATAATCCAAGCCTAGTTAGTATTTGATTTTTATACAAAGAATTTTTATTTCTATATTCAAGTAAATTTCGAAATTGAAAAATAAATACTAAGTAAATAAATAAAGGCAAGAGGATTATTTTTTACTGGCTACCAAATACTTTTCCAGACGACCAGTTTTTTCCAAATTCCAGGAGCCCTGATGATGAGATAAAACCATATGGAAAAGTGAAGAATGTCATTAATAACAGCGCTGACTGTTATCTAGAGCATACGTTATTTCAATTTAAATTACATCTGTCAAATTTGGTGCATTTATTTGCCATAGAAGTTGAGATACAGACTTCTCGTAAACTGTGGAAATTGCTGTAGAGCAGCGCTGCGTTTCGAATGATATGCACCCGAATTGATTCTACATAGTCTTTTGTAATCATCGTCTCAAAAATTAAATTTTGTTTAATATACACTAAAAATCTGTGATATAACAAATATCCCGCAAATCGAAGAAGTTGCAGAATTAAAAAAAAAAAAAAAAATGTCGGACGATATGCACCTAAAGCTAATAGACACCAACTTTTGTCAGTATGCATTTTTTTTCTTTTTCTTTCTTTCTTTTCTTTTTTTTTTTTTTTTATCTTTATTTATTCTTAATGTGTATAGAACGGCTACTATTTTTTTTTTTCTAATTAGCAATCTAGACAGGAAGATCAGCATACATACATCTTTCAAAATGTAGTTAAATGGCGTTCAGGAATTATTAAAACGTATAAAACTTCAAAATCCGCAAGTCCAAACTTTTTAAAAGTTATAAAATTTTTCTATTGAATTTAGAATAATATAGATATAATAAAGAATATAGGAAAAGATTAATAATGTATATCTTTTTCTAACTCTATTAAATAACAGTAATGATTGAGGCTTCCTAAGAGTAATAGTCTACTCATGTAAAACATATATTAAAAGGCATGAGTGGATTAAGACATAGACGGCTTAGTTAGCTATTGTGCCAAGAATAAAGTGCACCTCATTAACATCGACATGAAATGTAGTTTTCGGTTCTAAAGTTAATCCCACGACGTTACATTTACGCTTGATGGATGAGGCTTTGGGTATTAACTTTTGTATAACATTAAAGTTATTTGTAAAATGTGAAACTTACTTTCAGTAATTAATGTTAATATTTTGCTTCACTTTGGAGAAAGATACAGATTTAAATATAATTATTTAAAAAAAAAAAATGTTTTTTAAGTGAACGTTTTGAACAGTTTTATTAAAATTTCGTTTATTACATTGCAAGATTTACGAACAAATGGCTTTTTGTTAGCAATTTACAAAATATCAACTGGAGGATATGCTATTAAACTTTGAAGATTAAAAGAAAAAATATATAGGGGCGAAAGGAATAAATGGAGTAAAACAGTATTACATGCGATCACCCTCAATTATTTAAGGAAAGTAATAACTGTAACTACAGCAAACGTTAATATAGTATATATTAATATGTATCCAAAATTTTAAGACCAACTACATTTGCTATTTACATACTGTAATTTTAAATGAATTAATGTTCAATCAATTTAACTTAATTTTAATTGAATCATAAATTTCATTAAAATATATTAATAAAAATATATAAAATCGTTTCAATATCAAGAAAAGACAAGAAGACACCCACCATTCTTCTTCTATTTTGTTCGGGGGGAAAAATGTCAATTCCTAATTGAGGGAATAATGTATGTTTCTTTTCATTGATCAATACTTCTCTTTACATAATCATACTTAATATCTGAAGAAAGAAACAATCACACATTATTAAAGACAGTATACTGACAAAATTACATAAATATCAGACGCGCGCTAACGTTACACATTATTTACATTTAGAATTTAGAACTTTATGCTTCTTGCTATCGACACAGTGATGCCAGATAGTCGAAAATTATTTCCCCAAACAGGTCTTAAATTTCCTCAATTTAGGGATTTTTTTCGAAAAAAAAAAAAAAATAAATAAATTGATTTCTACTAAAAAGGGAAAATAAAAAATTTTCAAAAAAAAAAAATATATCAGGCAGATTTTTCTATGATTTAAGCTCAGATTTTTCCCCAAATGAAGGCAATTTTTGAAAAAAATTCCCAAATAACAATAAAGCTATTGAAAGTCTTAGAACGTCTCTAGTCGTAGGGACAAATCATTACGTTGCCAACATTGACAGAAATATGAAGAACTCCCCAGATAGGTCCCCAAAAATTTTAGAATTCCCCCAAAACCCCACAAACATTTCGTCCCCAAAATTGTCCCCAGAAGCCTCAAAAATACCCAAAATGGGGACAAAATCCCCAATCTGGCATCACTGTATCGACAGCACTAATATTTTGAGTGCGCAAGCGCAAACGAACGGCTTGCAAAAGCAGAAGTGGAAGTAGCGATTTTCGCAGCACATGCCTTGGAATATTCTGATGCATTTTTTTACGTATAGTAATTCAAATTAAAAAGCTATAAATAAATATATATGTCTTTTAGTTCAAAATTTCTAAGTTTATATATATACATTATCTACCAATAAATATTTGGACACTTTAGAATTTAGAGATTTTGTCAAATAATTAAAGAATTTCTTTAAGAATTATCTTGAAACTTCGGTAGTGTAATATATATATATATATATATACATAATATATTTTAGCAAAAGTTGTGTCTTCGAGAGGAAAAGGGGACCAATAAAAAATGCAGCGATCCGTATTTAGAGTTTGGACTTTCTGCTAAGATTTGTTCTTGAGCTATACTGATAACAGTCTGACACACAGGCACATACAAAGACACATGCAGAAACAAACACACAGGCACATACACAGACACATACAAAGACACATGCAGAAATAGACACACAGACCAGCCGCTGAAACATGATTTTCTCATTCAGGGGACCTGAAAATGTGTAAACATAAAAAAGACTCAATTTCGGAAATTTTACCCAAATATGATACTTTCTCTACCATATATATAGGTAAGAGAATGTTTAAAAAAAAAATGTAAATCTTGTAAAATATTTGAGCTGGAGAGTGGCGTTTGTTATAATACATTAACCAGCATATTAAATAAATTTATGAGAAAAGGCTTGGTTATATTGAAGTGATTTGCAAAGGCGCAATTTTTTAATTCAGATTTTATAATCATGATTTGTGATTTATTATTTGAGTGGTTGAACAAATCTTCTAAAATCAAGCGAACAATAAATAATATTCGGATAATACATTGTTGCGATTGTGATTTAATCATAATTTCCAACTTAGCATCTTTTGGCTACCAGAAAATGTTAATATATATATATATATATATTATTTAATCAGTGAAAACTGTTACAGTACACTGAATAAATAAAGTAAATATTTCTATTACATTTAGCCAGTAGCCAAAAAGTGCTAAATTGACAACTATGGATGTAATATTTTACGTATCTCTTACTATTTTCGATTGAGGGACGTTAATTCCATTATTTCCCGATCTCAACTTGTAGCGCATGGCTGGTTCTTAACTTGTGCTTTTATGTCCAGAGCACAATACAATTTTGCATGTTTCCTGACTTGTAAACCCGCTATTACCCTCACTCATGCTGAGTACTTAAAGAAAGATATTTTGTTTTAATTTAAGTCACATAATAAGGGAGGCGTATTAAAACCTCGACGATAGCTTTAATGCTCCACCCTACCCTCCCGCTCTTCGATGTCTTTTTCTAGTCAATTTTGTCCTTTTATTCCTTCGGGTGTTACGCTTTCATCCCATGCTTTTTCTATGGATTTTTAGCATCCCCCCCCCTTTATTTTAAATTCTAAAGTGCAAAGTTATTATCCGTTAATATATTATGCGTTAATTTATTTTTAAAATTTGATCTTTCCATCATTCTGGAAAAATTAATTTATTAGATGTAAGTAAGTATAATTCTTGCGTTTTAGCCACATAAAATTTTTATATAAACAATTTTTTAATGAGTATTTTATTTTATTTAAAGGTACATGACACTTTGTCTTGGTATTACTATTATTATCCTTTTACAAATTATATTCAGTTGAAATGTACGCATGGAACCGTAGAATCTAAAGCTTGAGGAGCTGTTGGTAAGCTAAGGGGAAAAGAGGGGGGGGGGGTAAGAGTAAACAAAAACCGAAGTAGCTGAAGCCATTGAAATTTCTCATTATTTATGGAATCTGGAACAATTTTTTGGATACTACAAATGCAGGCTGAAGTCTAGGGCAAGTTCAAAGATGTTCAAAAACGACCGATGAAGATAGATATTTAACGATAAAAGCTCGGAGACACTGAAGTATAAATGCAACTCTTCTTCAATAAGACCTTCTCTCGGCTACTAGCACTACAGTTTCGACTCAAACTGTCCGAAACTGGCTGTATGCTGTTGGTCTAAATGACTTGTATCTGCCTTGTTATGACTCAAGGTAGTGCCCTTTGCCTCACTGACCAATTGTATGTGTTACGTTAACAGCAAAGCACTGTCACGCCCGCTGGGCGGGGGCAACAGAGCATGTGAACTTAGGGGAAATGAATGGCGCAATATTCTTTTCTTTGACGAATCCCGTTTTTGTATTCATTATGATAATAGGCATATTTTCATCTGGTGGGAACGTGGAACTGAAACAATCCTGCATTCGTGCACAGAAGTGTCAGATTTGGCGGTGAGGGGTGATGATCTTTGCTGGCAACTCTTTTGGTATAGCGCACATTGTAGGAAATAGAGCTCTGACGTGTCCCCGATATAGAAGTGAGATCCTCAGACATATCACTACAGCATCGAGCCGGTTTCGGACTGTTTGAGTTAAAAATGCGATTCTAGTAGCCGAGTAGATATAAAGTTGAGGAAGAGTGGCATTCATATTTGTATGTCTCCCAGCCATTAGCGTTAAATGTCTATCTTCATTCTGCGTTGTTTCACGTCTCCGGCATTACCCTGGTCTTCGGCTTGCATTTGCAGTCTCCAAAAAATGTTTTCCAATCCTGGTGAAACATTATTTGAAACTCCTGTGGATTCTGACTATTTCAATTGTATTTGGCCTCTACGTAGCCGACCAACAACACTCTAAGTCTCTGAATCGCATACATGACTACGTTGAGAAACCTCACTTATCGAAACAAAGTACTTACTTAATGCAGATCATTCTTTTTCGCTTCGTGTTTCATTAAGTTGAAAGCCAAATTTCATTTTCTGCTACTAAAGAGTCGTTTTTGACGCCAAACGCAAAATTTATATACTCATAAAGTTTGAAAATGAGAAAAATTTGCATTTCTGAATCAATCTTACATTTTCTAAGAGAGAAAAAAAAAGTCGCTTTCAAGGTTATTATTTTATACCGGATTTGCAAGATCCTTATATTGTTTTGGGCAGTTTATATGTATATATATACATACAATCGGTAACAAAATATCCAAACACTACCAAAAATTCCTATATAAAAAAAGTAGAGTTAATACTGTTTTGTTAAATAAATCCTTGTCGAATCATTGTCTTATGGCCTTATTCACCATTAACTTCAACTGCCGGTTCAAAGCAAAAACTTTAAAAACGTCTATAGGCAGAGTGCAGCATTCCAAGAAAATTCGGCATTCTATTTCTGCCATCTAGCGTCAGAGTTTTCATATAATTTTTGATTGGCTATCTTCAGCTAAAAAATCTGAAAATAATATTGTGCCGCTAGATGGCAGATGGAAATTGTCAAATTTTGCATGACTTTATACGCTTTTCAAGTCTTCGTGTTCAACCGGGAGTTGAACTTATTGGTGAATACCGCCGAAAGTCATTCTAAGAACATGATTAATACTTGAAAGGACTATGCATGCATCTTCTATTGCCATTTATAATAAAAAATCTTCATTTAAAGAAATAGTGAGAAGAACCTGGAATAATCAGCGGATTTTGTCTGTTTAATTGTCTTCTTCGTCTTTACCGATATCAGCTATTTTATCAAGAGAAAATCTTCGGAAATCTGTGCTCGTCGCGCTAACCTTTAGTTTAAAAACAAGTTAGGGCTTTCGTTTTATGAAGTCGCCATGACAACAAATTCAAAAGATAAGCTTACTGTTACTGCGTAGGATGAGTGTTGGCGTAACTACATAAAAATGTATTTTAGGAAGAAAAGGTAATTGTAAGTGTGGAACAGTAGATTTTAAAAAGCAACATTACATTCTAGTCGGCAACAAAATTATTCGAGCGATAGCAAAAATTCCTCTATGAAAGAAATACACTTAATACTTTTTTTTTTTTTTTTTTTTTAATAAATCCTTGTAGAATCACGTTTTTAGAATGACTAGGAACGTGATTCGACAAGGATTTATTTAACAAAATAGTATTAAGTGTACTTTTTTACATAGGAATTATTGTTAGCACTCGAATAATTTTGCTGCCTACTGTATGTTGAAAAGAAAAGAGAATAAGTATTGCAGCATTTAAATTACAGCCACAGCGATTTGATTTTAAATATGTAACAAAAACATATATTGATAAATAACAAATTAAAAACTAAAGCTGTTGAGATTTGGTGATTTTTACGTCAAACTAGTGCTAGGTATGTGCAATTGACAATAGACTAAGACTCACTCCTAAGAACGATCCCCAGAATATTTTAAATCGGAAAGGAGTGTAGTGAAATTGATTGGCATGAGCACGTTGCATTTTTAAGTTTTAATAGGCAAAGTTTAATTAATAAAATGCCGTGGAGGACCAGTATAGAAAAATTAAGGATACAAAAACAAACTTAAAAAAATTGCACGCATCTTTTTGGTTCAAATCAAAACCAAGTCTGTTTGTTAGGATAAAATTGTAAGCGCAAGTTCAGCAGATTATGCGGTAACGCACCAAACTATGTCAAAAGACGTGATAAAATAATTAAAATAAAGATAAAGATAAATATAAATATTGGAATGACGAAAAAAAAAGAAGTAGGAAGTAAGTGAAAAATATATTAAATTTTTAAATATTAAATAATATCTGTGATTAAAGGAAGAGAGAGAGTGAAAAAGAGATTAAAAAAAAAAATAACTATACCTATCCTATATATGTATATATATATATGTATATTTGTAGAGAAAAATATTCAAATATTTCTTTATATAGTAACTGTACGAAATATAAATAAGCTTTTCCAAAAAAATTTTTTTTTTGTTAAGTGCTAAAAGAAAATAAATCTAGCTTTATAAAAAACTTTCACTGAATTTATGCTTATAAATTAATCAGAACACTCAAATATTATTTATTAAGCAATTGCAATGCAAGAAACGTTCTTTAAAAAAATTTAACTCTTAACACGTGAATAAACAAACAAAAAAGTAGTTGAAATAGCGAATATTTAAGTAGACTGAATTATTTCTTTTGTTGTATAAATGAAAAAGACTACGTTACTAAAATAAAATATATTATTATTACTCTCTTTCTAAATATTTCTTTTTAGCAAAAAATCCCTTTAAATCTTCTGCATTTATAAAAAGATGTTTTTCACACAGGAAAGAAGAAGTGCAAAATTTGTATGTAAAATATTACCTCATTTTAAGTTTATATGTATTTCAAGAAATAACGCAACAATGTATCTGTTTTTTGAATAGTTTTATTTATGATCATAAAATATATAAGACGTAACAATATTTTTACACAAAATATTATTTATATTCAATAACATCTCGGGAACAAAACTTATAAATGTTACTTTTCTTCCGGTGTCAGAAAAAAAAAAAGTTTCTACGGAATTCCCTTTTGACCTTTAAGTCATAATTTTTACCAAACACGGTTGTCATTTTATTTTAAATTTGTGTTAGTGCTATTTTTTTTTAATCTATTTTTTTTCTTCTTTTTAATATGCATATAAATATTGTGACACATTATTGCGATTTTATGATTCTCATTTCTTACATATGTTTATTTCAAAGTTAAAAGGTTATATATTGATGTTGCAAGAGAACAGTAAATTGATGCTATACTTACCGATTATATCTTTACTGATAAGTGTAAAGGATTTAAGTCCATATTCTTGATTTTTCAGGAGACGAAAAATTAAATTAAACTAACTAAAAACTAATCAGAAGAACCGATTAGTAAAAAGGGATTAGGTTGATTTATACCCTTTATACCATTCAGTGATTGTCAACCTTCATTTAATAAAGGGAAAAAATTGAATTAAATATTTTATACCAAAGATTAATGCTAAATTTCTAACTTGAATCTTTTTTTACCAATGGATTTTCTCAAAGACTAAATGACATGGATTTAAATCCTTTATACCAATCGATAGAGAATTTTTTTGACTATGTACTTAACTGAAAATCGACATTTTTGGACTTAAATCCTTTATACTTATCAGTACAGATATATAAAATTAAATTTTCAAATATTTTCTATTTTAATATTAGTATTATATGTATATAAAATACTAATGTAAAAAAATAGCATATTTTAAAAGTTAAACATATATATGGTCGATAAGTAAGTATAGCGTCAATTTACTCTTTCGTGTAAACGTCATTTTATAATTATTTAACCATTTTTGTCTCATACACACACACACATACATATATATATATATATACAGGATGTCTGATAAGCCTGCAGACATTTTAAAATTTCATAACTATTGAATGAACTAATAGGAGTGAACGCAGTTTCCGAAAAATCATTCTCGTGAAGAGGGATAGTTTTTTGGTAAGGAAAAAATAATAATTAAGCTATTAGTCGATTGAGGGCATTGTGCGTGACCAGATTACTCATTTTCATGAAAAACTGTATTTATTCGAATGCAAATATTTATAGACCGTCGTCAGCACAAATCACAGTTTGCAAACGAGTTATAACACTATTAACTGTAGCTTCAGTGGGCGGTTCTTACTTGAGGGAAACATCTTCGACAGTAACGCTTTTTCCACCAAGTCCGCATTGCAATTAAAACTTCCAGTATGCACAAGTAGGAGGCAAAATAAGAAATAAACTGTTACAATCGCAATTGTGCAATTTATCGGACATTCAATTCCATATTTTTCTATCGTATCTGTGCAAAAAATTTAACTGTTTGTCTAACTATCGTCGACAAAAAATTTATCTATATTTTTTTCCTTACCGAAATACTCCCTTTTAACGAGAATGAATTTTTCACAAAACGAGTTGAATTTTTACAATTCATTCGATAGATATGAATTGTGAAAATGTCTACAGACTTATGGGACACCCTGTACATGTATATGATATATATATATATATATATATGTGAGAGTATATGAGAGTATATGAGGGTATATATATATATATATATATGAGATTATTGTAAGATTGATGTACGGAATATCTTTTTATTCCTAATGGGATATATTAGTTATCAACATTAGTAGTCTGGGCCATATAGAGAAAATGAGAAATGTTATGTTTGTTCTTATCATGCTCTTAACAACTATAAACTTATTTTTTATTAATTATAGGTATTTTTACTTTCCGAACATTATAGTGAGGAAAGTATTGTAATCATGCCAAAAATCCGAATTTGAGATTTTGATGTTTCTATACGTTTCGAGGTCCCCTGAGTCCGTTTCCAGTATTTTTACGATGATGTATGTATGTGTGCGTTTATTTGTGTATGTATGTGTGTATGTGTGTGTGTATGTCTGTGAGTGAACACGCTAGCGTCTAAACGCTTTGTTCAAATAAGCTGAAAATTGGCACGTATATTGTAAGTCTCCATAGTAGGAACCCAATTGATTTTGGTAAATCTAGCACTTATAGTTTTTTTTACAGGGATACCAGAAAAAATTCTTTACCATTATGGCCAAAGGAGCCAAATTCTTAAAAGTGCGATATCGTCTAAACGCTTTATTAAACTGAGCAAAAATTTTTTACACATGTTGTAGGTTACAATTGCACCAACTGTATAGATTTTGGTGAGTTTTTTTACAGTTTTTTTACTGGGCACAAAGAAAAATTCTTTATCATTATGGCCTATGGGACCACGTTTCTAAAAGTGTGATAGCGACTAAAGGCCTAATTCAATTGAGTTGAAAATTTATTTGAATATTATAAATCACTGTTGCACTAAATATAAGCATTTTGATGAATCTAGCATTTATAGGTTTTTAGAGGGACACAACGAAAAATTCTTTATCTTTATGATCTTATGGGCTCAAAGTTCAGTAGCGTTAAATAAAACATCGTGTAATATATGGAGAAAAATACTCAAACACTCTATTATGTTTTTCTCTCTTTTGTTTGTTTAATAACTCCTCTTTCTTTACTTTATCTAGAAAACTGTTAATTACTCAATGTTCGGAAAGTCGAGTGGAGTCACTCCAGATTTTTTACTTCCATTACCTGACTGCCGTAGGTAGTGAAAGTATTGTATTTGGCCTAAAAAATGGATATCGAGTTTTCACCAGATTTACATGTTTTAAGGTCTCCTGAGTCCAAAAAGTAGTTTTTTTCAGTTTTTCAGTGTGTGTGTTTGTGTGTGTATTGGGGGGGGGGATCTTTTGACTATCATTCTCTGAAATTAATAAAGATAGAACTAGGAAACTTTAGAATTGAGACAGGTTTGGTGTACAGATGATTTTTCCTACTTTGTTGAAAATTGAGAAACCAGGAGTATGATATTGGGGACTGTAAATCCGTATCTATAAAACGGCTCTCACGATTTTCTTCAAAGTTGTTATATAAATACTCTTTTAGATGTCCGTTCGTATGAATTAGATGGTTAATTCAGAAAAATTGATTGGCGCTCTGTACAAATAGGTTATTGCAGGAAAATTGACTGTCTTTCTGATTAGATAGGTCAGTTTTAGATCTCGGGAATTGATGTTTAAAAAAATGGTAATACTGTTTTTTTTTTCTTATGTAAATCTGTTTTATGTGTTTTTCCACGTGTGTTATAAAAACTATTCTTTATTAAAATTATTTAACATTATGAATGCAAATGACTTTTATCTTAGAGAAAACTAACACTAAATATCCAAAGAATGACTGTTTTATTGGCTATAAGTAACATCTTTAAAAAATGCTTTTTTATAATGGTTATCGTACATATCAAGTTCCATATAGTTATATGCGAGTTGAGATATAGCCTTCCCGTTATCGAGGAATTTTACAGTATAGCAACACCATCTATTGGTCTATAAGCATCCACCTTGAATCAGCATAATATCTCATAATGGCCTTCTCACATATCAAGTTTTGTTTCATAATACGCAATAGAACATGAGCTATAGTATTTTCTTAATTTGGAAAAATCACAGTGTAGCAGCGCCACTTGTTGATTGAGTGACACCAAAAGTTAATAGGTACTAATTTATGTCACTAAGCATCTACATATAAATTTATATGCAATTTGGGGCAGTAGTTCCTGAGATATAGCCTACCCTGAAATTGCAGAAACTGTTGTATAGCAGCGCCACCTGTTGGCCAATAAGCATTAAAATTGAATCAGCATAATGCTCCATAATGACCTTCTTACATATCACGTTTTGTTTGATTCTACCCAATGGAACATGAGATATAACCTGCACTGAAATTTCGGAAATCGCTGTCTAGCAGCGACACCTGTTGAGCGGAAATATCAAAAATTGAGATACAAAATTTTGTCCTATACAACTATGTTAAAAAATTAGAAAAAGTGGGATGGCAACGCAACCTGTTGGACAATTTTTACCGAAATTTTATAAACACTAATTTATGTCGAGGTGCATCTACATATAAATTTGTATACAATTCTGACTAGTAATTTCGGAGTTACAGTTGCCACAAAATTTTTGTCACACACACATACACAGACAGACAGGCATTATCCAAAAATGGTGAAATCGTGTTCTAGACCTCTCAAAACACGTAAACCCGTCGAAAACTGGAAGTCGAAATTTTTTACGAATCCAATACATTCTTCTACTGAATATAGAAGAAAGTAAAAATTAAAAATTTTAATTAAGGACGCACACACACACACACACACACACACACACACACACACACACACACACACACACACACACACATATATATATATATATATATATATATATGTATATTAATGTCCAATAAATGACTGACCAATTTTAAATTTAAATGACAATAACACGGTTGGAGATAAAAATGCGCAACTTGCTAAATTGTTTTTAAAAACAATAATATATATATTTTTTAAATGTATTGTTTAAGATTAGTTACGAACTTTGTCAGGATAAGGCTCTGCAGGAAATTTACTATAGTAATAGAGAAAAATCCATCTAACTTTCAGTTAATTTTTCTTGAGGGAATTCATTCTAAGATGATAAAAAGGTCTGTTTGCAATAAAAAAAGGGTTAACGTGTAAAGTGTAAAGAGCAGAAAAAATGAGTTATTTAATACTTCCACCGACAGCACCACCATGGGGCGAAATGTGCAAATACTTTTAAAAATATGTATTTAAATTTCTTGTTTTTATAATTTCAATGCAGCAAAGGATGCGTTTTTATCAAAAACGGTGTTTTTGTTATTCATATACGAAATGGATCATTCATTTATTAGGCACCTGTTATACAAGTATACATATACATACCGGTGTGTATGTGTATCTAAAATTTAACTTAAAAATGTTTTTTGTTTCGAATTATAATACTTTATAAAGAATAATATTTTCTTTAAATTTTTAAGCAATACGAATAAATACAGATAATTTTAATACTTTTTTGGAAAAATCATTCCTATTTTCAATTCAAAAAATATTAACATTATCTATGCTTTTTATATACGGTATTATTATTTAAAAAAAAAAAAAAAAAAAAAACGTATTTTTATAATTTTTTTTCCTGTTCTTCTCTGAATTAACGTTTTAACATCAAGTAATATATTGTTATATGTAATGAAGAATTTTGCTTTTAAAGTTATTATACGCTTAATCTTTACCGGTCAACCTAAAGCTTACTTTGAGTTTTAATTTTTGGAACATGTATGTAAGCTTATTATCTCCTAATCTGTTTCACAAATCTTACAACGCATAATTTTAATGCGCTTTCTCAGAAAGATGAATATAAATTTATGTAAATTATGTCATTATTTAATAAAATTAACTTCCATGACAATGTAGTACGATTTCCATATTATAGAAGTAGTGTAACACTAAATATCCAAAAAAGAAGTTCATTTTATTCCCAATATTACATTAAAAAAAAAATCGATAACTTTATTTTAAATTATTGCAGTTCGATGGTTTAACCATTCATTTTAAATGTATTGGCGAGCTCTTTTGAAGGATACCCACCATGAAAATTTATTCCTCTCGAGGGGAGACTTCCCCCATCCTACAAATACGTTTTTTTTTTTTTTTTTTTTTTTTTTCCAGTTGACTATCTCGATTATAAATATTCTTGTAAATTTCATAATTATTATTAAAAAATAATTCTCTTTATGCATATTTATACAAAATTTTGTCCTATCACAATTTTCAAAATTTAGAAAAAGCGGGATGACAACGCAACCTGTAAGACAATTTTTACCAAAAGTTGATAGGCACTAATGTTTGTGAAGGTGTAACTACATACCAGTTTGCATGAATTTCTGTGCAGTATTTCCTGAGATACAGTCACCACAATATTTTGTCACACACACACACACGCATACAGACAGAGAGAAATTTTCAAAAAATTGTCAAATCGTGTTTTACAGCTCTAAAAACATGTACAACCATAAAAAAAACTCAGGTCTAAAATTTTTACGAATCCAATAAATTCTTCTACTGAGTATAGAACAAAGTATAAATTTAGCGCATTTCTGTTATTGGGGTCAGTTTCAGAATAGAAAAAATAAATAAATGAATTTTATGTATTCAGGTATTATCCGTTCAATAATTAAATTCAAACGACTTTGATGTAATTACTCTGAAATTAATTTTTATAAACATTTATGTTTAAATCACATTTTATTATTCGCATTCCATAGATTTAATATGAAAAAACATAGATACATTGTTAAAAATTGCTTTATTATTATTATCATTATTACTGTCTATTTTTCATGACATTTAGTCACTGACTGTCTTTGATTTTGTGAATATGGTGAATTTGAATATAGGTTCATTTGATAATATATACAGCTAGGAGACCGACTATTTGTTAATAATTCCATTGAATTTTAATAGAAACAGTTGTAAGTAATATATTTACCTAGAAATGAACTCTCGGAAAAATATTTAATAAATATTATACTAGCTGGAACCCGTCGAATTCGACGGTCATTTTATTGACTGTAATATTTCAAAAATCATTGCATCATTATTTAAATATATTTCAAGTTAAAACATCTAATATAATTTACAACATTTCACTTAAAAAAAGAAATTCGGAAAAATCCTTATAAATAGAAATGAACCTTAAATTTGTATGATTTCATATCTTTAACTCGATTTTGTTTGAATTTCTATTTTTAAATAAAAGCATAGCGAAAAAAATAATCAGCAATAACAAAAAAATTACCTCGAACCGAACGAAACTCTGCCTTGTGACCCCAGTGCCTGTGGCAGTGTATATGTGGGCCGCTAATAACATGAAAAAATTCTCAAAAATGAACCTTGAACTGAACGAACCTTTAGCTCGTGTTTCTGCTGCCTGTGGCACCATATAGCAGGCATGATACATAAAATTCCCTTTCCTCCACCAGCGGGTGCAGTATGTTGTATACAAACATCACCAATTGCCTTGAATTTCCAAGACTTTTCAAATAAGGTGTCACATGGTGGTGTCAACTGCAAAATCCTTTAGTTGCACTTTTCACCGCCAGGGGGCATAGTGTGTTCTGCACAAACATCACCAACGGCCAGGAAACACTAAGACCTTTAAAACACGGTGCAACATGATAGGGTCTACTACAAAATCACCTAGTTCCATTTTTCACCACCAGGGGGTGTATTGTATACAAACATCCATACTATATTGTATACAAACATCCCCAATCTTCATGAAATTTCAAGACCTTTAAAACGGATTTCCCCTCTCAAACTAATTTCCTCCTTTCCTCCCCCCCATCTACTTTCCCCCTCTAAAATCGAAAATTCCAAAATCGCAGAAATTGATTTTTTAGTATTTGAGTCTAGTTCCCTCATGTACAACTTCTTCACCGTGAAATAATTTGGAGCTGAGTTAAGCTCGCAAACATGTTCTTAACCTCTGCCTCCCTGGGGGGAAGGGGAGGGGGGAACCGTTTGACTTTTTTTCTTCTCTTTTGATGATACATCTATAGACCAAGACTTTTTTTAGACACCTCAACCAAATTTTTACATTTAGCCGTTCGCTCAATTTAGTGGATACAGACAAAACACGTTTCAAATTAATATATAGATACTGCGCATTCAATCAGACATTCGGAAGTAGTCCAAACTAAAATGGAAATATTGAGCGACAATTAAAAAATATAGAAAAAATAGGAGGTTTCATAAATATATAGGAAGTGCAGGAAATATAGGAGTGCTGCGAGGCCTGCAAATGTGGTAGTCGTTTTAGCTTAAAATTTAACTCAGAACTTTCATATCAGAAACATATAAAAAAATTTTTTGCTAACCATTTAATTCAGACAAAAAGATATTTAGACAGAGGTTTATAGCAAAATAATGAAAAATAACCTTTTTTAGATACCGATGTTGGTACTCCATGCAATTTTATCAAACGTTTGCAAACACATCTGTACACTGGAAATTAACTAATACATATGAAAGGATATTTAAAAGGTAGATAAAATGTTGATTTTTCAAACAAACCTGTAGAACCATTTTTTTTTTTTTTTTTTTTTTTTTTAGAAATCGAATGCAGAGTTAAAATTGGACTACGAAATCAGAACACATAACAATTTTCATGCAAGTAACCAATAAAAAGCATCTGCAAGATGGTATATAAGTTGAATTTAAAGAAAATCGTTAAAATAGTTTTTGAGATACAAACAAAAATAAAATGTGACCTGATTTACAACTTTCCATTTTTTTACCAAAATTTGGTAAACACATCTGTACACCTAACTTGTCTTCATTATAAAGTTATATATATATATATATATATATATTTTCGTTTCTATGATGTATCAAACAAAAAATTCCCCCCCCCCCCACACACACACACACTCACACACATCCTTCCCCACATGTGAATTGTGTTTAAAGAAACATATTTCGTAAAAAAATCCAGCACGGCTTCATGAATTTTCTCTCTTAAAAAATAATAATAATAATAATAATAATAATAATAATAATTCTTAATCGCTGATTAGAAAAATTTTGCGAAATTTGAAAAATCAGTGCTCCCATAAGCAGGCGACAGGAAAACTAAAATTGAGAGATGCCTATACAGCTAACAGCAAATCTATCGGTCAAGCAAGCTAGGCTTAGTGTTTGAACAGCTTGTGGCGACTCAATTCAGGCCTAGTGCGACAATGGCTCCACACTTTGCATAACTTGTGGATGTAAGCATCACGCCGCCACATGCACACACTTAAATGATTAAGGAACTGTTGTTTGCACTGCTTGATGTCTAGTACTGATAACCAAAAACTTGTTAGGTTGTTGTTTCTGCATATTGATTAGAAGAACAATATTTTTAATTGACCATATAGGAAGAGAACATAAAAAATAATTTGGATATCAAAGAAAAAACTTTAAACTCGGATCATACACCAGTGGAGGTCAAATTGAAATAAAATCCTATTTTAGGTAAAGCATTGTTTTGGAAAAAACGACAAACTGCAGGACGCAATTTCATTTGAATTCTGATTAACCTTTGCCTGCAAAATTATGCAACATGAAAAACTCTACTTAAATCTTGTTTTTTAGTTGTAATCAAGTGCCAATTTAGGAATAGTTTATACCCTTCAAAATTTGACGACTTAATAACATTTAAATTTACAACTGAAATTCTCTTACAGCACGCCAGCCGAAAACCACTGTTTTATAATAGAATTCGACTCAGTCACTCTTTTTTTTAATATTATAGAAATTTTCATATTATTCAATCAAAAAACAAAACAAATTAAGTTAAACACTTATGAAATATTTATTTAAAAAAGTCTGATATATAACAACTCCATGAATTCCTCTACCATCAATTATGCATACTGTAAACCAAACATGAAACTAACAAACATTTAAACTCTGAAATCTCCTACTTGTATGCAGATTTAAAAGCGAGCAGAGACTTAATAAAAGGTATATTATATAGTTAATATTAAAAGTTTAAACTTTTTTTTATAGCTTCATATTTAGAGTTGGTGTAGCCGCTTTCGCGAGGTAACGCCCTATGTCATCAGCACCCTGTATGTAAACAGGATTTTCTACATACCTGCGGTCTCGATGAAGGCGGGGGGGGGGGAGATTTTCGTTGCTTATGAATTATTTGATAGATATTGGGGGTTCTGTATATACATACATATACATTCTATTTTTCAGCTGCATGTCTGATTTTAATTAAAACTTCTATCGAATAATTTGTAATGACGAATATCCCCTGCCCCCAAATAGAGACAACAGGTAGTATCTACAAAATTCTGTTTACATACTCTAACAACTAAGAAAGTTGTTACAGTGTTACCTGCTGAACCGGCCGAATACCAAATAGTAACTGAATATTCGGTGTAACTCTACATAATAAGGACTGGAAAATGCTCCAAAATATTTATGTTTGGGACCTAACTCTAAGCTGCGAGGCATTTTTGGTTCATAAATAATCTTCCCAGTTTCCAACACTGGGCACCATATATGTAAACCAATAAACAAATATAACACTAATATTAAATAATATTTCCTATGACATAATCAGCAATATAGGTATTGCTTATATATTGCACCTTGAACTTATAAATGAGAAATTATAATAAAAGGTTAAATGAATAATTTAACATTCTCTTTATGTCATTTGAAAGCAAATTTTACCCGATAATTTATTTTCATACAATAAACAAAGTGATAACTGCAAGTTAGTATACATAGCAAATTAAAAGAAAATTGTTAGAGCAGTCTTTGTGATACAAACTTAATACAGCCTGACTTCTTAATTTCCTATTTTGAAAAACAGCAAGGTAATATATTTTTTTGCTTTTTTCTTCCACTTTGCATTAAGTATACACTTTTGCATGCGTTATACAGTATTATGTAAAATTCATCTTTCTTTAGCCTTAGAAATTCTGCTTTTAATTTTAATTTTTTACTTTTAAACCTTTTTCTCAGGTCAAATTTTTATTTCTTATTGAAATAAAATTTACCTAACAATCCACCAATAAAATTTTTGTAGAACTACCATTCAGTAACAATTAAAGGCTAACTAAACGTTAAAAGCTAAACCAAATAAATAAGGGAGTAATTGATAATAAAAAAAACTCCTTTGCAATACATATTTAACATGAAAAACTTGGTACATAACACAATTATAATTATCAAGCAATCAATTTTTGCGTTTACCGAACAATTTATTTTTTATTTATTTTTGTTTTAATTATCAAGCAATCCATTTTTGCTTTTACAAAACAATTTATTTTTTATTTATTTTTGTTTTAACTAATGCTTCTTTTGAAAGCATGAATACTCGTGTAAGTGATTCGAATCATCAACTTGCCATAGATTTAAAAAAAAAAAAAAAAAGTGTGATAAATAAGTATCAATGCAAAAACCGTAAATGCAACATTATCTTCTTTTCGTATTATATAATCCACTTTAAAAACATTAAAACACTTCTTTTTTACAAAATCGAGTGTTTTGTTAATTTTTAGCACGACGTGAACTTTTAAAGTTTTGATTAATCGAATTTAATAACTGGACAAAGTAAATAAATACTATCAGTCATTGAAATAAACATATAGTTACAATGCAGATGAAATGTCAAAATGCATATTGGAATATTTTAAATAAACGGAATAATCTACACAACGCAGAAGAAAAAGTAAAAAATGCAGTTTTCTGTGCTAAAAGATACGGAATTATACGAATAACGTAGGACACATGCAAAAGAGTAAACTTTATACGAAGTGGATGAAATAAAACAAAAGAATCTATATACACCTTTCTGTCTTTTAAATTTCGAAATTGTGAGCTTTATAAGCTAAATTGAAGAACAAAATCAATAACAACAATGCGACGATAATCACTGCATGAGGACGCCATTAAAATAAACCCATGATAAACACGAACGAAAACGATGGTCTTTACACTTAAGGAAAAGAATAGACCCTCCTTCGGTTGCTTCCTATTGGTTCAAAGCAAAACGTGTACGTTTCAGCTATTGGTCTCCGATTGCGTTTAAGGAAAGGAACAGCCTTCGCGAATGCTCAGATCGTGCGATTTTGGTCTTAAAGAAATAGCTTTGTGTTTTAATATATAAGATTACTATCAGGAATATCAGATATGATTAAATTAATAAATAATCTTTTTAAATATTTCTTGTTCTGACAGAATATTGGAATTTAAACTCTTACGTTATTCGTCACTAGACGTTGGAATCCAATGTGGAGTTCACTAAATAAGCGAAAATAAAATATCACTGATTACAACCAAGCCCATTCTTCGTATCTTCCTTTATCCCCTCGCACTTATTAATAATTTTTAATACATACGAGAACTTAATCGTTATATAAATTGCATGAATAAATATGTATGAAATATTTGAATTCAGATATTTTTTCGATTAACTAAGAAAAATCGCTTGATAGTTTTTCTTAAACTTTAGTGATGTAAATAATATCTTCCACCTCATATACATCAGTGAAGGCTTTTTCCCCGAAGCCAAAAAGAAGATCAATAATAAAACAATAACAACTGCAAATGCATTGAATTGGACTTTACATAAATTTTATATTTGAAATTATTTAAATTTGCTTCCCTAAAGTATTTATTTTGCTTTATAAAATTCTGTGCTTTTTCTTTACAACTTTCAAATTTACAAAAATTGCCTAAAATAAATAGTTGAGGATTTAAAATATAACTCAGTTTTTTAGCGTAATATATGTTCACCGCATACAATAAATATATCAGTGACATATCGTAAATGACGTTTAGGGCATGCTCCATATGAGCAGTTAGAAACCGTACATTAAAACTGATATTTAATCAGCTTATTGGCTAATTCACGTATTTTGAGAAATGACGTAGGTATTACGACATTTCAATAGTCAATCAAATGAACGATGGTTCGTGTAAGCGAGGTGTTTCTAGCCACCCGTATAGAGCATACCCAAAACGTCACTCATGATATATATATATATATATGTGTGTGTGTGTGTGTGTGTGTGTGTTACCGTTAAAGCTCGAAATCCGTTAATGTGCAGATTACATAGCTAATCTGAAGATTAAATAAAATGACCAGTTAAAGTGCGGAATCAAGAGTTTTCCGCATTTTAACCAGGTAATCTGCACATTAGTGGTTTCTGTGTCGTTAAAGTTCAAATGTTTGTTTCAAGCCTTAGTTTTTTTTTTTTACATTCACTATGATGGCAAACAGTCATATGATACAGATACGCGAATGAGCTTCAAATATAAACTAAAACTTTTAACCCTTCTGCTTCGCTATGATAAACGGTAAACGCAAAATGTGAAGGATTGAAGCCATGATTAGGTTTCTTATTATGACGAACACAATATTTAAAGTAACAAGTAAGTTACAATTGTTTTAATTTTGATTTTATTTCTTCTCTTATTTAATTCTGTCAATATAAGTTTGATAAAGGTCTGCATTTTATTAATGAAATCTAATCTTAATTAAAGCTCTCTCTCGTAAAACTACATTTTGAATTATAAATATTAAATTTACAGTACAGTAATTATTGCCTAGTGAAATAAAACTATTAAACCACAACTTTTAAAAACTAATTTGTTTTAAAATTGATTTAAATTACTATTTCTTACTGGGGAAAAAATGATATATTAATTCTTTATTCTGGTGTCAAAAGAATATTTTTTTATTTTAGTGGACTTCACTTATTATAGGACTATGTGTGTACTGTCGATTTATTTTAA
This sequence comes from Salticus scenicus, assembly GCA_963930645.1. Taxonomy (NCBI): domain Eukaryota; kingdom Metazoa; phylum Arthropoda; class Arachnida; order Araneae; family Salticidae; genus Salticus; species Salticus scenicus. The sequence goes on from OZ005659.1 coordinate 66,352,092, forward strand.
ATACATATATTTGGAATAATTTTTTTGAGTATGCGTAAAAATGTAATTTATCTGAAAGGAATAACAAATGAAATTATAATTACTATAACTGTGATTCAATTAAAGAAATGAAAGAAAAAGGAAAAGAAAAATATGTAAATACTGTAAGTGTAATAATAAACTCGTTGCAACTGTTACGAATCGAAGTAAAAGTCCAACTATTCTTCATTTGAACAAAGAGTCGTGGTTTTATTTTGACATAAAATAATTGTGTTAAGTGTTATTTATTTTTTTAATAGTATTATTATTATCATTATTATTATTATTATCTTACACCAGCAGTCCTTTGGTGCATATTTTAACACACCACATCTCTAGGCAATAATATTCCCCCCCTTTCAAATCAAGTTAATTTATGTAAATATTTATTAATTATATTTGACTTTATGCTAATCAATATTTTTTTTCATTTAGACATAAAATTTGTTCTTAAATACAGTATACAGCCAACAACTTCAACATAAGAAAAAAAAATCTGGTGTGAAACAACTACACGAATCCCATTACTTACTATTACATGTATAATATGCACTTTTTGGAGATAAATTGGTCATAAGACATAAAATTCATCTAACAAAACAAATACCTAAACTTTTTCCGGCAAGAGAAAACAGATACACGTATAAAGAAATATAAAACAGAATTTACATTGCGAGTTAAAAAATAAGGGAAAAAAATCGACAGAGCCATTTTTTGAAACACCAGTCTAAAACTGACAGACCTAATCAGGATTACTATCATTTTTCCTGTAATAGCCACGCAATATAGGATAAGGATATCGAAAATGGGTTTGTGTAGCAATTTTCAAGAAAATAGTTGCCGTGTTTGAGATATCGTTTGAAGCTATTTTTGAGATACCGACATTCTCCAAAACTTGGCATACTCGACTGTTGAACTGAAAAACAACAATTCAATACAAAAGGATATCTAAGATGAAGTTAATATGGCGAGTTTGAAAAAAAACAGTCCGTACAGCCGTTTTTAAAGGAAATAACTTATGAAACCTAAAATTCAACTATTTATACAGGGAGCCTATCAATTTTCCTGAACTAACCAACTCTTTCATACAAAAGAAGATACAATAGAGTTTTTGAGATACATAACCATAGTCTCACTACCGGTTTCGGATGTCCTTCTTCAATTTTTCCAATTTTCATCAAAAGTGGGAAAAATTATCTCCATGTCAGTTCTGTTTTAATTCTGAAGTTTCGTAATTCTACCTTCATAAGTTTCGGAGATATGATAGTCAGAAGAATTGCCACATACACACATACACACACATGCACACACTAACCAATTGCCAACAACTAATATTTTGGACTCAGAAGTCCGTAAGCAGGTAAATCGGTGAAAATTTTATATAAAATTTTCTGACCGATTACAATACTTCCATAGCCGGGTAATGGAATTAAAAAAATGAAACTGAAGATGGCACATTATTAATTATAAAAACGCATATAGATATATGTTAGTCTTTTTGCAGGTTTTTTGAAACACAATGCCTAAATTTATAAAATAAAAATCATTTGTACCCTAATCAAATTTATGTTTATTTAATTTATTATTTAATAAAAAATTTCAAATCGATCCAATTTAATTTTAATACAGTCGATATGGAATTTTGAGAATTTATTTATATACAGTGATCAGCAAAGCGGGCAAAGCCTGCTAGTACGGAAAATAAAGAACAACTACTAAAGTTTATTACATAGACATTCTTATTTTTATGATTTTAATAATTATGTCGCTACACTTATCCGCTTGAAATTATATATTTGCAGGAAACGTGGATACATTATATAAAGTGTTCACTTTCTTTGCTTTCAAAAACATGCTTAAAATGACAGTGTCATAGGCAGAACTTATGAATTTCTTAAGTATATATATTTCATCTTGTAATGAAATTCAGTATAAATTAAAGAAATGTGTGTAGAAAACCATACTAAAATCTTTATAGATTAAACTCTGTGCGATTTACGTCGAAGATAACTTTTAAGGTCTATTATACCATAACCACCACCTGACTTTCTTCTATGTATTCTTATACAAATTCCCTCAGTAAAAATAATTTATTAAAATTATTATTTATTAAAATTAACTTCCATGATGAGTGGTGACGATATTCATGCTAGAGAAGTATAGTATTAAATATCTAAAAATAGTCAATTTTATTTTCGATATGTCAACTTAAAAAAAATATATATATATATATATATTTTATTTATTTATTATTTATTTATTTATTTGTTAAGAAAGAAATAAATCTACAAATTCAATTTAAAGTAACACAGATATATGGTTTAACCATTCCTTTTAAAAGTATTGACGAGCTCTTTTGAAAGATACCCGTAACGTAAATTTATCCTCATCGGAAAGGGGGAAATAAGAGATACTCCCTACATATACGAAACTTTTTGCCAGTTGAATATCACTATTATATATATATATATACATATTTTAATTTTCATACTGATTAAAAATAATAATAATAATAATTCTCTTTATACACAATTATACGAAATTTTGTCCTATACCAACATGTTAACAATTTAGATAAAATGGTATGGCAATTCCACGTTTTGGATGATTTTCAACAAAAGTCGATGGGTCCTAATGTATGTCAACATGCAGCTACATATCAATTTGTATGAAATTCTATGCAGTAATTCCTGAGATACAGTTGCCATAAAATTTTGAAACACACACAGACAGGCACACAGGTCTAAATATGGTCAAATCATGTTTAGACCTCTCAAAACATGTAATTCTATCGAAAACCCGTGGTCGAAAATTTTTACGAAACTGATAATTTCATCTATTAATTATAAACGAAAATAATAAAATTGTATACCTAAATTGAATGAAATGAGCTACAAAGGGTATATTAATATCACATATTAAATGATACGATTTTAGCAATAAATTGATGTGACATAAGTCGTTAATATAACATACGGAAAAGAAGGGCATATAATTGATAGTTCTTTCATAGATATATCAGCTGCAAGTGACACTGAGTTAAGTGCATCTGTTTTTTATTTCGATACATGTCGATTGAAACAAAATGATTTCACCAAGCATTGTTTCAATGCATTAAGATTAAATACGTTTGGAATTTTTAATTTCCTCTTAATATCAAAACAACGGGGAAAATAAATTATTGATAATCGATAGTATATGTTTCATGGTTATGACAGAAAAATATGATTTATGTTTAAAAAGTAATATTTTTTTGTTCTTTGAAAAATCGCTCTTCGATACCCGTATTAAAAGAAAATTTTAAAATGCTTTATAAAAGCTATCTGTGAAATGCATTTTAAATAATTACATCTTAAAAAGTAAAGCAATATTTGAAATAAGTTGATGTTACAAGTTTCATTTTCAAAATATATGAAAAATTTCTGAGTGGAACTGAATAAGATTAGCATACAATTTCATTTCATTTCATTTCTTTTTTCTTTTTCCTTTTTTTTTTTTTTAAACTTTATTTTACAAGTATATATGTTAGAGAAAGTAATGTTTTTGGGTCAGTTATTTTTTTCGAAATTCAGTTATCTATGTATTTACAGTTTCGCAGATCTTCTGAATCTAAAAAACAGGTTTCTAGTAGTTGTTTTGTGTGTACATGTGTTTGTTATCAGCATACCTCACAAAATATGGTAACAGGAAATTCAAACTCTGTATGCTATATCTGAATCATATAGGGATGTTACATTCAAACATTCGTTGAGATCAATAGAATAGTTTTCGTACAGGGATATTCAAGAGAGTTCATATTCTTTACGTCTAAGGGTGAAATATTTGATTGGTACAGTTTAACATCTACAGACTGCACTCAACAAACGGAAATGAATATATATATTTCGTATGCATAAAAGCATATTTCTTGTAGAATAGTGTACGGAAATCGTTTATCATTAATTTACTGGGCTACCAAGAAGAACTGGAATATTATGAGTTTATACTGTGAAATTCCAGGAATTGCGTTTCAGGTTGTTCTGTGTGTTATTGATTCAGAATTATATGTAAGTGCATAAAGTTGCATGTGCATCATTTATAGGGATAAACATACAGAGATAGTAATAATTGACATACTTATTTATTGAATGTAATTGCTAGAAGTACTATATTTTACTATGCCCAGTAAATTTGTTCAGGAATCAAAATTACTTTTTACACCATAGGATAACAAAGTATTTTAAGAAGTTAAATTTTCAGTGTCTGTGTTTTGTCAATTATACTTCTTGAGGATTCATGAATACTAAAGTTAAGGTTTTAATGGCTGGTCTTTATGTATGTGTGTTATCGTCGTAACATAGACTAAATAATTGCAGGGAAATCGAATGTTGTAGTATGACATCCATCTGAGATTACTACTTGAAAATACTTATCGAGATTGATGAGCTTCAAGGAGTGGTACAGGTGAAATTTGTCTGAATAATTTGGATTAACCCTTTCACGCCCAAGGGAAATATTTTTCCCTTCTACAAAAATCGTTATAGATTGTTCAATTATTATTGAATCCATATTTTTTTTTTACTGAATGTCAAAATAAAACGTATGTCCAAGGCGACAAATGTGTTTCTGAACGAATAATAATAATAAAAAAAAAACGTATAGAAAATAGGACACATAATAAATGTGTTATGTGCAATGTCCACTTGTGCTTCACAAGTAAACGAAATTGTTTCGTAGAATACCATAACTAACTATTTATTTTACTTTTCTGATAATTTTTATATTACAAAGCAATAAATTTGTATTACAACGCAATAAATAAAATACCGATATAATAAACCTAACTCTTCGTTTATTTACTTTTATGGTCCATAGGGAAAAATATTTCCCATGAAATTATAGGAAACCTATACACCCTGCTATGTTTTTCTGGTGATATTCTCTTACTTTACACACACAATAGCTAAAATATTGTGTTGTATTGGCATATTTAGTCTTGGACATCTTATGGTCCTGTAAGGGTTAAATTTTAAATTTAATAACACTCTTCAGTTCTATACAAATATAGGTACTATATTCAAATGGGGGTTAAGGGATGGTAGTACCATACCATCAAGCAGAATTATGTGTCAAATAAAACTTTTTCTGTAACTACTTTGAATTTATTTCAACGGGGTTTTACATACAGTACTTGTTATCTTACCCCTTAATTTGCAATCTGACTTTATAATTTTGAAATGCATGGTAAAAGTGAGTTGTGTGAATGCCACACTAGATTATTTTATATTTGTTAGAATGATGTTATATATGTCACCGCTGAAGTGCAGAAATCAGTTAATCTGTAGATTAGAAAGGTAATCTGCACATTAATTAGGGTGATCAGTTAAAGTGAGGAAAGTTGTTTCATATCTTAAATTACCTAGGTAATCTGCGAATTACCTACATAATCTGCACATTACCGACTAGACACTCGTTAACCTGCATATTACCTATCATTTTACAGCACGCTGTGTTGTATTTGATTTTTTTTTTCATTCGAGAAAAAAAAATTGTTTTCTTTTCTTTTTTTTTCTTTCTTTACTTATTTTAATCTGTATGTGTTTTAATTTTTATGTGTTTCAAAGTTATATTTGTTTTAATTTTTTAATTTCATCTTTTTACTTTCTCTTACCCTTAGGATCGAGAAAGTATTATTCATGGTCTGTGTGTCTGTCTGTCTGTGTGTCTGTTATCAGCATATCTCAAGAACAAATAGTAGCAGACATTCCAAGTAGCAGAAATTCCAAACTCGGTATTCTAAATGTGTATCGTATAGGGATGCTACACTAAGCTTTTCGTTGAGATGAAGTAAATGGTTCATGTACAGGGACACTCAAAAGTATTCAAATACATTACGTCTACGGGTGAAATTGCAGGTAAGTAGAGTTTAACATCTATAGACTGCACTAAACCAAATGAAACGAATATATATTTTTTGTAATAGAGATGGTCAACTGGGAAAAAAATTGTGAATGTAGGAGCCTCACCTCCCCCACCCCTGGGCGGGAAATCCCCCCTCGAGGGGAGTAAATTCAAAAGAGCACGCCAATACCTTCAAAACGAATTGTTGAACCATCGATCTGCGATAATGTAAAATAAAGTTATCGATTTTTTTTTAAATGTAATATTGAGAATAAAATCAACTTTTTCTTATATTTTATTTAGTGTTATACTACTTCTCTAATATAGAAATCATCTACATTATCATAAAAGATAATTTTTTTAAATAATAATTTAAATAAATTATTTTTAAAAAACAGAATTATTTTTTAATTACCGAATTAAATTTTATATAAATGTACTTGCAATAATGAAACGGGGGGTTGAGTAGGGCAGTATCTCCCCTCACACAGAACTAATTATCATATAAAACTCTTCCGAAGCCAAATTTGAATTGTTTAACACAAGTTTACATAACAGTACTCGTTATCTTACCTCTTAATCAGCAACCTGTATTTATAGTATTAAATTTCAGGGTAAGAGAAAGTCGTGTGAATGACACACCAGATTATTTATTCTGTCATTATAATTTTGAAGATGTTATGCAGTTTTAATATGTAATATAATATCTTTAATAGCTTTCAATAAATTCTACTTTATAAATGAATGTTAGAATTGTGATACAATAACGATTTCTTTTAAAAATAAAAATATTTAACCGTTAAAAAAAAAAAAAAAGTTTTATTAACAACTTATATTGCTATTACTATTAAAAAAATAATAATAATATATGCACCAATTTTTAATTCACTGAAGAAATATTAAATTAGACAAATCAGAAGCATTATTTAAGAAGTACTCCAGATAATTAAAACTGCTTTAATATTTTTTAAAACGCATGGAAATTAAAATGAGAGTTTTCCAATGATTTGTTAAACTACATTTTGCAGCATACATACATCTGTACAAGTTTAGCAAATATATTAGTTCTACAATAAAAAGAAATATAATAATACATAAATAAATAAAAACGCTTTTTTTATACCAATTTATGTGATAAACTACAACGAAATTATCTGAAAAAGCGAACAATATTAAAATAAATAAATAAATAAAAATATAATCATGATACATAAAATATATAAAGGAGACTTGAAACTGAAAGAAACAAACAACAGCAAACAGTTGAAAACTTCAATGAAGTTCATCCAGCGAACTATTAAGAGGTACAATGAAACGTCCTCTACTGACGATAGGTACGAATTGGTAGTTCTCGTACGACGAGAACAACAGCAATTGCTACACCCGTAAAGGAACGGATTCGCAGAAATCCATAACATAAGCAAACTAGTTGGCATAGGTGGACTCTGCTCAGTTCCCCATCATATATAGGTTCTCATAAATTTCTAGTTTGAGACATTAACATCATGTTAAAAGAAATGAATTTGACCAACGCTTGGTACAGTGATAGAATGAAAATCCCCACCTAATAGGCTACCCACCGTTCACTTCGATATATTTAACTTCTATCTATTTAACTTCTAATCTATTAATTTATTTTATCAGGGTCGAATCCGTTGTTTAGTTTTCATGCTACTATTTCCGATGCAATAATCCTCAAAATTCATATTTATATGAAAAATTTACAATTTTGCTATGTTGATAAAATCGTAAATTACGAATAATTTACGCAATTTTCCTATTAGAATATTTGTATTCAATTATGTTCAAACAAATATCATAAATGTAATTTTGAAGTTGTCAAATGTTTTATGATCCTAAAAATGGAAGTTTATGCTCAATTTGCCTCATTCTGACATGTTATATAAATCGTAAATTCCAAATAAGTTACGAATTTTTTTAATTGGAAAAATCATAGTCTATGATATTCATGGCAGTATCCTAAATAATATTTCGAAAGTGGTTTGACATCTTTACGATGAAAATATCCCTCAAAATTGACGTTAATGTGAAATTTTGCCCTATACTGCCATGTTAAGAAATTCGTAAATTTCCAATAACTTGCGAAATTTTCAAAGTAGCATATTTATAGTTACTGATGTTCATTCCCGCATCAAAACTGATATTTTAAAACTGGCCTGATATTTTTACAGTAAAAAGTTTCCATTTAATGCACGTTTGAGTGAATTTTTGTCCTATTCTCCCATGTTAAGAAAATCGTAAATTTCTAATAACTTACGAAGTTTTTTAATTCAAATGTTCCAAATGAATAGGGTTCTTGCCAGTATCGAAAGTAATATTTTAAAACTGATCTGACCTCTCTGCGATCATTTGTTCGTGAGATATCGTGTAAACAGACTAACAAACTAACGGACTAATACACTTACAATCTAACAGACACCCTACAGACGGACACCATACAAATTTTGTCATTTTCGGATTCCTCACACCTGAAAACGTATAAAAAAGTCAAAAAACCGAGGTCGAAAATTTTCTCGATTACCTAAGTTCCCCATACTTATAGTATGATGGGGAACTAAAAATCATGGCTCACGGGATGAATATTCCTACCAGAACAATATCCGACATTATAAAATAAGACCTGGGACTTGATGCTTACCATAGAAGTACTTAGAATGGAAGTACATAAAAGGCCGGCGACTTACGACTGTTTTTAAGGACATTCGTAAGACCAGAGCGAATGTTGGCACGTGGTTAAAAAATATCGGCGAGTTCTTCTTTCGGATGAAAAAGTCTTCACTGTAGAGGAAAAATTCAACAAGCAAAATGACAGTTTTGTTAGCTTACAGTTCCAATGAAGCTGCAGAAATTGAAAGACCACCCTGCTTCAGTAATGGTTTGGTGCGAGGTTTCGTATGAAGTTTTTTGGGAAAAAGATGTAGAAATGTCAGAAAAAACTACTAAAGCGACATCCTGGAACAAGTTGTGAAGTCCTTAAGTGATTCTTTGTTCGCTGAAGAGCCTTCAATATTCCATCAGGATTCAGCACCAGCACACAAGGCGAGATCGACCCAGCAATGGTGTGAGAACAACGTACCAGAGTTCTTTCGAGCTGGTCATTGGCCATCGAGTAACCCAGATTTGAATCCACTGGATTACCGTCTTCGAAATGTTTTTCAGGAAAAAACCTGTGGTAAGTTTCATCGAAATATTGAGACTTTAAAAGAGATTTAGTGAAGAGAGCAGCCGAAATTCAGATTGAAGTCATGCGTTCAGAGATAGATGAGTGGCCGGATCATTTGAAGAAATTTCTAAAGGCAAAAAAAGGTCATTTTAATTTTCTTTTCTTTCGTTGTATAAGTAATAAATAAATTGTATGTAAAATTTAAGTAACAACTAGATCTTTTTAATTGGTGGTCAGAATTTATGGCAGGACTAGTATGTATATCTACAGATTTATATCTTACATAATATTATTTAAAAGAAATATTATGTAACGTGATTTAATTTAATTTTCCCGAAAGAGGCAGATAATGAAAAAAATCTACGATAGAAATGATATTCACTATCCGCATCAAACCGATAAAACTTTTAAAAAATATAATCAAAAATATAATCTTTGAAAGAGCGAAATTGTTTAATTACTTGAATTTAAAATAACAATAGTATTGAAAACAAATAACGGCTTTCTCTTAAACCATTCAAGAAGAAATTTCGAGAAAAGTTAATTTTTTTACACGCTTTCATTATTTCTTCAAGCGAGTACTTCAAAGAAAATATATTTATTGATATTTTCGTATATATTTTATCTTTAATCCATTTGCATTTTCAAATTGATTATTGGGTTTACATTAGTATTTTTAAATATATGCTTTATTCAAAAGGAAAAGTTAGTCCCCTCCAACATAATGAATTATGTAGCGTTATGGGTGTTAAAGCTGATTCACTAGTCGAGCGTTCCAGGTATAAAGTATCTCTATTTTTTTTTTTTTTTTAAGTTATTGTCACTGGCGTCAAAATCTTTTGTCTGATACGGAATCTCCTCGTAGAGAGCAATGTCCTCCGCATCATGAGATGTATGAATGTGTGCCGAGTACTCCAAGGAAGATATTTCAGTTAGTAAAAATTTTCTATCGTGTTAATGAAAGAAGTTATTAATTAAAAACGTCGGGTTAGTAAATGTAATCTATATGCCATCTGTCAAAAATTTCTGAAATCATGGTTCTTTCAAACTATGACATCATTTTGCACAAGAAAATTAAAATGTGCTAAATGATGTAAAAATAAAATAAAATAAATGTCAATGTTGCTATTGGTAACAGAGAAATTTTTCGTCTGCAAATAAGTAATGGAAAGTGTTATCTTACAAGGAAACATTCAAAAGGTGTCGTCTTCAAAAAAAATTGAAAAAAATGTATGCGATTCTAATCTTCATAAAACACCAGGAAGTGAAAAAATTACCGGCTGAAATGAATTACAGCGACCACAAAAAATTATCCAAGATAAGCATTTTTGGCCATTTAGCGCTGTTATGCGATAAGTTCGCTAGCAACGAGGTTACCATATACGAACAGAACCGTGTTTTGCTTCTCCGCTAAGTACTCAAAACCAATCGCCTAACAGTGTGAAACCGCCAAATTTGCTTAATTTTGATAATTTTTTGTGGTCGCTGTAAATCATTTCAGCCGATATTTTTTTTCCCTTTCTGTTGTTTCATGAAGAGTAGAATCGCATATATTTTTTTCAATATTTTTTGAAGACAAAACATTTTTAATGTTTCGTTGTAAGTAAAAAAGAAAAGATTCTTAATTTAAAAAGAAACTTGTGTTGGTGTTTGGGATTAAGACCGATTCACTAAGGCCCTGTTTCCTAAGGCACACCAGCATTAGGGTCTTTGTAAGGGGTCATCGTTTGGGGCATTCTAAGGAGTCCAAGCTTTTAGTTTTTAGCCTTTACAAAAAAGGAATTTAGGATTGTAATTTGTAGGCTTCAGATATCTGCATTATCTATTTTTAGAAAATTACTGGCAATTTCATATGTTATTTAATTTTTAATTAATTTATTTATTTATTGTGAATAATGAAATTTTATCGTGTTTGTATAATTCACTGCATTTTTTTTTTCTTTTTTTGTCTTTAAAGTGTATTTATATACTTTTTTAATACAAAAACATATTTTAAATTTCTTCGGATATATTTAAGTATTAAAAAAAAGTATTTTAGATTCAAATTCAAACTAATTAGTAATCACAGTTATCTTTCAATATAGCATTGATATTTTTTTAACATTATAAAATAGACATTTCTATGATACATTTCATATTTCTAAGTATGACAGGAATAGTGCAAGAAGCAGGTACAAGAGAATTAAAAACTGACGTTGTGGGACTTTTTTCTAAATGAAAATAATGGTAATAATATTTTTTTTTTTTCTTTTCGGATATTTTTGATTGTGTACAACAATTATCTAGCTGTATATTAAAACTAAATAGAGCGTATTATATACTTCTCTAAATTTATTAAAAAGTCAATAATTAAAACTATAGGCATTATAAAAAAGAAAATAGGTGATAGGTTTTTTTTTTTTTTTTTTTATAAGCAATTATACCAAAAAAAAAAAAAAAAAAAAAAAAAAAATCCTCGAGAAATAGTGACAAAAATTTAAAAGTCGCCAAGAAGGTCATATACTAAAACTATAACGCAAAATAGTCTAGATATTATGATTTTTTTTTATTTTATTCAGCAAAACATTACTGAATTTTGCATAATATTTTCATTTAAAATGTATTAAATATTATGCATTTCAATTTGACATTGAATATTGAGATTTCTATAATATTTTTCTGCTTTTGTCTTGTGTTATTAACTATTAATATCCCTGTTCAATGAAAAGGAAAGGAGCGGGCAGAGCGTCACAAGGGTTAATAAGTTAAACGTGTTGGGGCTTGGTGAGTTGAGTGAGCAGGAGGCAGCGCCACTTAGTAAATAGAAAAAAAAAAAAATCATAGCAAAATAAAAAAAATTATATGACAATTTGACGTTTTTATTCAAATTAGTGAAAAAGAATTTTTTTTATCTATAATATTTATCAGTTATAAGATATATACATAAAACTTTCCATAAAAGCTGAGAATAAAATCATTAAAAAATCAAGAAATATATTTACAGCAAGAAATAAATTATTCTTTTTCAAGTTAACTTCCTTCAGATGATATGCAATGGTCATATCGTTCAACCCACTTTTCCAAACAGTTAAAGAAACCTTTTTCTGGAAGCTGCTTGAAAGAATCCTACACTGCTGAAAAAAACTTCAGAGTCCCTATCGAATTTTCTGACACGGAACTTCTCCTTCAAAATCGGAAAAAATCAGAAAACGCATGGTACGAGATCTGGACTGTTATTACAGTCTTTAGGAAATTCTGATAATTTTGAAGCATTTGTTTACTCTCACAACACTGGTGGATCCTTGTTTGCTTTTGTTCTTTAGTAAGGTGATGAGAGTCTCATATGGAACAAAACACGAAGCTGTAAATTGTTACGTAGAATGCGAAATTGTGGCATTTTCGAAATGTTAGCTGATACTGCTATCTTTTCACATGCCATTCGCTGATTTTCTTACAAGATTGCCCACACATTAACTTCTGTGTTAGCATTTTGTTCATTCACAATACTTTCTGGTCAGCCAGGCTTAAGAATCAGTTCTGCAAACAAACATTTTTTTTTTTTTTTTTAATCACCATGCCATCTAAAAATCATAGACTCACCAAAACATTTTTCTTTGTAAGTTTGTTTAATCAATTTAAGTGTTTCTGCAGCTGTTTTGCCCAAACAATAGCAAAATTTTAATGGCACAACGTATTACATTTTTTAACTCTGAATCACTCACCTCTATTTTTGTAGGGCAAATAAAAACAGTTCATTAACCAAGCATCTACCTAGGAAAATAAAATCGTCTGCTTCGTTTAGAATATTTATAAAGTTCCATTTAACATTCCGAAAAAATTACCTGTACTTTTTTTTAGTTTTGCTGTTTGAGATTGCGTAAAAAAATAATTCTCAGTTTTTATGGAATACCCTTTGTATATTAGAACCCCGTTAAACTAAATGCATACATAGATAGATAGATAGAAAAATAGATAGAGAAATAAAATCACATTTTTTTCCCGTAAATTGCTCATAATTGAAACATTTTACAGTATATCTACATTTCAAACATCAAAGAAGTCAAAACTGCCTTCAGAATACTTTCTGTGAGGAGGGTGCCGAGGTATTGTGTCCATATATCTGTAACGGTACATTTGTCCGTATATCACGTGCGAACAATTGGACGAAAATCAATGACACTTCGCAGGATTTAGGCATGTATGCTACTTAAAATTATATCTCTAGAAAATAATTTGTTCGGATATAGATATATGAGCAAAAATCTTTTAAGCATGGACAATAAGATTTTTGTTAATATACACCTTAAATGTAAAAAATGTTATATCTCTAAATATCAGACATCAAGGAAGCTGAAAACGACTTCAGAATATATTTTGTGTATGCATGGAATGGAGTATAATATAAAACATTTTTTTTTTCTTTTATCTATTATGTGTCACGTGAAAAGGGCTAAACAAAATTCATTGGCACTTGGCAGAGGTCGGTTCAGTGGTTTGGGAGGAGATGTAAGACATACTCATATACCTACATAAAATGACTTTAATCTATATTAAGATTTACGAGTGGTGTATAAAAGAAAAGGTACGAAACGTCGTAACAACCCCATGTTTACTGATGATTTGCTGTCGACCCTGGAAAAATGCAGCAGAAACTAGTTTTCATTGAAAATCGCTAGAACGATTTAAAAAATGGATTTTAAGTTTGTTTTGAGACAAAAAGAAACTAATGAACTGATTAACAGCAAATTAGCATTTACTGTAACTCGCATACTTTCTATAAAAAAAAAAATGCATCAGAAAGCCAGTTTTCTGAGAAATAAAATACAAATGTTGTCCCATTTACAACATTAAGTGAATCGACAAATCAGTGGAAAAAAGAAGGGCAAATTTTCGCCATTTCTTGGGTTTGGGTACCTGAGACCAGGATAAGTTGAAAAACGTCTCAAAATAATACCCAAGACAGGGCTAAGGAAACATCTTAAAGCATCCGACAACAAAATGTCTCAAATGAAAGTGCTTTAACTCGGACGACGAACTGAAGGACACAGTGGAGGTCAAGCTTCTCTGACAGCAGCAGGAATTCGAACTTTAAACTTCAAATCGTGAAATAGTAGGGTAGTTGTACTCAGGCCTCTGGTGATTATTTCTGAATAAAATCTTCAATTATATTTACAGTGGCGTTTCGTATCTTCTCATTTGAATACTCATCGTGCTTTCATGTTACGGTTTTGCTTACTTCCCTAACTCTTTCATTGTCCTTTTATGCTATTTTGCCGCAATCAATAAACATCATAAGTGCTTTTTAGTATGGCACTCACACGACTTTCTCGCACCCTTCATTTCATTTTTCTAAAGACAGATTGCAGATTAAGGGGTAAGAGGACAAATTTATGTATATAAACCCACTTTTAAAAAGTTTATAACATATTTAGGGACAGTTTTATTATAGTTTCATTCGGCATATATAATTTCGGAAAGTTTTATTTGACAATTATATGTGGCAGTGTGGGTGGTGTTACCACCCCCTCAAATGTCATTTTAATCATAGCAATTATATTTCTAAAAAAATTAGGGCTATATTCAAATTTTAAAGTTTACTCTGAATTATTCAGACAAACTTACAAAACGTGATCAAAGGTTTCGAGTGTCAACTTCATACGAAATTATAAACACCAAATATAAATTTTATACAATTAATTATTTCCAAATTAGGCTGATAACAGTCATGCATGATACAAACAGATTACCGTTAAAAATGTAACTTTCATATGCATAAAATATTGAAACGTCGTATTATACAAAAACCAGAACTGAAAATAGATTTTTAAAAATCCTTGTTTATCGCGTGGGTAATATAAAATATTTTTTACTCTTGAGTAGTTTTCATCGGCGTCGTAAAATGTAGTAAAATATTCTCATTAATTTAATGGAAAAGAATTCAATACAAAAGACACTTTCTGCTTAATTTTGTGTAGTACTGTATATTGTCTAGTACCTGTATACACAACACATTGTGCACTTAAATTTAGTCCTGTATAAAAAACACATAATACGACCTGAAATGAATTTCCAACCATTTCCAAGAATCGACATAATATATTCAAACTACTTTGGGTAGCCTTGTAAACGGCTGAGAAATGATTTCCTTAGAAAAATTTACACAAAACAAGCTTTTACGCATATAAAAAGTATATGATCATTTCATTTTATTTAGTGCAGGTAATTCATGTTAATCTTTAAATAGTACCTAAAATTTCACCCAGAGATGTAATGCATTTTAATTCTGTTGGGTGTTCTTGTACACGAACAATTTGCTTGATTTCAACGAAAAGTTTACTATAGCAACTCTACATTAAACATGTTAAAATTCCGAGTTTGTTTTCCCTCCGTTTAATTATTCTTAAGATTTGCTGATAGCAATAAAACAGAAACACACACAAACGTCTAAAAACATGTTTACCGGCTTCAAAGGATCGCAAAACGTGGAAATGTAACAAAAACACGATTTAATAAATCTAACTTTAAAACAGTACATTTTCTGCCACTTATAGACAAGAGAAACTAAATATATAATGATGCAAAAATCGGGAAAAAAGTGTAAATTTTAACATTCATTTATTTACCATAATACCGAAACTGGTCTTAATAATAAAGTTATTAAGAATTAAAAATAATTTAGTCAGTCAAGTTCTAACAATGTTCCAAATTAAATAAGTAGTGTTTCTCATGTAATCTATGTTTCGAAATGAATGTTATTATCATTATGCTTCAAATATTGTGTGACTTGATCTATTACACGGATTTATTTTAGCGATCTCGGATTGGTCAGAGCCTCGCGCTCTGATTGGCCGGGTCGCCTAGGACATAATTCCGTCGTTTTTAGCTCAAAAATTTTCAGTGAGGATTGAGAATAACTTGCTGTTTGCTGATTGGTCCAGGGATCCACCTCAGAACTTAGTTTCTGGATGGAAACCGGGATTCGATCTGAAACTGCATTTTATTTCTCTTTAATCCTCCTCTGAATTTTATTATTATTTCTTGATAGAATTATTAGGGGGGGAAATGTATGGTTCCCCCTTTTTTTTATTAATTGCGGGACTCCCAGCGTTTTCCTGTGCCCCTTTGGGCGCCCTGCTCAGCTTTTTATTCCTTTTTGCCGTCCAGACTGTCTTCGTCAACGCATGCAGCTGTTATCTGCTGCACTTATATTTTCAAGGAGATTTTAATTTTATTTCTTTTTAATTTTTATTTCTTTATTTCTTTATCTTTTTTAATCTCCTGCTGCTTCACTCAGATTAATTTCCCTGCTAACGCGGGGGAGTTTCTGAGACTAAAATTCTAAATTTATTTTTTAATTAAAAAGCCTTCGGCTTTTTAATACTTTCTTTTCTCTAAAATCATTTTTATGTTTTTGGCACTTTCGATGGAGGTAAGCAACGGTTGCGACCGATTGCAGGTACTCCGTAGCAACTACGTTGACGTTGACGGATTTATTTAATTTTGAATGTTCTTTATTTATATGTATAACTTACATATAATAATTAATCTTTCACCTAATTTCTATCAACCGATTGAGCTGAAATTTCGCATACATGTATAATACTGAAAACATTATACACTCAAGTAGAAACGGACTTGAAAATTTGTTTTCAAATTTTAACCCTCTACCTATCACCCGATTCTGCTGAAAAACCTAACTTTCTAACAACTATACTTGCTCTAATACTGATAACAATATACGCTCAAGTACAAAATTTGTTTTCAAATTTTATCCCTCTACCTATCATCCGATTTAGCTGAAAAACATAACTTAACAACTATACTTGCTTTAACACTGATAACAATATACGCTCAAGTAGAAACGGACTTTAAAATTTGTCTTCGAGTTTTAACCCTCTACTTATCATACCATTGAGCTGAAAAACATAGCTTTCTAACAACTATACTTGCTCAAACAATAAATAATTCAGGGGATTAAGAACCTGTTCCCAAAAGTCTCTTTCAAAGTTTTCGAATTTCAACTCACTTTTTATTGTCTGATTTTGTTGAAGTTTTGCATACATGTACATTATCCCTATCCAAATAATTAGTGTTGAAATAAAAGCTAGTTTCTATTTATTTATGTATTTTTTTTTTTTTAAATTGTAGTTATTTTGTTTTGTCTAAACAAAGATATTTCTTGTCTAAAATCTTAAATTAAACTCAATGTTTTTGAAAACATATAATTAGATGAAAGTATAATGCAAATATTATTTTATAAAAATAATTATCTCTCCTTTCCTGAAAGTAAAACCGTAAAGACAATTTTTCCTTCTTATTTTATTTTCGAATAAAAGTAAATTAATTTTATTCTGATTGGCTTAAGTTTGCAAATCAAATAAAAATATAGAGATGCAAAACTCCTTTAAATTAAAAACATAAATAAAATCTTCTTATTAATAAATAATTCTTCATCATGTTGCTATATTTTCGTAATACACAATCTTTGCTTTTATACCATTCTCAATTTAGTTTAATGATGAAATACAACTTCATGTAAGCTTAATGTATATATTTGTTTTATAAAGAAACGAAAAAGGATTTTTAATGAATTTGAAAGGAATATTTTCTTCTTAATTATATATTTCCTAATAAAAAAAAAAAAAAAACTTTACTTATCATGTAATAAGAAACTCAAAATTTTGATTTTGCAATTCTTATCTGAATTTTTTTAATATTATAGAAAGCTGGATATGATCCAAATGAAATTTTGTTGTATTTTTTTTTTAAGCAATGTTTCTATTAGTTATTTCTGTATAACTTCATTAAACATTTTTATTATGCAGCAGTAATAAATTTTACTTGTTTTTCTTATAAACTTCCTTTTGTTCGGGAAATTTGATATAACCCAGTGAAAAACGATTATATAATTTTTTTGATTTCTTTTGCCTGCAATTTTTATGGTTTAACTTACTTATAATTTACAGAATAATTCCTGATAAAAAAATATTTCGTTATATTTTCTTTATGAACTTATTTTTTTCAACAAAAGGAATATTTTAGCCCCAAATTTATGTATGAGTTAAAAAAAATGCAAATAAAAATGTATATGTTTTTACATTCGATAATGAATCAAATAACAGTTTTACTTTAATCAAGAAATTTTTCTACTTCATTTAGTAAAGTGATAATTTTGGATTAGTTTACTTTATTTTTTCATTATTGTGCAGATTTAATATTTTTTATAAATCCTAAATAAATTTATATTGATTTTTTTTATTGAAATGTAATAAAAAATTGCTAATTTTTTAACTGTATTTTTCATCTCCCTTTAAAATAAAAGATGTGAAAACAAGTGTGAAGTACATATCTATAAATCTACTAAAAATACACTGCATTATTCGAAAAAATCTAATTATAGATTTTGTGAAAAGTTTGGTAAACTATCCATTACATTCCTTTATCTATCAGCACTATACTACAATTTTATATTTTATAAGCATATTTAGCATACACTAAAAACAAAAAAATAAATAAATGCGTAACGTTTCACTTATACAGCACAAAGAGTTTTAGTCATTCTAAGTTCGGAATAAGTTTCAAGCTGGGAATAAAATATTTTATTACATAATAAGTTCTTGATTTTATGAATTTAGTAGCAGTTTTAATGATATGTCACATAATTACTGGGATATTCTCGAAAACATACCGCTAAATAATGAGCGACTATTTGCCTCAAATTTTCTCGAAAAATTCCGAGAATTTTTACCGTGTATAGATACATTATATATTTATTATATATTATTTGCCGTATTTTCATGAAGATTCTTCATTAAATGTTTTTAAAGGTGACTTTCACAGCACGCATGGCAGCTTAACATCTGTCCTTCTAAAACTGAATTGTACATTTTGTAACACTGAAACTGCAAATTATACTTTTTTCTCAACTTGATGTGTCTTTTTTCTCAACATAATGTGTTTTATGTGAGATCATGTGAGAATTATGTGAGTTTGTCAGCCAGGGTAGCTCAGTGGTAGTGCATCCGTGTGTTAAGTGGAGGTGCCCGGGTTCGATTCCAGGCTCTGGTAGTTTTCGCATAGTTAGTATATAAAATGAATATTCACGATCGATGAATTCATGAATAAAAATTTTCTACATACAAATTTTAATTTGTTTTTCCTTTTTTATGGGAACAGGTTTTCATGAGAGACTTTAAAATGCCTTAGATCTTCACTTTCAAGCAATATGCTGAACGAATTTGTAAATCAACGCGCTACTATAAAAATGTAAAATTAAATAAACTGGTTTTGTTTTTTAAAGAGAAATCGGGGGCATTGAAACATGGTGAATTTTTGTCGCTTAAACTTCGTTCAAATCTAATTAAAGCGCATAAAAAATCATTAATGGAAGTCGTTTTCGTTATTTTAATAAAACACATTCTCAAAAAAAAAAAAAAAAAAAAAAGCATCAGAGACAAATTAACATAAAATAAAATTTTTGTAAGACTAAACAGAAATATGCTTCTCTTATCCATGCCATTTACTTTCAGACCGATAGATTGGCCGCTCAATTTCGACGAAATCTGCGACCCAGTGACTGCGTTCTACATATACATATAAATTAAATATATTTATTTGTATGGACTAAAAAAAATTCTCTTTAAAATTGATTACGATTATATACTATGAGCTTATATAGAGAGTTATAGAACTAAGAATTATAAAATTAATATTGGTTACAAACATAAATATAAGTTAATTGCATTTCTTTTTTTTTAAACATAAAACCAAATTAATAAATAAATAAAGTTTAATGATTATTTATATGAAGTGAATAAAAGATTAATTAAATATCGCATTTTTATTTGCAATAAAAGATATGTGTATAAAGCAAATTTCTACTTTAATTAATTATAAATATATACACAAACACACATACATACATGTATATATATATATATATATATATAATATAGATGTAGAATTTTAAAAATGAAAAGTCATGTTTAAAAACCCTTATGAAAGTTTCTTTAAAGGAAATAGTCTTCATTTTCTGAACATTTTTGGAACATTCTTGTAATCGTTAACAAAAAGTTCATGTAATCACAAAAACAATTTTAGAAACGATTTTTTTTCTGATGCTGCACAACATGTAAAATCACAGAATGAGGAAGTTGACTCTTTCGAAATTTAAAATAAGTGTAATTAAACTGTTACAAAATATCTTTTCTACATTGAAAGTAAACATTATTTAATTGTTTTAACGACTGTCTAAGAAATTTCAAAATAATAAATTTTTTTTTGCTCTTTTGGCAAAATATATTGCTTATTTCAGTTGTTAAATTTTTACTGCTGAATATTTAAAAGCAAATTACATTTGAGCTGAAAATGTTTATGCTTAAAACATAAAAGAGAATAATATTAATATTAATATTAATAATAATAAACATAACAAATGAAAATTGTGTAATTTAATTTAAACAAATATCCGGGAATTTTTAAAAGAAATTCATGTGCTAATGAATGCAAAATAATGTACATGTTTCTACAGGTTCAACCCTCCCCCCCCCCCCCCAAAGTGAAATTACAAAAATCATTTTTAAAACATCGTAAAGTTTTTAATTGGTATTTATAGCATTCTGAATAATAAACATGTATTTTTTTTTTTTTTAAACCTTATTCACAATCCCATTTGAATCCGAAAATAAGGTGACCAACAAGTGATATAGGTATCAACAACTGTGAATTTACCTGTAGATTACATACCCCCCCCCCCCTAAAAAAAAAAAAAAAAAAAAAAAAAAAAAAAAACCTTTTATCCATATTGTTTCTTTTTTTTTTTTTTTTTTATACTATACATGCATACTGCTGCAAGTGAGTTTAACTGTATATAGATGATGCATTTTTACTGTAATTGTGTTTTACTTTTATCTAATTTATGTTATTTTTGATATTTGCATGCACCGCACTTATAAAAGCTTTTAGAATAGAAAAATAAATTATGCCCATGCAATTTAAATTAACTGTTGAATTTCATTTCAAATAAAATAGAAAACTTATTACAAACTATCATTGATTCAAAAAAAAAAAAAAAAAAAAAAAATCTATCTTTGTAATAAGTATACTAAGATGATAAACTTTAAATTTCAGTAATAGTATACATATCTACTCAGCATAAATTCCTTTAATCTTACACAATCAACTAATTCCTACGCTCGATGGAAAAATCTGTGATATGGTGAAATAAATTTGATTTGAAACGTATCCGCCGTAAAATTCTATTAAATTACAATTGTATTTGATTAAGCAATAGAACTGTATTATGTTCATTTATATCAATTCATACAGAAACTATTGAAGTGAAATTCCGAATTTCTTAAATATTTTTGAAAATACGATACACTTACTTCATTTTACACAAGTATCTTTGAATACTTCGTATGAATTTTCTTGAGAAACGGATAGTTCTTTATTCTTTATTTGCATTCCCAAACATATCGTGAAAATTGATATTTATTTGTATCAAATTTTTATTAATTAAATGCTAAGTATTTAAACCAGTTATATTTTTGTAAATATTATTTATTCAAACAATTAAACTGAAAAACGTTTGGTATTACCCAGAATAAACCTCTCATAAGAAAGCTTATTGAAAACGTAAGATCCAAATATAATACTTTTCTAGTAGATAACTGCATCGCCATTTGGCATATTTCCAGATTATACATACATGCGACGGTTACTTTTGCGTGTGTTTTGTTTGTAATTAAATATAAATAACATAAATGTAACTTTATTCAATTGGCATTTATAATTATATTTCGTTAGATGATTGAAACATGGCAATTTGACGGGCTCATTTCACAGCCCCGGCAAAAATGTTAAAATAATAATAATAATAACAATAATGATAATAATAAAAACATTGAGGCAACATAAAATGTAAATTGAATGATTATAATCAATTTAAATAATAAATATTTTTTTAAATATTAGCAACATAAATAATTTAAATCCAAAACCAGTAATTCTATAAATAAATTATTTATTTATATTTATTATTTTATTACTTATTATTTGGCGTTAAATATTTGCTACTAACAGTCACCTACAAAAAATTATTTTCGAAATTATTAAACAATATATATGCAATTGTAACCAAGTAACCTGAATTGCAGTTGAAAAAAATGGAGAAAAAAAATATAAACAGCTCAAAATTTCAGAAAAATACGAAAATTTCTCAGGTAAAATAAATTATGTCACAGATTCTAACCAAAGATAATAGGTTCACCTATAAAAGGTTGACTTTAGTGTTGAGCATGCCTTTACACCGGAATAGACGAACAAGGAAACATTCAAAAGATGTCTTCAAAAAATTTTGAAAAAAAAAAAATGCGATTCTACTCTTCATAAAACACAAGAAAGTGAAAAAATTATCGGCTGAAATGAATTACAGCGACTACAAAAAATTATCAAAATTAAGCAATTTTGGCAATTTAGCTCAGTTAGGCGGTAAGTTCCCTAGCACCCAGACTGCCGTGTTTGAACAGACCGCATTTTGCTTCTCTGCCAAGTACTTAAAATCAATCGCCTAACAGTGTGAAATCTCCAAATATGCTTAATTTTGATAACTTTTTGTGGTTGCTGTAATTCATTTCAGCCGATAATTTTTTTTCATTTTCTGGTGTTTTATAAAGAGTAGAATCACATGTATTTTTTTTCAATATTTTTTGAAGATGAAACCTTTTGAAAGTCTCCTTGTAAGTGGTAACGGTCTGGGATTTACACAGAGGACTGGTCTGGCAAACTGAAAAAAACTGTGCACAAAATCGAAAATATAATAAAAAAAATATTAAATAAAAAAAAGTTATTTTGAATAAATGTCGATAAATTGCAGACTTTCATAGTCAATCCCCCCTCTCCACGCACCAAATTTTGTAGTATTTCGTTAAGCGATCTGAGTTAAAGCACTCTGTTATTTATAAACATGGCTTCCAAATATAACGCTTTTAATTTTTTATAAAGTTATTGTATTTATTTCTAAAACTATTTTAAAAATTAAATTATATGAAAGTTTCTGGTTAATTGAAGTAGCATTAAAATTCGTAAAATTTGGTAGCTATGACACAGATTGTATTGTACTATCTATAATGTTCGCGAAGTCACAGACAATAAGAAAGTCTTTAAGAAGTGTCACAATATTTATTTCGGGATCCGATAACCTCTAAAAAATAGAAAGGAACAGCTTTCGAAACAAATAACATATTGATAATGTATTGAACGTTTAACGAATTCAGTTAATTATAAAATAACTAAATCAGTAAAATAATATATTGTTTGTACTAAGATTAAAATGGTCATCCACTTTTTTTTTTCTTTTTTTAGAACTGAGGACTATTAGTTTCAATCTGGGATTTTTGCGGTGTCATTTTACGATAGTTGGACATTTATCGAAATCTAAGTTTTATCGAAAATATAATTGAATAATTTGAAAAAAAAAACAAAAAAAAAAACTAATAGTCCACCGTCCTAAACAAAATTATGCTTTTTGCCAGAATTTCATCTTTTTTTTTTTTTTTTTTTTTTTTTTTAAATAATATCGTGTCTGTATAATTGACTATGTTTCTTTTTGTTTTTAAATTGTATTTATTTTTTTTATTTATTTATTTATTTATTTTACTGAATTATATGACAAAACCAAAATGAAAAATCAATAATATGGCTATTCAGTTAGTTGCTGAACCACTACCTCTAAAAAGTAAAAATATTGTATGTAATAGGCAATATTAAAAAAAATGAACTATCAGGTACTTAAGAGTTCAGTAAAATGCAAAGAATAATAAAAGGTAAGACATATATAAGTAAGACAAATATAAATTTTATATTAAATTAAAAGAGAATATGACCTATGTAAAACATCGAAAGACAACAATAGCTTTGGTAGAAGTTATGGTAATGAAAATATAGTAAAGACTTTGAATTGTACATAATTTGTTTCTAAACTTCATCTGCCAGCTTTTATAAAATAAGTAATGAACAAAATTTCTTTAAAAAGAAGATGCATAAAACATTTCTTTGACAACTCATTTTTTTTAAGTTTCCGAAGTTTTTATTATTATTATTATTATTATTATTATTATTATTATTATTTTACTTTTTAAAGGCAAAATAAATGTTTCGCCTTTTTTTATACAGATAGCGCAAGCGTCTGCAATCTCATGGATGTAACGCAGCCCCCTAAACTACATGCCTGTCGCGTGGCCGGAAACTTTGCAACAGTTGAAGTACGGACCCAGTATAGAGAGAGATAATACTAGTCTTAGAGAGAGACTGGTCATGGAACAAATATGGCGGTAATTTGTTCATAAGCCACTCGGTCGGCGTAAGACGTAATTTACTTTTACAAGCGACTGATACTTTCCTTTTAATTAAAATCTCGATAAAACTTTGTTGTTTGTCTCTAGAAAGCCTTGCAGAGTGTCATTTGAAATTTTGCAGAGCATAATGGTATCATATATAACAGGCTGAACAAACATGGTGGATTATCTGGCAGGTCAATGTCCAGTCTCTTATCATATAGGGTATCTAAGTTGTAGCGATAGACAGCGCCACATGGTACAGATTGCTCGAATTTTTTATTCAACAGCCGCCAAAATTTTTTTAAGTGTGATATGATATACATAAAAGGCGAATAGAATCGAAGAAACGTCGATTGTATGTATCATATATCCCTTCTTAAAATTATTGGTGAGAGTTGAATAAAAAAGACGCGCAATCTGTACCACGTGGCGCTGTCTACCGCTTTAACTGTTGCCAAATTTACAAAGTACGCGACAGGCATCTAGTTTAGGAGGCTATGGATGTAAATATGTTTAACCCACAAATAGCCATTTTCGGATGAAAACTTATAACATTTTGGTTCAAATTTTGATAAACTTTCGAGATGGACAGTAAAATGTAGTTTTTTTTTTTTTTTTTTTTTTTTTTTTCATAATTTTGATGCATTTTTACCAGTTCCGAACTTTTAATGAACTGTTTTTATAGCATAGCTGATGTATAGTGATTTTAGTGTAATAACGTTATTATAATTTTAGCATAATTAACTTTATAAATATTTTGTTATTAACTGTTTAGTGCATATCCCCTAAATATTTTTTTGCTTGAAAAAAAAAAACAAAATAAAATTTATTATTTGTTTTTATAACGGTGCTTAATTAAACACGTTGTTTTATGAACAAATGTATCAATTTATTCCATACTGAATAATAATAAAAAAAAAATGTCAAGATACCAACTAGGCGAAATTTTCAACATTTTAATTTTTGATTTGTTAAAAAAACATAATTCATAAATAATAAAAAATAAAAATAAAAATAAAACTACTATTATAAAAGTTATTATATTTATTTATTTTAGCGTTCTAATACAAATAATTTAATATGCGTTTTCTGAAAGAAAACATGGCATAAAATACCTTTTAAAAAAGAAAAATAAATAAATCAAAAACAAATCTTTATAAGTCAAAAAAAGGAAAATTACAAATCAGTAGATTATTATTATCAAATTTACATGTTTTTATGTTAAAGTAATTGCACAGAAAATTATTTTTTTTCCGAAGCTGAAAATAAATAAATAAATAAATCTGTCTTTTAAAAGAAAAGTTTCTAAAAAAAAAAAAAAAAAAAATTCTTTGAAGAACTAAAGTTTGTGTTATTCATTTTTCTTTAATCTAATTGATCTCTTTTATTCAGAGCTATTTGTGTTTTTAGAGAGAGACTGTTTTTATCATTTTCATTATAAATTTAACTTTGAAGAACAATAAAATAAACTACTTCATTTTTTGAGTAGAAAAAAAAAATGCAAAAATGTTTTGTAAAATATTTTAAGAAATATAAATACCACATTTTCTCTAAAATTCTTTTAAAAATGTTTTTTAAATTCACCTCGTTACTTCATTTCTGATTTAAAATAAATAAATAAATAAATAAAATAAAATAAAATAAAAATAAAATAGGTACTGATAAAAAAAAAAAAAAAATAGAACAATATTCTTATATTGTTTACGTAATAAATAAATAAATAAATAAATGTTGAATATATTATTATTATTATTATTATTATTTGCTTTGAATTCCATTATTTTTTTTTTTCCTTACACAATACCATATGTTATAACTTGACAATGTTTATTTATTTATTTATTTATATTTTTATTTTTTCAAAAAATTGAAGATTTTTTTTATTGTTGAAAGAAAATTAAAAGGATTTCATTTTTCTTTCTAATCATAAATTAAAAATGCATGAAAAAAATAATAGCACGTAATGGGTGTAGTAATAGTATATACTAGTGGAAATCAACTTTGTCCCTACCGCCTATTAAAGAATGTTCCATCCTTTATAGTGGGCGGCAGGGTGTTTTATCCATTACTGAAGAACTTTGATTTTTTAAAACATTAATAGACTTTTTAAAAACAATAAAATTGAAAAACGATTTATCAGATTATTATATCATACTTGCCAACCTAACCAGGAAGATTTTTAGTTCCCGCCCCTTTTTGTACACCACTTAATTTTTAGAGTAATTCTCTTCAAATATATTTACGATTAAATAAGAAGAAAAGTACTCTGAAAAAGACTGGTGCGAAAAAATAATCGGAAAGGGGTGGGACTAACGATCTTCAGGGATAGGTTGGCACGTATGTTATATACACTATAAATTTTATCAAAGTTTCTTTCTTACTATACTCATAGCCGCCATCATCCAAATTAATAATACGAAAATAGTTAACACCCACTTTATTATTATTTTTAATTTTTACCTTCAATGTTTTTATAGAGTACTTTTCTTCTTATTTCATCGTAAATACGTTTAAATAGAATTACAATAAGTATTTTGTGTATAGCTGCCAAAATTTTCATTTATTCTGGAGTATTTTTAGCCCCGCCTTTATTTCGCACCACTGTATTTATAGAAAAAAATTCTCCAATATATAACTTCGATAAAATAAGAAAATATAACTCTGAAAAAATAAGTGGTATGAAATAAACGTGGGGCTAAAAATACTCCAGAATAAATTAAAATATTGACAGCTATGTTAAGTGGTGTGGAAAAAGTGGCGGGTACTAACAATAATCCTAATTAGGTTGGCAGCTATGTTGATATATCGCCTTTTTTCTGGTGCATGTGGGCAGTTAGAAAATCTTTGTACTGAAAGACATACAAAAAATGGGCGGTAGGTGTAAAAATTTAGGCATAAACAAATAATTTGTATAACCATTGATTGATACATACATTTTTCTCTTTTTTTCTGCTTTGCAAATATTTTTTTGGAAGGGCGAAGTAAACACATAACATGTGCTTCCGTAGCTGAGAAGTAACATCGTCGCCTACAAAGCAGTGGACTCTAGTTCGATGTTTGAAGTGCAGAATTCTATTTTATTCGAGGTTATTGTTACAGCGTGCCTTAAAAAAATGTTGTGTACAAATATTTTGTGAAATGTTCTCTTATAAAAATTTTGTGGACATTTTTACTGGCAGCATCAGAAATTTTCTGATACACACACATGTATATATATATATATATATATATATATATATATATATATATATATATATATATATATATATATATATATATATATATATATACATATATATATACATGCACAGTCAGCCAAAAAAAAAACGCCCCCCCCACCTAATTTCGCCGTAAATTATCGTAGAAACATGCGGCTGGTACCTATCGATCTGTAATAACGTCTAGTTTTTAATGGTGTAGTCAGATTTTGCTTAAGGGGTCATCTACATAATAAAACACGTATAAACTTCATATTTTTCAATGACGACCCCTATTTCTGAACTCATATTCAGATTTCTGAGATCAAGGCAGTTCGGAAAACATACCTATTTATATACTTTATATCAATACTAAACAGAGTTACGCGTGAAAATGTGTTAAAGGACCGTCTATACATTTAGAAAAAGTAAATCTTGATCTACCACCCAATATACATTATTTATTAAATTTCACACCGGAAAAAAAGTTCAGAAATGTTAGTTATAAAAAAAAAAAAACGATTCAAATTCGCAGAACTTTCTATATTTGCTTATGAATTAAAAGATTTTTATTGGTTTCAATTTATTAAATATTGAGTAGTTAAATACAACACTTCATATAAAGAAAATTAAATAGCTTGAATCATATGAACCCTACAATGTTGAATTACAAAAATCTAGATACCAAGGTAAAAGAACAATAGTAATAATGATAATAATATTTATAGCGGGTAAAAAAAAAAAAAAAAAAAAAAAAAAAAGTTTAATATTTAAGAAAAAGAATTATCTACTTCTTAAAAGCAAAAACTGTTTTATTTAAGAGACAAAAATTTAAGTTAAAATACATATATAATAAAATATGTATATAAAATACATATACAAAAAATATATATAAAAACAATTAAAATCTACTAACTAATAATTATTATTTACTTCTTGTTGGGTATATTATTATTTTATACAGTAAGCCTCGCATGAAAGTGTTACTATAAAGATTTACATTTAATTTTAGGCGTACAAACCAACAATAGATAATATACAAAAATATAGATAAAAAGATTTAAACTAAAATCTGAGAAAGGATATTTAACATTTTCGCGACCACTGACGTAGTTTCACGTCATTTTGAATTTTGTAACTCCTTCAGTGGGCGTTTCTTTCACAATTTGCGTGTTACGATATTTCGTAAGAATATTCCTTATATTCATATATATATATATATATAAACAAAATAGTACGAATAAAAATACTTTTACTAAAAAGAGTATAATTAATATGTTTATTATGTATATCCATATGAAAAGAAATATGGATATAGAAAAAACGGTTTTCTATTGCCTAGAACGAGTATTCCCCGTTCTGCAGTCGTCTACTGTACTTGAATTCTTAATTTTAAATGTGTAAAATCTATATCTTTAAATGTAATAAGACATATTACTTTGTTTTAAATTCTTTTTCCGTGATAAATGTGACGCCAGTTTTACGCCGTGATTAGAATAATAGAAAATAAATAATATTGCGCTTTGTTTCAATAATAATAGATATTAAAAACTAAAAAAAAAAAAAAAAAACACTTTATTATTTAGTATTAAATAAACATTTAATAAAAATTTTATATTTTATTATGTTACGTCATGCGATAAAATTTAAATAGCATAA
Source organism: Salticus scenicus (assembly GCA_963930645.1). NCBI lineage: Eukaryota > Metazoa > Arthropoda > Arachnida > Araneae > Salticidae > Salticus > Salticus scenicus. Next base: position 66,381,347 of record OZ005659.1, read on the forward strand.
ACGGTAGAGAAAGCGAATGCGAAAATGTCACAACAAGATTAAAACAGAAAATTTGTTTTAAAAAATCTGATAAAAATTAATAAAAATCAATTATATTAATTTAAAAAAATGAAAAAACAAAAGTATTGTTCACTGCGTATTGCTCTGTCAAATAATAGTCCTCGTTATACCGCGTTTTTTTACCGCCATGATACATAACTTGAGGTGCACGAATCGCAGAATATTCAAGTTAAAAACAAAAGACAAAAGGGACAAAATAGAATTTTAGCAGTGAGAAACTGGGAAACGTTATGTAATATTTAAGAACAAAGACTTAACATTTCAGAATTGAGTATAAACCTCTTTGCAACGAGAGCCACGCCTTTACACAGTTTTTCTACAACTTTACATTATAAAACAAAATTATTTTACATACTTCCAATTAAATCATTTAAATTTTGTCTTCAGCATTCGATGTAGTAAATGCCATTGATATTTATGCATACCAGCGTCACATAGAGAGTCATATACGAATACAGAAACTAGTTTTTTTAACATTGTTTCCGCAATATAGAGGCGGGGCTTCATTTCTTTTGGAATTTTTTCTCAATCTCTCGCTTGCATTGCGATAATTTTATAAGAATGATCCAATTTGTATCATAAACATCGAAATGTTGCTTAGAAAACAATTTGAATAACATTAAGGTAAATTAAAATAGTTTTTCGTCAAAATATATACAGATATTTACTCACAGAGGATACAAATTATTATAAGTGACGGCCCCCTAACAACAGTAAAAAATGAAATATCACTGTAACTCAAAAAATAATGTTAAGAACGAGCTGTAAATTTGGAAACCCATGTTTTTGATGATGCCCGTTCTATTTATGCAAAAATTAACGTAGGTCATAATTCATAATTTTTTCAAATATGAAATTATTAATAATTTTCATATTTCAAAAAAACTTTTTTTATCAAAAATATGCATGGAATGTGTTTGGGCCACTTCATTCTATCATATAAAAAAAACAGAATTTGAATATCATAATTATTATGGAAGATATGAATTAATGCTTGTCACATTAACATTAGCGCCCTCATAGTTTGACAGCTTATAACTCTGTGAAAAATTGAGCAAAATATATAAACTATACCATTTTCCGCGATGATTTTGTCCAAAGAATTCAAATAAATTATAAAAAATGGTGGTTATCATTGAAAAAATGACGTTGATGCCAGTTTAAATATGTAGACGACCCCTTAAGCAAAATCTAACTATGTCATTATAAACTAGACGTTATTACAAATCGATTGGTACCAACCACATGTTTCTACGATAATTTACGGCGAAATTAGGTGGGGGGGGGGGTGGCGTTTTTTTTTTTTTTTTTTGGCTGACTGTACATATATATTCAATATATGTCTTTCTTTAGAATTGTCATTATCTTTTCTTCAGATTAAGATAAAAGGAAAAATCAAATATGTATCTGTTTAGATGTTGAAATATATTTATACTTTATTATTAAATATTGTAATGAAATATATTTAAATAAATGGTGATAATATTATTTCATCTATGTACATTTATTCCGATTGTTCCGAAACATTTTATTAATCAGTTAAAATTTTCAAGATCTAAATAATAATAAAAAAATATTCATACAGTATCATTAAATTTTTAAAAGAATAAAGTAAAAAAAAGAAAGAGACTGTGATTCCTTTAAGTAAAAATTTCCGATATGAAAGTAAAAACATACTTTGTTTTCAAACTGCGGTTTTACATAATAATATAAAGAGTTCTCTGAATTGTGTATAAAAAATAAATTATTCTATCATTATACCGCTTTGTGCACACATTTTGCAAGTTTTTTATGCTCCAGTAACTTTAACAATGATATTGAATTAAATAGATTTCATAAAAGTACACGTGTGTATTTTATTCCATAATATTATTTGGATCACATCCAATATAACGTTTATTAAATTTATATATATATCTATATATATATATATATATATATATATATATATATTGTTATATATTATCCTATACATTGCTATATATTGTGCTATATTTGTCACAATATGCGCAAATTATTTCATGTTCGTAAAATTTTTTGCGTACTCTTAAAAACAAATGTGCACTATACTTAAAAAAAAAAAAATGTGTTAATAATAAATAACGAACAAGTTTATTCTGCTTTATCTTACTTAAAAGTGTTCATGTTTTCACTTCAAAAACACGTTACTTTTTTTTTTTTTTTTTTTTGTGGAAAATTAAAAAAAAAAAAAAAAAAAAAAATTAATAATTTATCGTAATTCTTAAAAATAGTCAGACCAAATTTCACGTTTTTACAAAAAAAAAAAAAAAAAAAAAAGTTATACACTGTTTATTATATTGCTAAATTAAAGTTTTCGCGACAAATAAAATTATTTGTAAAAAAATATAACATATACATTCAGCTTTGACATGCAAATCCTTACCTTATCTACCTATCTACTATTTATCTCTATCTATTTTTTAAAAATGTGGAATAGTTTTTCGAAGTTATAAAGAACATATCCTGAATTTTTTAATAATATATAAAATATCCACTATGCAAACATACCTGAATCTGGAAATAATAATAATAAATAAATAAATAAATAAATAAATAAATAAATGACTTTTAAGTAGAAAATTATGAAACTGATTCCTTTGAGTAATTATTATCTATTCTTTTTTTTTTTTTCGTTTTTTCGTTATTTGTTTTCACCCATGTCAAATCCATTTCCTTTAATTATATTTTTACCTCACTGAAATATTACATAACCATTTGGCTGTTTGCTTATCAATAATTTTAACTTCTCTATTAAAAATGAAATTGCATACCAGACAATATCTTTGTTTAGGATTAACGCCAAATATATACTCGAATTATTTATTTCTAGTTAAGATGCAATTTTCAGTGAAACTTGTGTTCTGATTCGTCATCCCCCGCTGTCATATCAACTACTGGTATAGTTCATTTGAATTGGTTTACCATCTCCGATTACTTTTTTAAAAGAACTCTCAAATGCATATTCTAATTCTAAAATCAAAAATATTCAAAATTACCTTTTATTTATTTATTTATTTATTTCATTTTATTTTTTAATGAAATATTTTGCTTAATATATTTGTCTAGTTTTACCCTTTGCGCTCGGCATATTTTCCTATTTTGAACAGTAAGGCACGCCTTTTGGCGTTCTTTTAAAACGTCGCACGTATAGTTTCCAACTTACTACCTTTTGACTACCGAAAAATTGTAATAATTTGTTTTATTTTACTTCATCATTAAGTAAAATAAATCTTTCTGTTAAAATTCTTCGGTAGCCGAAAGGTAGCCTATTGTTACACGTTTTAGAAACATAACATTTCATTTGCAGAGGAACACTTTAAGGCGTAGCTCGATTTTTTAATGTCCCCTCAGACAGGACATACGAGCAATAAGGGTTAATTCTTCGATTTATTTCAGAAAAAGAAGTTTGTTGCGAATACAGTTTTAGCTATTTCAATACAGCTTTTCTACAGATGTTCTTACATTTTTAATGAATTATCATGTAATATATTCCTCCACTAAGCTTTTCCATTATCATCAATATTAGTACATATTTCCTTTTATGATATCCTTACCATACATAAGGAAAAAGTATTGAATTAATGTAGATTTTCGACGTATGGTTTTCGATGCATTTTTAATTTCTGAAGCGTTCTGAACGTGATTTGTCTACCTTAAGAAAATCTCTCTGTAAATGTTCGTGTGCTACAAAATTTTCATGACAATGAATCTGATGATACAATAAACTTAAATAATCATATTTGATGTTTCAATAGATTTGCCTTCAATTGGATTCGATGTATTTAATTACGTTTTGGACTAGATTATTTAAAAAGTGGTTCTGTCATTTTTCTCGTTTCATAAAATTTAATAGGGCATTATAGGACAAAATTTCGTGTAAATAACACAAAGAGAAATATTTTAATCAAAATCATTGTAATATTTATATATATATATATATATATATATATTGTAAATAAATTTATAAAACGCAGGAATAGACATGGTGTCGAAAGGTTTACTGCCACTGAATACCACACAGACAAATAAAAATTAATTTTTTCCAAATTGAATTATACAGTGATAACTTTAGTTCAATTATATAAACAATTACTTCTTCTAATTCTAATAATTTTACTTTTTAGTCAAACTTATCTTAATCCTATTCCGATATATTTATATAAATAAAATAACATAAGAAAACCAGAACGTCACTGGTTTTTATCCAACACGCGTTTTATCATTAATTTTATTATTATTATGTGCATGTTGCAAAAAGAAAAAAAAAAAAAAAAAAACTCGTCAAATCTTTTATTAATGTTTGAATTGTTAGATTTGAAACAAAATTTTGATTTACTTCAGTGAAAATAAACAATGAAAATTTATTATGTCTCTTAAATGTCACAAAATTGTCTTTATTTCGACATTTAGTATTGCCTTTGTCTATGAAAATCGTCTACTTTAATCAACGAAAATAATCTCAAATAATAATTATTTTAAATAATATTTTTTTTTCTACAAAAATACAGAGAGAAATGTTTTGAGGACCGCAATATTAGTTACATATATTAAGAAAAGTAATTAAATAAAATAATATATTTCTTAGAAATAAATTTTTTCACATTGTTGGAAAATTTTTCAAATGTTATTATTATTATTATTATTATTATTTTAAATTAACTCTATATTGCATAATAGATTTTACATTTTACCAAAATTAAACTGCAAAGAAAAGTGCAGATTTGTACTTAAGAAATATATATATGAGTAATTTTAATTTTATACTAATGGACCTGCAGATCAGTAGCCCCAACGTCGTATTTGCATCACGTACTATTCAACAGATTATTTTTATTTATTCATTATTATAATGTATATATATATAGATTCGATTGATTTGCTACATAAACATAAACGTTTTTGAGGGGAACCACCCCCTTCAACCCCCGCTGTATCATTCTTTCTATAACTATTTATATATATGTATATATATGTGTGTGTGTGTGTGTGTGTGTGTGTTTTTTACATACACACGCGCTGATAACTCTTGTTTGACTACCTTCCTGATACCTCTTTGTCTCGTATTAATTCCCTGTAATTTATTAATACTTGTCCCAAATTTCTTGCAAAATGATTACAGAATTTATCGGAATTATTTTGTGTAACCCTCTAAAGGAATTACCAATTCTATGCTCACCCTTCTCCGCTGACAAACATTCTTTTAATTATCTAATAAAATTCCATTATATTTAACGAGATATAACCACATTAAAATACACTTTTAAGAAATACTGATTATAAACCGTAATAGTACGAAATTCTTTTATGCATCCCAGAAAAGGAGCCACAGTAATTATATACACTAAAAAGAATACACCTATTTAATTAATTATAACTCATTAATATTTCAACCTAATTTGACATTATTTAGATGATTACAAAACGTCATAGGAATTCTTTTGTGAGGTCCCATAAATAAATTATTTAGTGTATACATATCCTTTTTCTAGGGTAAACGTGCTTTTAAGCATCTTTATAATGTATATTAATTCCATTACGTTGAATGCAGCATAAACGCATTAAAGTGCGCTGAAATAAAATTTTGTTTATGAGCTTTAATGTCACGAAATTCTTTTGTGTGTCTCCGTAAACGAACCATAAATATTGTATACACCAGTAAAAACTATTCAGCTTGTTCTGCATTTTTCATGAGTAATTGTTCGAAATTTGATATAATTTGGCTCATTATGTTGCATTTTCAGAACACTTTTGTACGGTCCTGTACATTAATTAGGAAGCCTAAGAGCACATATTTTCTGCAGAAAACATAAGTTTAAGCATCTCAGTAATGCACGCTAATTTAATTTTGTTGATTGGAAAGTTATAATGTCAAAATGCGTTTAAACGAAATTCACCCATGACATAATTATAAGAATTTTGACGTGTCCCTGTGCACAATCCATTAAAAATATAGTCATAAAAAATTATACAACTAATTCTATAAAGAGCCTGAGTGTGTGCGCCAATTTGCAAGTCAATCGGAGGATTTTTGCGGTCTCTATTGCACTACATAAAAATTCTGTCCGTCATAGACCGTAATGATAAGAAAAAAAAATTATATATCCCTGTACACGAAATACAAATGAAATACACATCCTAAACTATACAGCTAAAATTGTGTGTGGCTCATAAATATGTGTACTAAATTGCAAGTCAATAGCGTGATTTTTGCGGCCTCTATTGCGCGATAGACAGACAAGCATACAGACATAACCCAAAACCGTTTTGAGTCTCAACAGAGGGCCTCCACTGACGCTTCAGCAATTAACGAATAATTTTAATGATTTATTTTGCTATATATATACATATATAAATCAATTTAAAAAAAAAAAAATAATAGATATATATATATAGTAAAATGAAGAAAAAAAAATTGTTAATGTAAACGAATACTTTTTTTTTTTTTTTTAAGATTTTCTTTTGTAATGTCATAACAAAATTGGTTTTATTCTTCTAATAAAAATTTGATTTAAAACAGCAAAATAACCAAAAAAACATATTCTGTAGTTTTATTCAAATCCTAGAGTTGCCAACTTTTATAATTCATTCTGAAGCATTTTTAGCATCACCTGCTTTCCGCACCAGACATTTTGGAGAATTTTTGTAGGCCGCTATCGGGGTACATACACAATCTTCCCATAGGCAGTAATGATAAAGAAAACTCTGGCGTGTCCATGTACATGAACTAAAAATGGTATACACGCTCAAAACTATACATCTGATTTCGGGGGGCTCATGAACACAGTGTTAAAAGTGGTTTCTTAAAAATGAGCTAAATCGTCTCAAAATTGCTCCGTAACAATACATACTTAAATTTGAAAATCCACGTACTCATTTTTGAGTATATTCACATGCCAAACATGGGATTATTGGGATTCTTATTGGTCAACCCCATTTTTGAGCATATGTCAATATACTCAAAAATGAGTACATGGGGTTTTCCAATTTAAGCATATACTGTTTTGGAGCTATTTTGAGAAAATTTAGCTCATTTTTAAGAAATTTTTTTTTACAGTGCACGTGTACCAAATTTCTAGTCAATAGCGTGATTTTTGCGGCCGCTATCACGCGACAGGTAGAATGACAGACACACAAACGGAACCCAAAATATTTTCGAGTCTCAACAGAGATGCCTCCACTGACTTTTCGGCAACTATATATATATATATATATATATATATAAGAAACAATGCGCTTTCAACTGGTTTTTCAACAATATATTTTCTTAAAAACAATAAATTTTCCATATTAATGTAAAACATTCTAAGAGATAAAAATAAAGCAATTAAAATAAATTTTAATCGCTGAATGAAATTTTTGCATAGATCAAAAACTTTTTTATGCTAAAAAATTTATCTCTGAAATTATGTAATACACTTTCAAAAATCAAATATTTACAAAGTAAAATAATTTTAATTATTTTTTCTTCTTTTTCCTCGCATAATTTTTTCCTAATTTACTATTTTATAATACAGTGTTTTGTTTTTATAATATTCATGTACTTTATTTAATTATTAGAAGAAAAGGAAAATACTTAAAGTGTTTGAAGAAAATGCATTTCTGCTTAATTTATGAGATTTCAATTACAAAACTTCACTCATTACCAAGAATTATCAAGATCACGACTTTTTATTTCTCTTCCACTTTTCGATTTTAAGTAAAATTGGATATGATCCAAATGATTCATTTCCACATTTTCGGAATGCAATATTTATATCGATTTTTCATACACAGCTCTTCATTAATAAAATTATTTTTATTTATTGTAACATATTATTTTCTTGCTCTGCTGAACATACGAAATATTCACAAGATTAAAATTTCTCTTTATAAAGAAAAATTGATCGAACCCAGATAAAATATACGTGTTTTATTTTCTTTACATTTAACAATGCTTTACTAACTTTCTTTTTGTATTATATGTTATTTATAAAGTTTACTATATTCTATACTGAACTTTTTAAGTACAAAAAAAGAAAGCAGATTAAATTTATTCAAATTTTATTCACCTCGTATATAACAAACACTTTAATCAAAAAATATATTTGAATATATTTCGAAAGATATATTTTTATAAGAATGTAAAACTTTTCTATCAGTAATTAAAATATAGATTTTTTTTCTTTTCTTTATATATATATATATATATAAGACTAGTCGTCAGTAATTCCTTGTCTTACATGTACACAAACAGTATGGTAAAAATTAAAATGCATAATTTCTACAAAAGTAAAAATATTTTTCACCAATAATTAAATACATTCGTGAAAATAAAATTGTAAAACCGTAAAGGAAAGCGCGTAGCATTGTGAAAATACCCGATTCGGTAGAGGTAAGTATTTAGTATTGAATGTAACCACTAAGGCAGCTAAATAATTCTCTAAATGGCGAGGTATACTGTTTGTGACACTATTAATGGTCTCCAGAGATATTTCTTGCATCTTGAAGTGGACTGGCAAGTCGAATCCACTTCAGCTCTAAGTTACTCTACGATATACGACTGCGGTACACTGTGTACCACACGTTCGATGGCATCCTACATGTAATCGAGGAGCGAGAGGTCGGAGTACGTCGAAGGCCAGGGAAGCATGGCAACTCCATTGAGTCTGTTTAGAGTGTGACTTGCGATGTGAGGCCAGTAATTGTCCTGTCATAATAATGTAACGGGGCGGCCTGCGCAAGTGATTGAACTACAGGCATAACAGCTTGTGCTACGTATCGGGCCGATGTATAATTATTAAATATATGCACAAGTGTTTTCCGCTCTCTGAACATGATGTCATTCTAATCCATGAAACCCGGTATGGGTGTGATATTTGTTTATTATCCGGTATGGGGGATTATCCGGTATGGGTGTGATTCTTCGGTGTGATATTCGACGTCATGGGCTGGTTGTAACGTTCTCCTGGAAGCCCCCACGCATGTCCGCGACCGTTATTCCTCCATAAATGAAATCGGGATTCGTCTTGAAACAACACCCGATGCCATTTATTCTCTAGTGACGGTAACGCCAAGATTAAGTTAAACGAACAGAGTTGTGTCGAGTGATTAATGGAACTTCAGCGACTGGCCACCATGCGCGCATCCCTGCCTTATGCAACTTATTACGAATGGTTTGGCAGGCAAGAAACTCTTCTCTTGATAATAGTAGGCACGTATGAATATGGCTTGCCATGGCGAATGGGTCTCCATGACACATTCAAACATTTGTATGTGTGACTGGCATCTAGAAATCTTGTGATTTTCGCATTGTTATATGCAGTCCTTCGCGGTGTTGCAACTTCATTTTTGACGAGTGTATGTTTATTTTGTACCAAATTTTATATTGTCACCAGGCCCGCAATTGTCATGAAAATTTGCTCAATTGTTGCTATGTTTTTCAATTTAAAGGAATTATTTTTATATTTTTACAAAAAATAAGAATTTGTTAATAAAGTGTTTTACATAAAAATTCGATATAAATATTGTATCCTGAAAATGAAGAAATGAATAATTCCAAGCTTTTTCCAATACCCGTTAAAATTGAAAACTAGAAAAGAAGAAATAAAAGAAACCGAGATTTTGAGAATTCTAGATATTGAGTATAGTTTTGTAACAGAAAAATATATAATAGAAACGTATTAATCCAAAAAGATACTAATTGTTCTAAACATGAAAGAAACCGTTTTTCCAGAAGAAATCGTTCTCGAAATTGACTTTAAGTGTATTTATCGATTATCTGTTAGAACCTGAAAATAAATGTAGCACATATTGTTGACTTATGAATCACTCGAATAGTTAGTGATTCTCCTTAATTTGGGTTATGCAGTTAAGTCCGTCGATTTTCAGATAGGTTGTCTATGTAAGAAAACGATTGAACAATCTCTTCCGTAGAGAATGAATATAGTGAATATACACCACTCCGAACCAACCTTAACCCTTATTGCACATACGCAAAGCGATGTATCCATGTTTAATCAACCCCGCTTTTTAAACTTATAAGCTTAATAACGCAGTTCTACACACTTGCAAAGCAATATCTTTGATCACATTACATAATTTTTACAATAGACAGCCACAATGTTGTTGAACATTTGTTAGAACAGATTGTTGAATACGACCGTAAATACATGTGTTGACCAGCTTTGATTTACGCAAAAGATTTTGAAAATGTATTTGTATTTATGATCGGCCCATTTTTTGCGGCGTTTTGATTCTGACTGATAGTTTTTATTCTAAATGATAAGTTATACCTTTAAATTTATATATATATTTGTAACATTGATATGTTAATTTTATTCTAAATCTATAATAATTTTTTATCGAAATTTGTAGAATTTTCATAAGATCTATTTGTTTAAAGCTTTTTTTTTTTTTTTTTTTTTTTAAGTTTAAGGCGATAACATTTATAAGGAAATCGTCATATAATTGTGTATGTATTTAACAAAATAAAATTTATTTTATTCCTATTACTAAATGTAGCAAGTCTCTAAATATTGGCAGTTGACTTAGACGTTGTAACTCATGACTTCATCATATTCGAAGTTCGGTTTTATCAACTATATACCCATCATTCTGAAAAGGAAACATCACACATTGTAGGTTACGAATCATTCGAGAAGTTATTTCCCAGCCTTATTTTAGGTTGTGGAGTTATGTGGAGTTTGCGGGTAAGTCATCAGTATAAAAGAGCAATCGAGCAGTCTCATCCGTTCAAAATAACAACTTGCAGAATGACAAGGCGGATTATTACTCTTATACAGTGTGATCAGTATAAAAGAGTACCCGTTGGTTTTTCTTATTGCCCTCAAATATGACGGATTTGGCAACTATTCTAACATTGAACTATAATTGTTTGAACATTATTTAAGTGTGGGAGACAATTTCTAAAATTATAGGACTGTTACAACTTTATTTGTGAGGTAAAACAGAAATGGAGACGCACAGTGTTACTTAATCCTGTGATATTTTCATTTTTTAAAAACATAATTTAATTCAAAATATTCACATTTTCAATCCTTGCAGAAAATGTTTAAAATGTCCGCCACCGTTTTGAATGCAAACACGAACACGTCAACCCAAGTTTTTAACACACTTTGCAGCATTGTTGGTGTTATTGAACAAAATTTCTTCAGTTATGATCTGTTTTAATTCATCGATGTTTGCAGGACTTCTCTGGAAAACCCTATGAAATGCTAATGTAAAATTGATAATGTAGGAATGATAATGTAAAAAATTTAAATTAAATTTTGTTTTTCATAAATGAAATTAAAACAGGAATAAATACCATTGTGCGTCTCCATTTCTGTTTTACCTCACAAATAAAGTTATAATAGTCAAACAGTGTTGGAAATTGTCTCCCACACTTAAACAAGGTTCAAACAATTTTACGACAATGTTAGAATAGTTGCCAAACCCGTCATATTTAAATGTAATAAGAAAATCCTACGGGTTCTCTTTTAAATTGATCACCCTGTATATAGATAGCAAGGCGAATTTTAGAGTCGGAATAGCAGCAAATAGGTATTTTAGAAACTGTAGATGTTGGCCAATAGGAAATTGAGATATAAAAAGCTACGTAAATTGTTGGTGAAAATCAAGAATATATGCATTTTGTATAGTATTTTTAACAATCCAGAAAGAGTTTCAGCCTAATCTCAATTAATAACTTTTTATGTGATTTTTATAAATACAGAAGGCTTGAATTTCATTTATATGAAAGTTGTTTTGAAAAGTAAGAGATAAATATGTCCAATAGACAATCGTTATAAAATCTTTTATGTATTTTTATTAAAATAAATTTATTTTTATTCATGTTTCTAATTATAACCTATCTTTAATTATCGGTATTTGACGTAGACGTTTATCTGGAGATTTCACCCATAGGAAGCTAGATTTTATCAACAATCTATCCATTATACGTGAAAATTATTTTTTAAAATCATCTCCATAAAACATAAAAGCACATATAATTTTAATTTTAAACTATATAATTAAATTTTAATCTGTGACTAAAATTCTTATTTAGATCAAAAAGGAACTTCTCCTAATGAAAAATTACATCTTCAATACATAACAATATGTGATCAACTTTTTAAAATCTTCATTTTTGCAGCTGCACAATTATCTTTCCTTTAAAAGCTTTCTTTAATAAAACATTCTTAATTTTCTTTTGCTATAACGTATTGTTTTGTTTTTATTATATGGCTGTACTTTGTTTAATTATTGTTCGAAAACAGTATACTAAAGAGTTTGAAAAAATACGGCTGTACTTAATTTAATTTGTTTTGTATTACAAAACTTTACTCATTACCAAGAATTCTCAAGATCTCGGTTTCTTCTTTTTTTTCGATTTTACGGGAAGTTGGATAAGATCCAAATGATTAACTTCTTCATTTTCTGAATACAATATTTATATCGATTTTTCATACGCATTCCTTCATTAACAAAATTCTTCTTATTTGTTGTAACATATTTTTCTCGCTCTGTTGAACATAGAGAATATTCACTGGATTAATATTTCTCTTTATGAAGAAAAAATTGAAGAACACAGAAATAAATTGTGTAATACATTTTTTGTTTAAGATTTTGTTGGCCCTTTTTATATTTATATTTTTATTTATTTATTTATTTTTTTTCATAATTTACTTGCTTTTTTTTCTGTAATATATATATTATTTCCTTGATTCTATACGGCGTTCTTACATAAATTAACAAATATTATAATAAAAACTAAATTACATTAATTTAAAAAAAATCCTACTAAACAAAGGCAAAAAGATTTAGGCAAAAAATATATTTGGAAAGTTTGATATATATATATATATATATATATATATATATATATATATATATTAAGGAATGCAAAATATTGTGTTTCATTAATAATTAAAATATTTTTTTTTAATTCTGGAATTTATGATCAAACTAGTCGCTTCTAAATCTTCCTATTATGCACACGCTCAATGTGGAAAAATAATAAATTATACGCAAGCAAAAATATTTTCATCTGTTAAGAAATATGTTTATTTCTCACAAAATTTCTTTACAAATCTTTACAGAATTTCTTTACAAATCTTTACAAAATTTCTTCACAAATCTGACTTACTTCCTTACTTACGTCTTTACAAAATACTTACAAACTTCATAAAACTTCTTTACAAATATATACTATCTGAAGTAGCATGAAATTTTTTCCCGATAATGGACTCTCTACTAGTTAAATTTAACTATTTACATAAAATATTTGTAAAAATATGCGTAAACAAAGAAAAACATCGAATTAGGTAATCTTGGCCCCACCGTTTTGGTACTGTTGGATTGGTCCCATCGTTTGGCTATTTTATATGTACATTTTTTTTTTTTCAATCATTTAAATATGCATTAATATTTTTCAATTTGATTGCAAATGTGTCATTATTTTAAACATAAGTGTTCTTAAAATATCTTTATTTAATGAATATTACGCATGTGAATATATATAATTTCGATATTATGATTGCTAATTATTAATGAAATTTTGAGTTATTTCAGTTCTGCAAACATTTAGAAGTAGTATTTAGAAGTAGTAGTTTTTTAAATTAGAACCCACCAAATGCAAAGAGGTTCTGCGCTTAATGCTGGTAGACGGGATATGTTGGTCTTATTCCAGGTAGCACTCAACGACCTCGCCGTTGGTCGTTTTTGTGGTTTTCTCCGGAACTCGTGTAAAGGCCAGAAATGAATGACATTAGAATGACTCCTTAGAATGACCGAAACGATGACCCCTTACAAAGACCCTAATGGTGGTGTGCCTTAGGAAACAGGACCCTAATGAATCGCTCTTAATTCCAAACACCATCATAAACTTGTTTTTAAATTAAGATTGTTTTCTTTATTACTTAAAAGGAAACACTCAAAAGGTGTTGTCTTCAAAATATATTGAAAAAAAAAATATATGTGATTCTACTCTTCATAAAATGCCACAAAATGAAAAAAATTCTAGGCTGAAATGAATTACAGCGACCACAATAATATCAAAATTAAGCATATTTAGCGATTTCACACTGTTAGGCGATTGATTTTGAGTACTTGACGGAGAAGCAAAACACGGTTTTGTTCGTACCAGGCAATCTCGGTGCTAGGGAACTTATCGCATAAATGGCGCTAAATCGCCAAAAATGCTTACTTTTTATAATTTTTTGTGGTCGCTGCAATTCATTTCAGTCACTAATTTTTTCACTTTCTGGTATTTTATGAAGAGTAGAATTCCATATATTTTTTCAATATTTTTTGAAGACGACACCTTTTGAATGTTTCCTTGTTAGATTTAAGCACTTTAAAATTAATTTAATTATTTTAGAATTCACATTTGTCGGAAATGAGGATATATTTAACACTAAAATTTCTTAAGCTTAGATAAAACATAAAAGTGGTATCTTGACTTTTATGTTGTAAAAGTACAAACTTGTGTAATTGCAAAAATTACACGAGGAATGGTATCCGTTTTATTTTAAGGACTAGTATTTTATTTTTGAAATTTATGGAGTTTTACATGAAATTTACGGAGTTTTACACAGAGTCTTCTCCTATTAAGCATATTTTATACCATACCAAATTCAGTCTGTTTGCAACAATCAGTACAATATATTTTCCTTTTAATTTCTAGGAATGTGCATCTTTTACACTAAAATGTAGAGCAGTTATGAAAAATATTGTGTATATTAAGAGTCGCAAACAATTTATTTATAAACTAAAGTTTAGGGAATATGCAAAAATTAAGAGGAGTTTCTGCCTATTGCTGACAGCAGCCAAATACCATGGAAAAATGTAACCAAATTACACAACTGTGAAAAGAAAAATCGATATCTGATACCATTCTTGCTGATTCTTATGTAAAAGGACCTCCTGAATCCGAATATGACTCCCATTTTGCCCAGTCACCCATCGTTTTATGGATACACCACCCCCTCCCTCAATTTCTTTCCCTATTCGATAAGTTTATGACCATGAATTTGATTTGAAGAATGAAAAATAATTAACTGAACACCTAAAAACGAAATATATATACATATAAAGCTTAAAAAAATAACATTAATAACAGATTAAAAAAAAAAAAAAAAAAAAAGAGATTCGTAATGCATAATGACAGTGGCAAATTCCCTACAATTTTTTTTCCTTGTCGCAAATGTCAATGTTTTACAATTTTTCAACTCTGCAGCCCTTCAGACGATATTTAACGGTTAAAATAAGCCTCCCTCTCCAAAAAATCAAATTTGTAGTCATAAAATCTCCGAAAAATGATAAAAAAAGGGGTGCATTCCTAAAAAACGGTGGGAGATAGGGCAAAATTAGGCGTCATATTTGGATTCAGAAAGTCATTTTTATAAGAATATGCTGAAATGGGTTCAGAGGCAATTTTCATGCCGATCAGTGTTACTTGCGTGTTACCTAACATTCGTTTTTAAATTCTGCATTTACATGTATAAAAACAACTTGTGTACTTATAACTCTAAAATATTTTTACTTATTTACTAAAATTCACGATTTCATGAGAGGTTTTTCACAATAAAGAAATTTTGCAATGTGATCCAAATAATTGGATCTTTAATTTAAATACGCGGTATGTGTAAAACCCGTAATGAAATTTCAACAGTGGAAAATACTTAAAATCTAGGTCGTTCTTTTGCCGACAATTTGCGTAATTTTTAATGTACTTAAATGAATTTTCGGCAAAAGTTGTTCAATATATTAAGCTTCAAACCTTGCAATAAAGCTTTTCTATCTTTCACGCATGCGCAGTGAAATATTATATAAAAAATATGCTCATGTATGAACGAATATTACGTGTGTGAATTTTATGTCACAGAATAATGTTTCTCTAACGTTTTGTCAAATTTTCTGCAAATTTTGTAAAATTGTATGGAAAACCGTTCTAGTTATAAACATAAAACTTGTCAAAAAATTAGTAGTTTTTGAAAAAAAAAAAAAAAAAATCTGCCTAAATAATTGCGCAATTCCCGCACCAAAACGAACAAATATTGTGAATAGTATGTGCAATAACATATTCAAGTTACAAGTCTTTTGTAGCTTACTGTAATACAAGGTGATCCAAAGTATGTTTACTTTTCTTCAATTTGTTGCTGATCCTCCAATTGTGCACTTTGCACTAAATCGGTAGTGGAAAGTATGAGTTTTTGAATGTTCTTTGCATGTATGAAGTTTAGGTCTTTTTATCTAGTACTTTTTTGGATAATTGAAAAAATGTCAGAATAATAATAATAATAATAATAATTTGATCACTACTATAGTATCGAGATATTTGAAAGAAATATGGTTTTTATACCTCAAAATGATTAACTAGGATACTAAAATAAATAAATAAATAAATAAAAATATATACTATACAGGAATTGAAAATCTAAAGGATTTTTCCATAAGTGTCTCTCTTTTGTGATGAATTCTGTGGAGTACTATTTGTTTAATTTTTCAATAATGTTGAAAAAATAAAATAACTTCTCTTACAAATTTAGGAAGAAATAAAAATCAATATTTTTTTATGAATATCGCTGAACAATTTTTATGTAGATATTGTAGTCAGTAGCCTCTTTTATCAAGGATTCTACAGCAGGTTATATCATATTAATATTTTAATAACTCACATAATTTGAATCACTCTGTTAAAATATCCAAAAATTTCTTATCGGATATCACATTGTGGCAATTTATTACAGTATTATAATCCATTCAGGCAAAAATGAATCTAAAATATTGAACATTTAAACTCTCGATAAAGAAATTATTTCAGGTACTTTCATCTTTATTAGTTTTTCCTTTTTTTTTTTTTTTTTCTTTTTAGACTTAGAAAAAATCATATTATTGGGATAATTTTTCCGACTTCTAAATCTTAAGTTCTAGCATATGACAAACATCAGTTTTGTAGTCTATTACATAAGGAATCATTAAAAGACCATTATAAACCCATTAGATGATATCCATTTTATTTTGCAAAACGGTCAATTGAAAGTGGTGACTTTTACACTAATCGTTTTATTTATTTATTTATTTATTTATTTGCTTTCTTTTTTAACGATAGATTCAAACGATAGATTATTTCAAATATTTTGAAATCTTATATTACTGAATTTTTCAAAATTAAAGAAATATTAACAATTATTATCAGTATATGCAAAACAAACTTTTATATTGGCCATACATTCTTCTGGAATGAGTCAATATGTTTAACATGCTATTTAACGAATCTTATACTATCAAGTGAACAATATTTGTATATATATTTCACTGTTCTCGAAAACGGTAGCTCGGACAGTCACGAGATTTAACACAAAGGTGCCCCACGAAGGATCATTGTGCACATCGAAGCCAGAATTTCGAATTTCTGTTTAGTTTTCGTTTAATTAATAAAAATATGAAAATAATAAGCTAACAATAGCAAAAAATTAGCCATTTAAATTTAATCCGTAATTTAAATTGTTGCCAAAAAAAAAAAAAAAAAAAAAAACGAGTTTATTTTTTTTCCAACAGGAAAATAAATACATTTATCTAAACATGAACAATACTACACACTACTGATCACAGAGCTTCCAAATTTGGCATATAGGTACCTGGGACCCTGCAGGTGTGCACCTCATCGAGATTTTTTTGAAATTTCGAATTTGAATTTTTTAAATTAATGTTTTTTCGATTTTAAACATTGGCTTTTATGTTTCATTTTTCATGAATTTATTCTTCGATTGTAATCGTCTGCGTATCTTAGCAGCGGCTATATTATGCAATTTATTTTTTATTTAATACATTTATTTGAGGGCGAATCTTTTTTCTCTTTTTAATTTATTATATTTATTGAAAATAAAATGGTAATGCAGTAGAAAAAATTAAATATATTAAATTTAAAATTTAAAAACGTATTTATAACAGTTATGTTTATGTATAATTTTTGTAGTATAACAACAATTATTTTTCATTTGTTAATTTAATTTCTTTAAAAGTTTTTTTTTTTTTTTTTTTTTTCTAATTTATAGTATTTGTCAGGAAATAATGTTAGTATAAAGTAGAAAGGATTAAACTGATTGGAATTTATTTGTTTTTTATGTATTTAATTCCTTCTAAAAGAAAATCTACTTCTTATTTTATTTCATTACATTGGTCGAAATCAAACTGTAATACAGTGTAAATACCATGAGCAATAAAATACTTGGTTCAAAAACTAAAATATTTAATAGACGCTGAGATACAGTTATCTTTAAAATCATAGTTCTTAAATAATGGCAGACCCACCTATCGTCAATAAATACCCATATTGAAATACATAGGAAAGAGATTTCTGCAGGCAGTGGGAACCTGCTCCCAATACAGTGCGGGCAGAGAAAGAGCTGCCGTAGTCACCGAGTACCCGATGCGAAGTCTAGAGCGATTCCAATGTAATTATTTTAGTTTTTATTTATAATGTGAGGTGAAAAATAAATAATGATCCAATTCTTTTGGAGATTTATTTAAATATAGTGGCCAGCGAAGCAGGCGTAGCCTGCTAGTATTAATTATATGTGACAGCGATTATATATATGTAACTATCATACTTTGGCCATTTCGCTGAGTACTGTATTTAAATAAATTCGGAAAAATCTAAATTTATCATTAATATAAAACTCTCAATAAAGAGAAGTAAATATAAAAATAATATTAATTGAAATTAGAGAAAACCTCGTTTTGGGGTTCTCAGTGACTTCCGTTGCGAAAATTCTCTCCACAGTATGCTGAGTCCGAATCCCTGCTGCCTACAACAACGCATCACACGACATCCGCTTCAAAACATGTTTTTTTTTTTTTTTTTTTTTTTACTTCCCCCGCCCATTATGGGGGTGGGAGAAAAATCTTTAAAATGCTTTTATAGAGTGTGTTGTGCGCACATAATCAACCCACATACCAAAATATCATTTTCCTGAGATAATGTTTAACAGATTTAAACTTGGAAATGCGTTTTTTGACTCTCCCCCTCCCCACAAAAGGGAAAAAGTGAAAATTCCCATAAATCTTTATAGTGTGAGTTAGTCACACTTAAGCTATCCACGTAACCAAAAAATTGCTTTTCTTAGAAAATTTAGAACAGATTTACACTTGGAAAAGTGTTTTAATCCATTGATCCCTAAAGAAATGAAAGAGGAACATTTGGAAAAATCCTTTATAAGTGCCTGATAGGTATACATAGCACGCCACACAATGCTATAATTATCATTTTTTGCAGTGCCATTATACTTCAAAGTGTTAAAAAAAAAAAAAAAAAAAATCACAATGCTTTTGAATATATTCAAATAGACCACAGTTATTTATTACAACTACTTTCACGCGATTTGATAGTAATCCACCACATAACTTTTTTTTTTTTTTTTTTTTTTTTTGAGTTTTTATCCGTCAGAATCTTTCAAACATTCTTTGAAATGCGTATCCAAAAATTTTCGACTTAATGTGCATTTTAATTACACCTGCAGTGTACTTGAATAAGCCGAGTTCAATTACTTTCATTCTGTACTTTCTTCAATAAAATAAGTGCAATCCAAATCATTATGGCAACTATTTTGAAAAGCGAAAAAAAAGAAACCCTCTCTTTCTCTCTCTCCCTTTTTTTTTTTTTTTTTTTCAAAAATTTTAATGAGTGTGATTTTAGCATTCTTCCAATACCAATTTATATAATGATATATAAATTTTCTAAATTCTTATTGTACTATCCATTTTAAAACAATTCTAATAGATTAAAAACCACCTATTATAATGTAAAATTGACTCTCGTGTATCTTTTTTCCTATTATTTTCAGAAAATGTTAAATTTAAATAATTCAAAAGTAATTTATTCTAAAATTATATTAAAATTTCCCGATAAAATGTAAATCAAAGCTTAAATTTCATCGAAAAACTGATTTAAATGGATTTGTTGCTATTAAATATTGTTATTCTACTCATTAAAATAAATTCGGCTTTTGATATAAGTAGGATAGTTATTTATCTCCTAAAATGAAAAAATAATCTGCTCTTTTTAAACATTTTTCTTTATACTCATTGCAATAAATTTCATATAATTATTGTATAACTTTACTTATTATACTTCTGATTTCTTATCTTTAAAATCAGATAATTTGATATTGTTAGCAGTTATTATTTCTGAAGTAGTTATGCAAATTATGTATGTATATATATATATATATATATATATATATATATATATATATATACATACATTAGGGTGTCCTTTAAATAAAAAGAAAATTTTGTTTTTTTTGTTTGTCTATTTATTTATTTATTATTATTATTATTACTATTTTGAAATTCGGTGTGCGTACCGACATTATATTATTATTATTATTATTATTATTATTATTATTTTACCCTAAATACTTTTTAGCAAAATATCAGCTCTCTGGGTTGATGTTAACACGTGCTGAATTGACGGGAAAAAATTAACGTCCATATTAAGACTTCTTCATAAATTCGACATGTTTTAACATGTTATCCCAGAGAGTTGATATTTTGCTTAAATTTTTTAGGATAAAATAGAAAAGAAAACATCAGCTCTCTGGGATGTCGTTAACACGTGCTGAATTGACGGGAAAAACTTAACATCCATATTAAGACTTCCTCGTAAATTCGACATGTTTTAACATGTTATCCCAGAGAGTTGATATTTTGATTATTTTTTTTAGGATCAAATAGAAAAGAAAATACAGGGTATACGTATCGGGTTTCAAAAAAAGGAAAAAAAAAATACCCTTATTTAAGGGACACTTTAATATATATCTATATGTCGAATTTTTTGTAATTTAATTCTACATTAAATAACAAATCAGAAATAAATATTGTTTTTAAAAAATTTGAAAATTATCATTTAAAAATTATTTATGATCGTTCAATAAAGGTAAAATCTAACTTGCATATTTAAGGAAATTTTATCATTTTATATTTACTAGTAGTGTTATCAATTTTCTCTTGCACTACATTTCAATCATTTTAAATTTATCTAATTCCCGTCAGTTAAATAGTATAATACTTAAATATTAACATACTCCGCTAAAAATTTAGGATATATATCAATTCCTTGAATTCGTAAATATTAGAATACATTTATTAGGCAAACATTGTCAACATAATAGTCCTTAAAATATTAGCTCTCAGAATACATTTTAACTAATCGGTACAGAATTTCATGAATTTTTGGAAGGAAAGTAAATAAATGGTTAATATAGCATAATGTAATTAAATAACTTAAACATTCTATAGCAACAGATTTGATAAATCAAAGAGGCTTTAGATATTTTTTCATAAAAAAGCCTCATTTTGTTTTTAATTATCACAAACGGTTATCAGAAACATAAAAATTTCATTTAAGTGTAAATTTTAATTAAAAATGGTATTTTAAACTTATACTGTTTCAATCTTATTTGGGAAAATATTTTATTCGAAAAAATACGACATAAAATGCATTAATTTGGACTGTTTTTTTTCAACCATTTTACTTTGTTAGAACTGAAGAAATGAGACTAAGATTCTTAAAGTTTTAATTAAATCTTTAATTAAGAGAACTACACAAACATTTCTGAAACATCGAACAGTCGTTTTATTAAATGAGTGTTTACATTTACCTAGTTAAAGGATGTAAAATTTTAAATGAAAAGCATTTCTATTCAATGCTTTTTATTTATGCAATAAAATACTAAATATGTAAATTATGTATATAATATAATTCATCGCTATTTACATCAACTTGAGCTATTTTTTTTAGTAAAAAAAAAAAAAAAAAAAAAAAAAAAAGTCATCAGGTAATAACATCAGGTCAAACATACGGATTCAAAATCTAAACAATATATGTTCAATCATAAATGTATTCAATATGATTCATTTACTTTAATACTGTTTCAGTTTTAATTTTTATTCAAAGTGCATCAGCTGGACATTTTTCAATTAATTTCTGTCCATTTCTAATTTTTACACTTTCTAACAAAGTTAAAAAGTGTTTATGACTTCGGTTTGTTGGTTTATCTTTCTGTCCGCCCTCTAACTGTCGTAAATGATGATGTGATTTTTTGAAAGTGATATATGTAGTTCAAGTTCCAGATGTTTTCGATCAAAAATGGATATAATACCTCCAGCGGTTTGCGTACAGTGACACTTGAAAGTATCCCAAAGAAATGCATTCTATGAGAAGTATTTCAATGATCTATAGTTTAAGAAATTTATTTTGAACAAAACACAATGGAATTGCAATATGATATTTAAATTCACTATCGGATGTTTCCTATTGAAATTGGAGTGAATACCACCACTAGTTTGTGCACAGAGATACCTGAAAGTATTCCAGACCATTACTTTCAGGATATTTCTATAAAGCATATTTTAACAACTTTATACTTTACATAAATGTTAATAAAATTGAAATATGTTATATTTTCAATAAGCACAAAAGAATGCTTTCTATAGTACATAGTACAATTAGCATGAAGATTCACAGGTACGCACAAAAATATTCAGATATATTAAGGGCTATAATTTCAGTAATAATAATAATAATAATATATATATATATATATATATATATACTTGTTTGTTCTGACTGACTGTGTGAGTGACAGTTTCATCATTGTCCAGCCCAAATTTTGATGTTATGTTATGTTAGAGTTAGAAGCTTATGCTAACTGATCATACATATTTAAACCTGAATAAAAGTAATGAATTTTGAACTGAAATGAATTTATAAAGTAATTCGTGTGGATTTGAATTTCTTTAAACACGAGATTCAACGGATATGCCCCCGATTATATTTTTAAATTGTATGACACCAAATATGATTTAAATTTTGTCAGTTCATGATAGTCATGTAACAGAAAGAGCATTTAAAATTTCACATGTTATTAAAAAAAAAAAAAAAATTATAGAAAACCAACCATATTAGTCTCCGATATGTCCCTACAAGTGTAATTGACCATGCATTTTTAGAAGCATGAAACTTGGTGAAAACATTTCTTTTGTTACATAGACACCCACAAAGAACCGATTTTACAAAATTCACCGTCCAATAGGGTAAGGAAGAAAGCAAACGTGATTTCACAATAATCTTTATATCTCAAATAAAATAAAAAATAAAAAAATAAAACAGATATGCATAAATTTTTTGGATTAAAATATAGCTAGCATTAATACCTAAAAATTGATTTCTCTAATTTTAGAAATTCGGCAGCCAAAGGCAAAACGAGCTTGACATATTCAAAATGGAATTTCTCATAATATTTTATATATATATATAAAAAAAAAATATATATATATCTGGAATTTGAGAAATTTAGTCCCCGATGAGAGGAGAGGGTAAAACGTGATTTCACATTCGCAACACGTGAATCCACATAATCCTTTATATCTCAAACAAAGAAACAGATATAAGTATGATTTTTCCTTAAAACATACGAAGCACAAATACCAAAAAACTCTTTTTTAAAATTTTAAGTGTTTAGCTCCAAGGACGGGTAGGGGACAAAATACATTTTCCCATGTGCTAAAATGTGATTTCGCATAATCCTTCATAGATCTAGGAAAGAAAGAGGCATCTGTATAATTTTTGCTTTTAAATATTGCAAAGACAAAAGCCTAAAAAGAAATTTATTAAATTTTAGAAATTTAGAACCTCAAGGGGGTAGGGAAGTGACAAAACGTGATTTCACATAAGCCATCATCTGTACATATACAAATGTACATCCACTCTTGAGTTGACACTGCTGTGGCGATTCTGTGTGGGACTGAGTCACGAATTTTGGTGTGAAAGTCGGTTCTAGAGCCCTGATGCAAACTAAGATGAGATTTTTCAAAATTCTACTTTTCTTCTGGGAGGGTGGATGGCAAAAACACGTTTTAGAGCATAACCCAGCTCTAAACACAGTGAAGAAGTTGCACATAAAGAGACTAGACTGAAATAAGTCAGGTGACTCAAAGGTGGTCATAAGTAAGCTTTGAGAATTTTTTTATAATTTTCTAATTGGGTTTATGAAGCTGTACTTTATTCGTAAAAAGTCTACACTTATCTCTTACACATATCAAGTATAATTCTCTTCGTAAAACGTATTTTAGATATTTTTATAATACGATTTCAAATTGTAGCTTGTGGGCCAACTTCGATACATAGTGTTTCAAAGGCGGCCCATACATTGAAAGCACTTTTAAAATTAGCTTATGATGCTACTTTGCTATTTTTCGAGGTTTTCTTCTTCTTCATTTTATCTTTTGACATAAAACGACTTCCAACCACCTTCTGATCAATGTAGTTCAGGAATTTTATTCTGGAATTCAATGACTTCTTTCCGGAGTTCTCTGATATTTTCAATAGCGTGGAAACAGCTGGATAATAAATGATATTAAGTATTTTTTCAGATATAAGTTCAGTTCATTCAGTTTATTTTTTCAGAGTAAGCAGAAAATTTGAAAGTTACCTTTATTACAATAATTTGCCTATTTATTTGCTCTGTTGGACCACGTGTTTCAAGATGGCCCGATATCTGGGCCACTTTGAGAACATGCACATGATCGCCATTTGCACGACATTGAACTTTTAATCTGATAAATTTATTAGACATGAACTTAATATGTTTAAAGGAAAAGAAAGACATCTTCAGAAAACATATCACAGCTCATAGTTCTAAGAACTTAAGCACATGTAAAATAAAATATCTTCCTATCTGGAAATTAGAACGACTACTCTTGTAAAGTGAAATCACAGAATACAATGGAGGTCGATCAAAATAATCTCTTTAAATAATGTCACATACCGTGAAGGTACATGATTTACAATACAATAGCCCCATTTTGTGATTAAAAATCCAAGTAAACCTCTATTGGGGAAGGGGAAGGCTACCTTAGAAACACTGGCCCACTTTGGCTCAAATACCTTACAAATAAATAAATAAATAAATAAATAAAATAAATTTCTCGATTTGGGATTTTAAGGGAGAAAGGGGCATTTTTTTTTTTTTCTGGGAGATGTGATTTGCATAATCCGGATTTTGCAGAGAAACTCTTCCAAAAATGGCACATAGAATTTGTTATTGGATGTTTGTCTTCTGAAGTGTATTTCCAAAATCCAATTTTGGTATTTTACGATTTACGATTTTTTTTTTTTTTTTTTTTTTTTTTTTTTTTTTTTTTTGGGGGGGGGGGGGGAATGAGGTGGGATGGGGATTTACTAAACGGGGCAGATTCTAAAACTCACTTTTTACATTAAATTTGTGCTGGGGAATCTGTTGGAGCTAACTTCAAGAATTTTGTTGTGTGAGTGGGTTGTTAGCATGAAACGCCAACTATAAAGGGATTTCGCGAATTTCACTCTTTTTCCAAGGAGGGAGGCAAAAAACAGTTTTCCGAGCATAACTCTGTTATCTTAGAACGACAATTATTTTGTATCTCTGTGTGCTATGTGTTCCTAACACGCTCTATATCTGTGTTGATCGCTGGGTTCCGTTCAATAAATTCATCATGGATAATCACTTCCCAATCCCACCATACGCAAAAAAATCATTTTACGCGGATGAAGTTTTTTTTTCGTGCGCGTGCCGCTTGTTTAGCGGGGCTAAGCCAGTCCTTGCGCTGTTTCATATTAATGTACATGCACCATTTTCCGTCAGCAGAATAAGCTGAACTTTGTAAAATCAAATGTTTGGAGTTGAGTTCACATAAAATTTTCATGTGTACCTATCTGTTTAATCACACATAAATTTTTATGCACATATCTTTTGAAAAAATTCAAAGATAAAGATTATTGAAAGCATGAGTGCTTCAACAGGTTAAGATGGTATGATATATGGTAAATGTTATAGATTAGTTTTGCATTAGTTTTAAAAATATTTAAACAGCAACAAATGTTTAAATCACAAATGTTAACAAAAAGTTATGAAAGTTAAAATGTAAGCACAATAGAGACAAAAAAAAAAAGTAATATATTATTATATAATTTAGAAACGGCGTTAATTTTATAAGTTAAAAATCATTCTAGAGTTTAATTACTTATAATTCTGATTCTCTAACATTAAATACATTAAAAAAAATCTATAATAACAAATTAATAATTATAACATTTTTTTAGCTAATTAAAATGTCCTATCCACTGTTTCAAGTTTACTTTTATCTATCTTTAATACAAATTATTAAAAAAAAAAAAAAAGTGTTATATTTTATGGTAAGTGACGATACGTATTGCAGTGTTAAGAATCATTTAACCTATTGTATTTAAATCAAATATTAAAGTACATACTTAATTACTTTTTAAAAATCAAATTCAAAACTAGAAATTGATTAAAATGAACTATAAAAGGCATTTTATGCAAATATAGAAATTAGTAATATCATACAGATTACTTTTAATTTCCGTTACTTTAAACTTATACTTAATTTCAAGGAACTATTTTTTGATTTTACTTTTATGTTTACGTACAGAAATATATAAATGCATCCATGATACATAACACATTTCTAAATCTGTCCAACGACTATAAATAAATATGCATTAGGAATTAATACTATTTTCGGTAAATATACTATTTTGTCTCTAAATACAAACAGAGCAATAAATTTCAGTTAGTGCCCAAAACACAACACGAACAAACCATGATCACTTAATTAAATATATGCTAATTTTGGGAATATATCCAGTTATTTAATGTATGCTATATTTGTATATGTATTTTTTCCCACATTTTCTTATAATATATAGTAAGGTGATGCATACATTCTATAAATAAATACTTTATATAACAAAGCCACAATAATATTTTAAAAAAATCATATAAATGTAGAGCTAAAACTTTAAGCAGATAAAAATAATTATAAAGTTCTTGATGAAAGTTATTCTTTTCAGCGAAACAGAAAAAAAAAAATCTGGTGTGAAACAACCACACGACTTCCATTACCCGCTATTACATGTATTATATGCATTTTTGAGAGATAATGTGATCAGAAAACATAAAAATGACCTAAAGAGAAAATCGTTAGAGCCGTTTTTGAGATACCAACTTTTACAAAAAATCAATTATTGGCCGGAAAAAAATAATTACATACAAAAGCATATTTAAAAGTGAGTTAAAATGGCGAGTTTGAAAAAAATCCGTACTACCGTTTTTAAAGGAACGCCTTTGCGAGGCCTGAACTTGAGCTATTTATACAGGACGCCTATCAATTTTCCTGAACTAACCAACTATATCATTCGAAAGGACATCTAATAGAGTGTTTATATAGCAAGTTTGAAGAAAATCGTTAGAGCCGTTTTTGAGATCCGGACTTACGGTCCCACTTCCGGTTTCCGATGTCCCACTTCCGGTTAAACTCAATTATTGACAGGAAAACAATAATTACATACAAAGCATATTTAAAAGTGAGTTAAAATGGCGAGTTTGAAAAAAATCCGTACAACCGTTTTTAAAGAAACGCCTTTTCGAGGCCTGAAATTGAGCTATTTATACAGGCCGCCTATCAATTTTCCTGAACTAACCAACTATATCATTCGAAAGGACATCTAATAGAGTGTTTATATACCAAGTTTGAAGAAAATCGTTAGAGCCGTTTTTGAGATACGGACTTACGGTCCCACTTCCGGTTTCCGATGTCCCACTTCCGGTTTTTCAATTTTCACCAAAATTTGGAATTTTCATCTGTACACCAGACGTATTTCAATTCTAAAGTTTCGTAGATCTATCTTTATTAGTTTCTGAGCTATAATAGCCAGAAGATTATCCACATACATACATACATAGATACACACACACACACACACACATACACACTGACCAATTGCCAAAAACCACTTTTTTGGACTCAGGGTACCTTAAAACGTGTAAATCAGGTGAAAACCCGATATCGAATTTTCAGACCGAATACAATACTTCCATTACCTACGGTAGTAGGGTAATGGAAGTAAAAAGCAAAAGAATGATGTTATTAGATTCGATAAAATAATGACCGATATTAAAATGTTTGATATTCAACGTAAAATTTAACTTTAATTAAAGAAATATAATTCTAGCAAATACGATCTAGTAGGTGTGTATACTTAGAATATTAAATAGAAATTCGTATAACAGTAGTTACATCGTTAATATAAGGTCAGTTTTAGCCAGCTGAAGCCCATTATAAAACAAATAAATAAATAAATATAAACGTTACAATAATTATGGCGAAAAAACGAAGACTCCGTGAGACTTGGTAAGCAAGATTTTTTATTCCTGTCGGATGCAAGTAATTTGAATTTATTTAATGAAAGTTTTGAAAAACAAATTAAGCTTAATTTAATTGTAATGCGTTTAATTTACAGGTTGTATTTATATGATCGTTAGGTTTCAATACATACACAGTGCGTCAAATAAGTTTTAAAACTCGTCCCACAGCGCAGGTTGTAAAGGCTCTGTGACTGTAAATGCGCATGCGTCATAACGTCCATCGTCTGCTGGCACACTGCCAACAAGTTGTGCGCATTTCGTTAACTAGCTGAGAGAAGGCGAGCGTTCATTGCAGAAGTGAATTTTTTTCATGTTGATTTTTTAATATGGAACAAGGAGCTGTAATTAAATTTAACGCAAAACTTCGTAAATATGCTTCGGAAACATACCAACTACTGAAACAAGTTTACGATGACTTTTGTTTAAGTAGATCAAATGTTTTTGTTTGGCACAAACGTTTTTTGGATGGAAGAGATACGTCAGAGGATGATCAGCGTAGTGGAAGACCAATTTCATCTAGGACACCTGAAGTTATTGAGAAAGTACGAGATTTGTTCCAAATGGACAAACAATTACAGGTGAATACTACTCACCTGTTTTAAAGCGTTTGTTGGCCAGAATTTGTCGCAGTCGTCCAGACTATAGGACTAAAAGTAGTTGATGTTTGTTACACGACAAAGAACCCAGTCACACCTCCCTTATTGTTCGTCGACTTTTGGCAAAAATAATGTCTGTGTGTTGCACCTTACGCCGTATTCACCCAATTTAGTACCGTGTCACAACTCCTTATTCACAAAGCGTAAAATAAAGCTAAAAGGGTGTTATTTTGAGGATATTTTAACCATACAAGCAGCTTCGACGCGTGCTTTGCAGACCATTCCACAAAGTGATTTACAGCAGGCGTTCGATTCATTAATAAATTGCTGGAAAAAATGCATTGAAGCCGGAGGGTCCTATTTTGAATAAAAAGCCAAAACAGGTATTAATTTTTTGTTTCCATTTCTTTTTACAGACACAGTCTTAAAACTTATTTCACGCAATGTGTATCTTAAAAATATGCAAAGCATAATGTGTCGCATAAGGATTGAAACGGGATTTAATTCATTAACAGTTAGACATAAGTGGAAGGCGTAAATTGAAACAAAATGTTCAAAAGAAGGTAGGAAAGAAGTCTACATCAAAAAATTACTTCTCTCGGTCCTCAGGAGAGAAAAAAGGAACTAAATGGGTACTAATTCTCTTTAAGAATCTATAAATTATAACGCAATTTTTCTGAAGTAGCATTGGTGTAAATATAAATCTAAAAATCATATATCAAAGAATCAGTAATATACCTTGTGAAAGACAGCAAACCATTTAATAAAATCCGTCGTAAACCTTCCAGCAAAACTGTGTTTATGTGTGCTCAAAAACACTCAAAATTATAAATATAATTAACAAAATTATTTACAATTGCAAATCATAATTACAAATAATTTCCGGAATCATCTTAGCAGTGATGCCAGATTGGGGATTTTGTCCCCATTTTGGGGATATTTGAGGCTTCTGTGGACAATTTTGGGGACCAAATGTTTGTGAGGATTTTTTTGGGGGAATTCTAAAATTTTTGGAGACAAATGTGGGGAGTTCTTCAACTTTCTGTGAATGTTTGCAACGTAATGATTTATCTCTACGACTAGGGACTTTCAATAGCTTTAATTGTTATTTGGGGATTTTTTTCAAAAATTGCTTTCATTTGGGGAAAACTCTGAGCTTAAATCGACTTGATTTTTTTTTTTTTTTTTTTTTTTTTTTTTTTAAGATTTTTATTTTCCCTTTTTAGTAGAAATCAAGTTGGGGATTTTTTCGAAAAAAACCCCCTGATTTGGGGAAATTTGAAGACCTGTTTGGGGAAATAATTTTCGACCATCTGGCATCACTGCATCTTAGGGAAATTTGGAACAGCAATAGTAGATACATTTTCCTATATTTGTAATAACCTCAGATTAATAGTAGATTGATTTTTCACTATTTGTGATAACCTTAGACAATACTATTTAGCTTCGGACACGAAATCTATCCGAATTTCCTAATGAACTAATCATGAGGAACGGATATTGGAAACGATAGCTTAGTTTTTATAAATTAAAGATGGTAATCCAAAAATCTCAAGTTCAAAACCTCGTATGACATTTTTCATTTTTGCAAACGTCATTTCGAACAACTCGAGAACAAACGGAAGTAAATATTTTAGATTATTCTTGAAGCATTTTCATCTAGATCTCTTCTTTCTGTTGTAAACATTTCAGAGATCAAGTGATTCTGTTATTAAATCCGACAGATGGTAGTTGCTAGATATGAACCCAGTTAATGCTTAACAGTAAATTTTCCATGTTTTTCTCTAAACCTCGCACAAATACATTCTTGTATTCCTTAGAAACACCGCCTTAAAGGGCATTCATCATAGCACAGACAACCAGCATCAAACCATATATTTTGACTCCTTTATATTTAATTATATCTTCTATTGAGGAAAAGTATTTGAATTTCGTGCAGACAACAATATTTTTTCTTATGTACATTTTTTTTCATTTATTCATACTTTATTTCTTTTCTTTATTTATTTACTTTTGTATAAAAATGTAAAAAAAAAAAAAAAAAAAAGACCAAAAAGCGTTAAAATATAGTTTTTAATTTTTAAAAAAATTAATTGATAATTTAATGTTTATTTCTATAACTAAATATAATTTTAGCACTCTCAACATATTTTTTAATTAATTAATTAATATATATATATATTATATATATATATATATATATTACATTTGCATTATTTAAATTATTTTGATATTCACGTATATTCTTGGGAACAATTATAGAGAAATTTTTAAACTAATTGTAAAATATTAAATGTAATCTAGCAACTAAGTTAAAAATTCGTGCAGGAGCATGAGCGAAATGTTCGGTTAATTACTGAGAAGTAATTTAACATTACGCTAAAATTATCTATCACATCAACTATATTCACTTTAAAAGAAGACCCTATATAAAAGCATCGTTACTTGGATATATTGTCACTCACTGCGTAAAATAAATGTCGCAGTATAAATAGCTAAATATATTCCGTTACTTGCTCATGCTGATATAAAGCAGAGATTTAAATTTTAATTCATTTTTTGATTTAAACGTGCAGAATTTAAAGTGCGGAATTTAGAAATTTTAAATTCATAAACGAATTTATTTATTATTTTACGTATAAAATCAATAAAATGATAATTATTTTACTTTTATATTTACTAATATTAATCGTTGTTTTAAATGTTTAGAACATACGTATTATAGACATTTCCTGCTTATGCAATATTAGAAAGTATAAGATTCGTAAATAATTTTGACTTCCTGTTTTTGATAGATTTACTCGTTTTGAGAGCCCCAGTACACGATTTGACCAATTTTAGAAAATGTCTGTCTGTCTGTGTGTGTGCAACAAAAATTTAGTGACGACTTTATCTCAGAAACTACTACTCAAAACGTCCCACAAATTTATATGTAGTGTCACATTGACTAATTTAGTCGAACTTTATGTTCAAATTTTATTAAGGAAAAAACCTCTAATAAAAATCTCTATTATTATTAATTTTAAAATCATACTAGTTGGTACCCGTCAAAATTTGACGTCTTAATAACATTTAAAAGTACAACTGAAATCTTTTTATAACCCACTAGCCGAGAACCATTGTGTTATACTAACTTTTTTAAATGAAGCTTAAAGAATGGGTGCGCTATTTTTGTATGGAGTTGTCGCTCTACAATAGAATTCGACACAATAACTTTTTAAAGATATTTCTAACAATCTTCATATTATTTAGTCAAAAAAAAAGTAAGTTAAACATTTATGAAATATTTATTTAAAAATATCTGATATATAACAAACCCATGAATTCCACTACCATCAATTATGCATACTGTAAACCAAAAGGTGGAAGTAACAAACATGTAAAAACCCTGAAATCTCCTACTTGCATGCAGATTTAAAAGCGAGCAGAGATTTAATAAAAGGTATATTATATAGTTAATATTAAAAGTGTTTATTTATCTAAGTTAAAGTTTAAACTTTTCTTTAAAGCTTTTGATATTTGAAGTTGGTGTAGCCGTTTTCGCGAGGTGACACCCTCGATCATCAGCACCCTGTATGTAAACAGGATTTTGTGTGTACCTGCGATCTCGAAAGGGGGGGGGGTTGCTGCTTACGAATTATTTGATAGATATTTTGGTTGAATTTAATACATAAAATTACATTCTACTTACCACTGCATTTCTGATTTTCATTGAAACTTCTATAAAATAATTTTAATGACTAATATCCCCTCTACCATCGAGACCACAGGTATCTACAAAATCCCGTCTAACAATTAACAAAGTTGTTCAATCGGAATAGCCAAACGAAATTGACTTTTCGCAATTATAATATTTTTTGTGATGTGGCAGAAAATCCCCCCCCCCCCCACACACACCCTTTTTTGACCAATACATACATACTATCCAATCTTTGAAAAATAGGACTAAGGAGACTTTAAAACATATAAATTACGTAAAAAATTTATATGTAAGAAAATATGTGAAAAAGCAACTAATGTATGAATGAATTACGACAATGTTTTCCAATTTGGTCGCAAGTATTGGCTGAAAGATTCATAATTTCCTCTTTTATAAAACAGCAAGGTGTGTAATATATATTTTTCCCTTTTTTCTTTCACTTTGTGTAAAGTATACACTTTTGCATGAGTTCTACAATATTATGTATAATTTATCTTTTTTTTAGCATTGGAAATTCTGCTTTTAATTATATTTTTTTACTAAACCTTATTTCTGGTTAAATTTTTATTTCTTATTGAAATAAAATTTGCCTTATTCAAACAGACAAACCATACAGTCGGCAGCAAAAGTATCCGAGCACTAGCAAAAATTCCTATATTAAAAAAAAAAAAATACTCTTAGTACTGTTTTGTCAAAGCACTCTTAGTACTGTTTTGTTAAGAGTACTTTTTTTTACACAGGAAATTTTGCTAGTGCTCGGATACTTTTGCTGCCGACTGTATGTTTGGGAGTCTAAATATGTAGAAAATTTTCATATCGAAAGCGTTTTAAATGTTTTTGATCCTTATAAGAGATAAACAGAAAAAATAATTTTGGATGCAATCGTAAAATTCTGTATTTATTTTGCCTGTAAAATTAGCAGTATAATGAGTCAAAGGGTTTTTGCTGGAAAGATTTGACTTATAAAAACTCCATTCACTGAAAAAACAGGCACTGTAAAAATTTTTTGGTAACATTATGTTATTTATTTTAAACGATGCTTGTTTTTATTTATTTTTCTTTTTTCTTTTTCTTTTTTTTTCTAAGAACTAGGAGGATTATTAGTTTCAATCTGGATAAAAAAGTTATCGCCAGTTTTTATCGTCCAGTTTTGTGTAACACCAAAATAAATTAGAAATATCAGTCCTATCGTTACAAATTCGGTACCCAATGAAAGTGGCGATTTTCTGTGAATCCAAAGATGCAAATAGTTTTTT
This sequence comes from Salticus scenicus, assembly GCA_963930645.1. Classification (NCBI taxonomy): domain Eukaryota; kingdom Metazoa; phylum Arthropoda; class Arachnida; order Araneae; family Salticidae; genus Salticus; species Salticus scenicus. The sequence continues at coordinate 66,415,227 of OZ005659.1, forward strand.
GACGCGACAATTAGATTTTTAAAAATTAACTAAAGTAGGAAATTTAGGTGGAAACATTTCGTTTTAATTCATTTCAGTCATTTTAAAAAAGTACGTGGCCCAGTTTTACGGTCAAAAAATGAGAGAAAAAAATAAATAAAAAACAAAAATAAAAAAATAATTAAAATAAATAAAAATTCTAGAGATTTAAATTAATAGTCGTCCGTACTAAACTGAATTACAGTTTTTATTTTTTATTTATTTTATTTTTTTTAAGTCTAAATTGTTTTCTGCAAACAACAGGTTTTTCTCTGTGAAATATTTATTTCGAATTTCAGAAATATTTTTCTATTTTTTACTGTGGTATATTTGATTGTTAGTTTTACTGATATAATCTAAGAACATTACTCATAAAAATTAAATTTAATAATTTATTGTCCGAATGAACCTCCCCCCCCCCCCCGAAGAATTCTTAGAATGATTTCCACGGAGGGCACATCATCCAGACCTAGGACCCTCATGTAGTTAGTTTTTTTTAATCCTAACACCAACACTCAATAAATATTAAGAAATCAAAATTGAATCTGGGCATTTTGTCCTATTCGTAATAATCGCACTGAGACATAACGTTTTATGACGGTGTTACATTTAAACGTTTTGTATGGAACTGAAATTGTACGTTTTATGGAAGGTACAACGCACACTTTTTTAGAACGTTCTAAATAATACAATTTTTGAACGTCTAATGGAACGTTCTTTTGACACGAAACACGGTTTTGAACTATTATAACCGTCATTAGACGTCCAAAGAACGTCCCGGTGCTACTTGGGCACCAATAAAATTTTTAGGACTACTATTCAGTAACAATTAATAGTTTACCTGATTTTGTTACTTCAAACTGGCCTTTTAAATGTAATACTAACAACTTAATTGTCCATCACTTTTTAGTTTTATAAATGTTCATAGTGAACTATCTACTCACATAATAATAAGAAAATAAGTAAAATAATCATTTTAGTCTAACTTTATTCATACCATTAAAATAAAAGTTGAAAACTAAACCAAATAAATAAGCGGCAATTTATAATACAAACTCCTTTCCAATATATATTTAACATGAAAAACTTAGTACATAAAACATTTATAATTATCAAGCAACCAATTTACATGTTTACAGAACAACAACAGATTTATATATATATATATATATATATATATATATATATGCTTCTTTTGAAATCATGTATAATCGTGTAAGTGATCCGAATCATTAACTTGCCATAGATTTAAAAAAAAAAAAAAAAATAAATAGAACACTTCTTAAAAAACAAATTCGAGTGTTTTGTTAATTTTTAGTACGATGTGAACATTAAAAGTTTTGATTAATGGAATTTAATTGCTGGGCAAAGTAAATAAATACCATCATTGAAATAAACATACAGTGCGGATGAAAGGTTAAATATTTATACACAGGAATATTTTAAATAAGCGAAGTAATTTACACAATGCAGAAAAAAAAGTTCAAAAATTCAGTTTCCTGTGCTAAAAGATAAGGAGTTATACACAATAACGTAGGACACCTGCGAAAGAATAAGCTTTATACAAAGTGGATGAAATAAAACAAAAGAATCTATACACAACTTGCTGTCGTTCAAAGTACGAAATTGTGAACTTTTTAAGCTAATATACTTACTATCAAATTGAAAAGAAACGACGAAAGACAGTGGTCGCTCGATGCGATAAAGTAAAAACGAACGATCGTCTTTACGGTTACGGAAAGGAATAAAGCCTGCTTCGGTTGCTTCTCATTGGTTCAAAGCAAAGTGTGCAAATTTCAGCTATTGGTCTCCGATTGCATCTAGGGAAAGGAATAGCCTTCAGCGCATGCTCAGATCGTGCGATTTTGGTCTTAAAGAAATACCTTTGTGCTTTAATATATAAGATTTCGATTATTTAAAATACTTAATGAATTACAAAAATCACTAACTCTATGAGAATGAAACTTATTATATAATAAAATAGTGTTATATGAATTATTTATTAAGATGTTTTAAATTAATTAATGAATATGTATTATTTAACTTATAAATCCATCAATTTTTAATGATAAATATTTCAAAAGAAAGGTATTTGCGTAATTTAGCGACTAAAATTTTGCAATTAAGCAATGCAAAGTCAGATGTAAAAAAAAAAAAAAAAAAAAAAAAAAAAAAAAGATGGAGTGCTTTCAAAAAGCAGAAAATATGGTCAGTGTTGCCAGATCTGGCGGATTTTTCAGTCAGTAATCCCCAATAATTTTGAGACGTGATATTTGATATACATAATAGACAAGGGTATAACCTGGCGAAAAAATTACTTTAGCATTTTAGCTAAAACGACCAATTAGTATTTTAGCTTTTTCAAAAGTACTTTAGCTTTTTCTTTTCGGGAAAGAAGGGGGGGGGGGAGGGTTTATAAAAATACTTAAATACTTTAAGGGGAAAAAAGAACTTGAATCTAAAATTATAATTTGCTCCTTTTATTTTGACATACATAAATTTTACACACACTATTTTCCTCTGATGAGGGATATGATTGTTCTGCATAGAGGAAAAAAAATATTATTATTGAATTTTTTCAAAAAATTTTAACTAAAATACATGACTTCACCTCTAAATAAATATTGTGGTTTAAATCCAGTTAGCTGCATTACAAATATTAAAACTAAATAGGCTTATGGTACAATTCTCCTTGGATTTGAAGAACATCAATTTTTGAAAGCTTTTTGAAAACTGAATTCTTTGCTTGGAAGTCTTTCTACATTTATCATAAGTAATCGACTTACAATTTCTGTTGTTAAACGATTTCTTATAATTGTTTTTATTAAATTCATTTGAGGAAAAGCTCTTTCACAGTCTGCTATGTGTACAGGTAAGCTCGAAGCATATTCCACTATAGAGCATAACAAAGGATATTCATCATGCATTTCATTTTCATTTAGAAATTGTAAATTACAAAAAGTGTTGTCTATACATCTGATTCTAATTACTTTTTTGAATACGTTCCATTCAGACAACATTTGGTTTTCAATAAATGTATTTTTGTATACAGGACTATTTTTGTAATTTTCTTTATTTCATCTATTCCAGTCTATATCTATATTGCTATTATTTTCACAAATATTTTTGAAAGTAGCATATTAAATAGAATAGTTTATTTGATATCTCCAAACCATTCCCTTAATTCCTTCAATAAGGCATTTGAGAAATTCATTCAATAGATTTTCCTAATCTGCTGCTTGTTTAAATGTTTTCTTCATTAATTCCAAATATGTGATTATTTCACGATTATTTGCCAAAATATGGGTTTATTTTACTGCTGTAAAAAGAAAAAAAAGAAAGAAAGAAAAATGCAGATTAATAGCATCTAATTACTGAATTATTTATATTTTCTGCCGCCAATTCCCCAAATTCATTATTTATTCCAAATTCGTTCTATTTTCAAAGCTATAAATGTAAATCAACATTTCTTTTTTGATATAAAATTTCCGAAATACGCATCATTTTCGTGATCTGCTGCCGAAATCTGGAACATTTCATTGTTTTTTGGGAAGAAAAAAAATTAATCATGGCTTATTACTCAAAATTCCTGCTTTTTTCTTCTCTAAATGCCGAAATACGCAATATTTTCTGAAATGAAGGATTTTTATCAATGTCAATTCCAGAAAAATCGTGATTAATTTGCCGATAATCGACATTTTAAGATTGATTTCTAAAATATGCGATTACCTTTGTCACAAATCGAAAACAAAAAATGGCTTCTACTTATGTTTGATTGCAGAAATACTCAATATTTTTTTAAATAAAGAATTTTATCAACAACGATCCGCGAAAAATATAAATATTTTGCCGCTAATCGGCAAAAGTCGCACTGTCTTCAAAGCTGACTTCCAAAAAGAAACCGGGGCCATGGCCATGCGAGATTGCTCGTTCGTTTAAGCAGACGATAGTTGTTTGTTCTCTCGCGGCCCCATTAAAACTTAGCCCTTTGAAAATCGAAATTAAATCAAAATATACTAAATAAATGAAACAATTTCCGATATTTTTTAGTAGTTTCGTAATTTTTTGCCAGGGATTATTTTAATTAAATTAGAGATTTTTATGTTGAGAAATTTTGTGAAATCATCTTGTTTTCGCTTTTTAGCGAAATTCTCTCTGGCATATTTTCGCAAAATACGATATCCTTTCGCAAAATGCGAAAAAAAGCGAACAGCAGTTTAAACCCTGAAATAGACTATCAGTCTTCGAAGTAACTTGGCGAACGTTGCAATTAAAAACTATTGGTGATTGTTGAATAAAAAAAAAAAAAAAAAAAAAAAATCCGCCAGTTCTGGCAACACTGAACATGGTAGTTATTTCATTTAAAAGAGTATTCTCATTTATCCTTTTACAATAATATTGATATTTTACAGTCCATTATATTTCCACAAAGTTATTTTATTCCTTAGTGGCTAAATCTAAAAAAATATGTTTAATCGTGTCAAGAAACAGTTGGGAAAAGTAAGAGCGCCAAGTGTCATTTAGCGGCTGACAGTTCAAAACATTTCCTACGATTCTGTGTATCTTGGTCCAATCCTGGATAGTTGACGAAAGATTTTTTTTAATAATATATATGTATATATTAATTCGTTAACTACAATTTACACCTCTGCTGCGAATTTAGAAAAAATCGTGCTCGCAACCAAATGTATGGAATAGAAATTTTCAATACACTTCACGAGTACTTAACTTTTGCATTGCGGTATAAATCTAATATCAACGAAATTGTTGCAGTAAAACATTACTTGTTGAAAAAGTAAGTATCATTAGAACTTGTAACTAATATACAACAATGTATAATTATATTAGTTATACAACACAATTATACAACAATGTATACATGTGTTATTTTAGTTTTTACAATATATATTACATATACATATTGACCTTTAAAACAGTAATAATTTACATTTTCTTTATTATTTCATTGATGTAGTCAAACATTTTATTTGCTTTTGTTTATTTATTTAATTATTTACATATATATTTATATATTTTTTATATATTTATTACTTTCTAGCGAATATAAATGGATCAATAAATCAGGTGATCAATATAATTAAATTTGTTATCAAACCCTTTCATCAAAATTATATTCATTTTTCAAACGATCTAATTTTTAAAAGAAATTGATTTCTCCTCTGATAGACTAAGTCAGATTGTTAATATTCTAAACGTAATTATTTAAGATTTCCATTGCAAAATGGTGAAAGAGTATGTTAAAAAAAAAAAAAAACATGAATATTTAAAGCTTCATTCACATCTTCCTAATTAGAGAAAAGATTTTGCTTTCTAACAAACTGAAAGAAAAGGAAATAATTTTATACTCAAATTAAGGTGTAATTTTTTGGAGTAATTCATATGTTTAGTATGCTAATTTGTTTATTTAACATCAGATTTTAAAAGATATTTATAATAATTATTCTTAATTTTGCATCATAATTACAGAAGCATGAAAAGAATAATATTAAATTGATTACCTTTTATACACTGTTCAGAATAACTAAAGTATATAGCAAGTCTTTAAAAAAAATGAAGGTTTAAGCGATTTTTTTTTTCAGAAAATGAGAGAAGAATGTCGCAAATGCAAATTTTTCTCATTAGCAAACTTCAGAATATGCAAATTTTTAGTTTGACGTCAAAGATAACGCTTTATCGGTAGCGAATGAAATTTGGCATCAAACTTAATGAAAGTCAATGCGGAAAAGAATGAGCGACATTCACTAAATGTTTTGAAGTCTTGTTTTGATGTGTTCGATGTCTCAATGAAGTCATTTAACAGATTCACAAGCTAGGGGAGTTGTCGACTACAGGGGAGGGGGGGGGGACCAAATACAAGCCAAAGTAACAGAATCAATTGAAGATTAGCAATCTATGATTTCCAGTATCAGATTTCCAGTATAGATAAAATAATGACCGATATTAAAATGTTTGATATTCAACGTAAAATTATCTTTAATTAAAGAAAAATAATTCTAGCAAATACGATCTAGTAGGTGTGTATACTTAGAATATTAAATAGAAATTCGTATAACAGTAGTTACATCGTTAATATAAGGTCAGTTTTAGCCAGCTGAAGCCCATTATAAAACAAATAAATAAATAAATATAAACGTTACAATAATTATGGCGAAAAAACGAAGACTCCATGAGACTTGGTAAGCAAGATTTTTTATTCCTGTCGGATGCAAGTAATTTGAATTTATTTAATGAAAGTTTTGAAAAAAAAAATTAAGCTTAATTTAATTGTTATGCGTTTAATTACAGGTTGTATTTATATGATCGTTAGGTTTCAATACATACACAGTGCGTCAAATAAGTTTTAAAACTCTTCCCACAGCGCATGTTGTAAAGGCTCTGTGACTGTAAATGCGCATGCGTCATAACGTCCATCGACTGCTGGCACACTGCCAACAAGTTGTGCGCATTTCGTTATCTTGCTGAGAGAAGGCGAGCGTTCATTGCAGAAGTGAATTTTTTTCATGTTGATTTTTTAATATGGAACAAGGAGCATAAATTTAACGCAAAACTTCATAAAAATGTTTCGGAAACATACCAACTACTTAAACAAGTTTACGATGACTCTTGTTTAAGTAGATCCAATGTTTTTGTTTAGCACAAACGTTTTTTGGATGGAAGAGATACGTCAGAGGATGATCAGCGTAGTGGAAGACCAATTTCATCTAGGACACCTGAAGTTATTGAGAAAGTACGAGATTTGTTCCAAATGGACAAACAATTACAGATGAATACTACTCACCTGTTTTAAAGCGTTTGTTGGCCAGAATTTGTCGCATTCGTCCAGACTATAGGACTAAGAGTAGTTGATGTTTGTTACACGACAAAGAACCCAGTCACACCTCTCTTATTGTTCGTCGACTTTTGGCAAAAAATAATGTCTGTGTGTTGCACCTTACACCGTATTCACCCAATTTAGTACCGTGTCACAACTCCTTATTCACAAAACGTAAAATAAATCTAAAAGGGTGTTATTTTGAGGATATTTTAACCATACAAGCAGCTTCGACGCGTGCTTTGCAGACCATTCCACAAAGTGATTTACAACAGGCGTTCTATTCATTAATAAATTGCTGGAAAAAATGCATTGAAGCCGGAGGGTCCTATTTTGAATAAAAAGCCAAAACAGGTATTAATTTTTTGTTTCCATTTCTTTTTACAGACACAGTCTTAAAACTTATTTGACGCAATGTGTATCTTAAAAATATGCAAAGCATAATGTGTCGCATAAGGATTGAAACGGGATTTAATTCATTAACAGTTAGACATAAGTGGAAGGCGTAAATTGAAACAAAATGTTCAAAAGAAGGTAGGAAAGAAGACTACATCAAAAAAATTACTTCTCTCGGTCCTCAGGAGAGAAAAAAGGAACTAAATGGGTACTAATTCTCTTTAAGAATCTATAAATTATAACGCAATTTTTCTGAAGTAGCATTGGTGTAAATATAAAATTAAAAATCATATATCAAAGAATCAGTAATATACCTTGTGAAAGACAGCAAACCATTTAATAAAATCCGTCGTAAACCTTCCAGCAAAACTGTGTTTATGTGTGCTCAAAAACACTCAAAATTATAAATATAATTAACAAAATTATTTACAATTGCAAATCATAAATGCAATTCGTAAAACAAATGCCGCAGTATAAATAGCTAAATATATTCCGTTGCTTGCTCATGCTGATATAAAGCAGAGATATTAATTTTAATTCATTTTCTGATTTAAACGTACAAAATTTAAGGTGCGGAATTTAGAAATTTTAAATTCATAAACGAAATTATTTATTATTTTATGTATAAATTGATAATTATTTTACTTTTATATTTACTAACATTAATCGTTGTTTTAAATGTATAGAACAGAAAGTATTATAGACATTTCCTGCTTATGCAATAGTAGAAAGTATAGGATCCGTAGTCAAAAGTATAGGATTCGGTAGTAGAAAGTATAGGATTCGTGACTTCCTGTTACCGATTGATTTTTTCGTTTTGAGAGTGCCAGTACACGATTTAACCAGTTTTAGAAAATGTCTGTCTGTCTGTGTGTGTGCAACAAAAATTTTGTGACGACTCTATCTCAGAAACAACTACCCAAAATTTCACACAAATTTATATGTAGTTGCTCCTTGACTACTTTAGTCGAACTTTACGTTCAAATTTTATTAATGGAAAAACCTCTAATAAAAATCTCTAGTATTATAAATTTGAAAATCGTATTTCGATTATTTATAATATTTAATGAATTAGAAAAATCACTAGCTCTATGAAAGTGAAACTAATTATATAATAAAATATTGTTATATAAATTATTTATTAAGATGTTTTAAGTTAATTTATGAATATGTATTATTTAACTTTTAAATCCATCAATTTTTAATGATAAATATTTCAAAAGAAAAGTATTTGCGTATTTTAAAGACTAAAATTTTGTAATTAAGCAATGCAAAGTCAGCTGGTATTAAAAAAAAAAAAGTGGGGTGCCTTCAAAAAGTGGAAAATATGGTCAGTGTTGCTAGATCTGGCGGATTTTTTGCTAATCAGAAATTTGGCATCCAACTTAATGAAAGTCAATGCGGAAAAGAATGAGCGACATTCACTAAATGTTTTGAAGTCTTGTTTTGATGTGTTCGATGTCTCAATGAAGTCATTTAACAGATTCACAAGCTTGGGGAGTTGTCGACTACAGGGGGGGGGGGTGACCAAATACAAGCCAAAGTAACAGAATCAATTGAAGATTAGCAAACTATGATTTCCAGTATCTGAAGCCGTTTTTGAAGACTGCAAATGCAAGCCGAAGGGCAAGACAAGTTCGTAGACGTGCAACAATGCCCAATGAAGACCAATATTTAACGCTAACGCCTCGGTTACACCAAAATATGAATGTCTCTCATCTTCAACAACACCTTCGCTCGGCTATTTGCACCACAGTTTCGATTCAAACTGTCTGGAATCAGTTCAACGCTGTACCAGTAAGTCTGAGGATCTCATCTCTATATCGACGACCAATCAGAGCTCCATTTTGAACGATGTGGAGATCGGGGTGCCCATCAATGAAGGCGCCAGTATAAATCATCACCCTCTCACCACCAAATGTGACACTTCAATGCACGAACCCAGGATTGTTTCTAGTGTCAAGTTCCCTCCAGATGAAAGTATGCTTATTAACACGATGGACAGAATAAAGGACTTGTCAGAGAAAAAAGTATTACGCCATTCACTACGTCTCCATTTCACACACATTGTTGCCCACTCCCTGCGGGTGCAACGGCGCCTTGTTGTTAACATAACACATACTATTTGTCGGCGAGTATCAGACCTACAGCATGGATTTGGTTTTGGAGAGTTTGAGTCGAAACTTTGGTGCCAATATCCGAGTGAAGCTGTTGTTGAAGAAGCGAGGTATTCGTATTTCGGTGTCTCCGAGCCGTTATCGATGAATATCGATCTTTTCTGGGCACTATTGTACGTCTGCAACTTTGTCCTGGTCTTCGGTCTGCATTTTCAGTCTCCAATGTGGTTCCAGATCCTGGAAATCACTTTTTCTGGATCAACACTCCAGCGGCTTCACCTATTTCGGCTTGTGACTGTCCCCATCGAAACCGCATAAATTTTATAAACAATTTGAGACAGTTCGCTAGATTTTTCTTTACTTACGGACAATAATTGCTGCATATTTACCGGGAGTCTTTGCAACCATATTTGTTTTTATACTTCCTTCTGAAATTTTGTTTTCCACCAATATCTACATTACATGCAAAAGATGTGAGGGACGCTAATCTACCAACTGTAAATTCTGAAGTAATGATCTTAACCGAGCATTTTCAGATTGCACGTATTGTTTACAAATACGATCTTTAAGACACTGATAAGGATTTTCCTTAGGAGGGGAACGAATTACATCTCGTATATATGATAAGGTTTCTACATCTAAAGCAGATACAAGAATGAAGTCTTAAAGTTTGCTTCAATCTTAAAAAAACATAATTCAATATCATTTTTCCAGATGAGGGGTGAACGGAAAGCCACTTTAAAAATTTCAGAATTTTGTTTCGCATTCTCCGTATTCATGTTTATAAACTTTAATTTCACGTAACTCAAAAATATATTAAAATATTAAAAATAAAAAAAATAAAAAAATCAATATAAAAAAACTGCTCAAATTAAAATATTACTTTCATGTTTAAATAAAATTTACTCAAAATTACACTTCCATGTTTTAATAAAATTTACACAAAATTGCTATTCAAACCGGCACAGCTCAAGGATAAGTGGAATCAAAAAGAAGTACTTACAAAGTATACTACTTTAATTTTAAGCTGGCATTTCAAAGCAGAAGACTTTCGCTTCAGACTTGGACATTTTTTTTAAACACAGCTGGTGTTAATACAGGTCACCAATGGCTGTCGAAACTTTAGACATGTCGAAGCTTTAGAAACTTTATTCATCTTTAACGATTTTAAATTTTTATCTGGCTGTGTAAGATAGTGACTGGAGTAAAAAAAAAAAAAAGAAAAAAAAGTCGACTTTAAACATTAACATTTTTATTAACATTAACTGAAATAAAATTGTGTTGCTTCTTGGAACTTAACTTAAACATAACTTAGAAAATCAATTCATAGCAAAATCATAATTCTTCGAAGCCGTCTTTCTGACCATTAGTTTCGCTTTTTAAGGACAGCTCTTCTGACGTCCAAAAGAGTTTGTTGCCACTCTGGGAAACTCCAAAAATGTAAGCTGTTGACAGACACGTCAATTCCATTTAACTTCCGTCGATATTTATTTTTTGGAGCATGTTCGCCGTATTAACATTCCTTTTCCACGTTCAGAAACAGAAGAGGGTTTACCTATATGTCTTTTCTATCTTTATTTGCCGTAAAATTTAAGAAAATTCTAAATGTCCGTTTTCAGTACACCCCGCGACAAAAAGATAGATACAAATGGTTTTTTCTTTGATTTTTCAAATAATAACATTATCTAAATTGTGCTTATAATTTATTATTACCATAAAATAACACTATTCCCGGACTAATTTTTGTTTTAAGACTAATTTAGAAAAGGTTTTAGACTCAAATTTTTCTTTTTTCTAATTTAAGACTACACACCGCGACAAAAAGATAGGAACAAAAGTTTTTTTTTTTTTTTTTTTTTTTGAATATGATTAAAATATTTAATGTGTTTTTGATATGATATAATATTTTGTTATGATAATAAATGATCAGCACAATTTAGATAATGTTATCTTATGAAAAATTAAAAAAAGAAAAAAAACCTTTGTTCCTATCTTTTTGTCGCAGAGTGTAGTCTTAAATTAGAAAGATTTTAGTCTTAAAATTTTTCTAAATTAGTCTTAAAACAAAAATTTGCCCGGGAATAGTGTTATTTTATGATAATAATAAATGATAAGCACAATTTAGATAGTATTATTTTATGAAAAATCAAAGAAAAAACCCTTTGTACCTATCTTTTTGTCGCGGGGTGTATATTAAGATTTGACGCAATTTGACATTCAGTAAATCCTGAAGACTGAATAGCAACCACTTCCCCTTTCACAAACTCAGGAAGTTTAATACTTAGCGGCATGACTGCAAAAATACAACATGACATTCTAACTATTTACGAAACATTTATATCGCAAAGGATTCTCATGTGTACACCAAACAATATGTATTTCTTTTTCCTTTTTATAACACACGAACACAGTTGTCTTTATATCACATGGTTATAAAAGTATAAAATACATTTTATGACAATGGAAATTCCATGTATTTCAGTAAAAATAATAATAATAATAATAATAATAATAATAATAATAATAACAATAATAAAATCATCATTTTTCAATGATTTTCCATACATAAAATTTGCATAATGTTTCAGTCAATTGTAACCAAGATTTGAAGATTTTTTCCTTGTCCTAATAATTTTGATCACCACTGTATATATAACAAGTCAGAGGAATAGTTCGTTTAATAAATGTAAAAGCGATATATATATTACAGTCTCAATTCTCCATTTTATGTCGTGAATTGAAATAAAAAATGATAGAATGTTTGCTTAATAAATGCTTCATTTATAAAACTTTGTAGAATATTTACTGAATAATTTATTAAAAAAAAAAAAAAAAAAAAAAAAAAAAAAGAATAAATAATAATAATAAACGAAACTATTTCAAACACATTTATTCAAAATAAATATAAAACAGCGTCAATATTAAAATTATATATTAAATATGATAAAAAAAAAAACTATAAATATATTTATTTTCACATTTTAAATTAAAAAAAAGCGATTTAATGGTATGTTAATTAATCAACACAATTTTACAGTATTTAAATAAGCTTGTTAATGCATACATTAAGCAAATGGAAATTATTACGAGGGAATTTCACAGTAAAACGCAAAAAATATTAGCAAAAAATGCGAACACGATTATGTATGCAAATTAAAAATTATTCAGAAAAACAAATATTTGTAAAAAAAAAATATGATTTTATGAAATAAACACTTACTTGGTATTTATTAAAATGCTAATAATGTGAGTCAAAAGTGTTTTTAAACATTGATTTATCCAGCAAATCCAATTTTTTAAATTAAAATGAATGTAAATATTAAAATAACGATTTTTTTATTATTATTATTAACTTTTGCTTATTCTTTTCTTATCTTATGCATAAAGATATTTATGCAGAAACTATTATAAAATAAACAAAAAGCTTTTAATAATTGAAGTTTGAATTAATTTTTTGAAGTAAATTTACAAGATGTTAAGTAGGAGTTTTAAAAGGATTAATTTTATTCCCTTTAATGTATTTTAATCACGCAGCAATATTAAACAGAAAATAATTAATATTTTGTTTGAGTTAAGCGTTATGTAAGTAACGCATAAAAAGGAAGAAAATCAATAGGGTACTAATTTTATTTTGTTTTTCGAAAGATAAAATCAATATTAATTTACTTTATGATAAAAACATTTTTTAAATATAAATGTGTATAATTTTATAGAGACATTTTAGAAACTACTAAAAACTGCTTACAAAATTTTATGTATGTTTACATATATACAGGACTCGCAGATTTCCTAAAATTTTACGCGCGCTTTATTAGATTGTCTTTTTTACCGCGCTTTTTTACATTGTCTTACATTAAACATTTTAAATAAACTTTATTTGTAGAATAATTTTCCTCAATATATTATTATTAAAGAAAGTGAAAATCACATTTAAAGATAAAGGTTTTTTTTAAAAAAAGAGGATTCTAATCATTTTCCAGAATATTAAATTAAAAGATTGGCATGTCTGATTTATGATTTCGCAGGCGCGCCAAAATTTTAATTTATTTTAATGAATTGTTAGCACCTGTCTTTTTTTTTTTTTTTTTTTAACGATTTATTTGTAGTCAGATTTGCTCACATACGTAATTACCATTAAAAAATTAGAAAAGCAACCTTGAAAAAAAGCGGTGTAATAAAATGCGGGTTAAAAATTATTCAAAATAGATTAAAATTTTGTCATGTCTGTTGTCTATTAATCTGTTTGTTTCCATTTTACGATTTTATAAATACTTTAGAATTCCACTAAACCAGTTTATTACAGTAAGAATTTTTAGGTATAATAAGTACCGTCTCTATCTCTCTTTTCATATATATATTATTTAGTATAGATAGCGTTTTCCTACAGCTCTTAATATATTATATCAACATATATTTTTTAAGCGAAAAAAAAATTATTTTTTGTAGAGAATAAAGTAATTAACTTTAAGAAATAATTCACACATCAAGACAAGTTCTTTAGTCGCAAATACGAGAAATCGTTAAAGTATATTTTTAGTTGTGTTAAGCATTTTCTACATTTTCAATTATGTTTAAATGAAAACATTAAGTATTTATTTATAATATAAAATATTAAGATACTAGCAGGCTTAGCTTGCTTTGTTAGTCATTGTATTTAAAGGTATTTTCAAAAAACACTGATCGTCATATTTCAAATCGGGTTATTAGAAAAAAAAAAAAATCTGGTGTGAAGCAACCGCACGACTTCCATTACCCATTATTACACGTATCATATGCACTTTTTGGAGACAACGTGATCAGAAGTCATAGAATTGACCTAATGAAAAAGACACCTAAAACTTTTCTGGTAAGAGAAAGTTAATACACGTACAAAGACGTATAAACAGAGTTTAGCTAATGAAATAAAGAATAAGAAAAAAAAAATTGGTAGAGTTTTTTTTTTTTTTTTTTTTTAACATCAATTCCCGTGATCTAAAACTGATCTATTTGTTAAGGATTACTATTCATTTTTCTGTGATAACCACGTATAGCATGAGAAAGGATATCTAAAATAGGTCTATGTAAAAATTTTCAAGAAAATCGTTAAGGCGGTTTTTGAGGTAACGACTTTTACCAAAACTTGTCATAATCAATTATTAACCAGAAATCAGCAGTTACATATAAAAGGATGTTTAAAAGACCGTTAATATGACAAGTTAGTTAAAAAAAAAAAAAAAAAAAAAAAAAAAAAAATCCTACAGCCGTTTTGAAAGGAACGCACTTGCATGACCGATTTTCCTAAACTAACCAACTATATCATTCGAAAGGACATCTAGTAGAGTGTTTATACAGTAATTTTGAAGACGATCGTTAGAGCTGTTTACGAGATACGGACTTGCGGCCACACTTTCAGCTTCGGATGACCCACTTCCGGTTTTACAATTTTTACCAAAATTTGTGCACCCCACCTGTTTAATTTTATAGTTTCGTAGCTGTATCTTTATTAGTTTCGGAGCTATAATAGTCAGAAGATTCTTCACTTACACACACATACTCTGATCAAATGCCAGAAACCAATTTTCATTTTTTTAACAGTTTGTCTGTGTGCGTGTTAATGTCTTTCTTTGTGTCTTATCAGCATTTTTCAGGAGAATATAGTCTAAATTCAGTATTCTAAATACACTGAGAAAGAATATGTACCACCTTTCTCTATAATAAATATGTGGCCATTTTCTAAATTCTTTAACTAGAAATATAGATTTCCGAGCTATGCGCATAAGGCACGCCAATAAACTGAATAGACGAAATTATCGAGAATTTCTAATGTACACATTTCTAGATGGTGAAACAATATTCTGAATACTCTAAATATTCTGAATCATTTATATTGCGAGAAATTCTTGCTTGATTTTCTAGAATTTGGTAATAAACCAAGATTATAGTTTCAGAAACCCGCCTCTTGTAGTCTCATTTATTTGCAGAGATTTTTTAATAACTTTGCCCTCGAGAATATAGGCAAACGCTCTAGAATACTAATAGGGGCTTCTAGAACTCGCTTTCCAAGGGGACTAGAATTTATAAGGATGACATGGAACTATTTTTTCTAGAGCCACAATTTAGATTCTAGACATCAGTTACAGAATTTTTTCTCAGTGTATAGGGTTCTATTGGGGCTATGCTTGGAAATTGCTGGAAGTGTATTTCATTTTGTGTGAGATGCTTTTCACATAAAAGTAAATGCAAGCACATAATGTGATTCGTATACTGTTTATAGACACTATACAGGGCTACCCAAAGTTAAACTAACCATTCCTCTCTATTGAATATAATTGATGGAAGTGCTTTGCTACATTTTTCTATGTCACGAACACTGCTCAGGAAGAAAAAATAACTTTTCGCACCCATAGTATAAACAAAGTCTTTTATTATTATTATTATTAATATTATTATTATTATTATTATTATGTGCTTTATGGTGGCCTGAATACGAAAATCCAAATTTTAGTGTTTGACCTACATGTATATCTGTTATCCGCTTAATTTAAAAACAAATTCAAATATGGTATTTTAAACTTGCAGACTTGTTTTTTAATTTTTTAAAATAAGTAAATGCCCTGTATTTTAATGGGGTGTTGAGGGGGCAGTGGTCCCCTCACATATGTCAAATAAAACGTTTTCTATACCTATTTTAAATTATTTCTAACGTAGATTGAACTTTCTTACCTTACCTTATCGGTCTTACTCTTTAATCTACAATCTATGTTTATATTGTATTGAAATGCAAGGCATGAGAAAATCGTATGAATGTCACACCCAATCCTTTTTTCATGAATTATTCCCCGCATGAATAAAATAAAATAAAACGCATTATATCACAAAGTTATTTTTAAATTTTTAAACGAATGCAGATATTAAAAAATAATTAAATTCAAACAATATGCCATAACTAATAGTAGCAAAATAAATACATCAGTTGTTTCATTGGGCATTTATAAGGAATTAAATATTTTAGTTTTTTTAAATTCTTTAAACTGAAAAGTTAAAAGTTTGATATGTTTGTGTATAACCTTTATAACATAATTTTAATAAATATATGCCAATATTTCTGTTACATTTAAGGAATTCTAGAAAAAATGTATTGAATTAGATTAAAGTGTATAACTATACTAATGGAAATGAAGCACATTGTTAATATATGAGAAAAATAACTTTTGAATCTTTTTCTATAATATGTATAAAAAAAGTAAATATTAATTAGAATATCTTATTTTTGCTTTGCATTAGTACTTTATAGACATTATTTAGAAAATAAAATATAATTTTTTCACTACATGCTATTTTAACATTTAGAAACACATGATTTTTGAAGCTCAAAATGTCTTCACAAACACTCTGAAAAAAAATATTATTATTGAATTATTTGTACTTTATATATGGCTAGAGAAACTTTTGAAATATGATGTAAAAATCTACAGTTTGAAAAAACATAATCTCATAAACCATGCAAAATGTTTTCTTGTAGGACATATTTTAGCTTGTGTTTAATACGAGCGATGTTTAAGAAAATGGAATAATTGTCAAAATATCAATTGCTAAGTTAAAATATTTTGTTTCTTATATGTGTTCTTAAAATTTAATAAAGTAGTTTAAAATAGTTCAGATATATCGATAAATAAATCTTTTATAATATAATATTTACTTTATTTTAGGTAATATTAATTTAAAAAAAAAAAAAAAACTTTTCAAATAAAAGAAATCGTACTGTTTATTTTTAATTTTAATATTTTACATCTCTTTATCATTTATGTAATTTACAATAGTGTTTCATATTTCATATAAGTTTGTGCATTACAAGAAAGAAAAAAATGTATTATTTTATGCAATTCTTATGGGATTTTCAGTCCATGTGATGTGCCCTGCTTTCCTTAAATGCTTGTACTTGATGAATTTAATATACCTGCATATTTACAGAGGCTTTTCACACATTTTTGTAACGATTTTGAAAAGATGTATATATACATAAACAAATAAAAAAAAATATTTTCTGATATGTTCAGTATGATAGCACGTTTGTTGCACTATCATTTTGATTCCCAAGGTAATAGGAGCATAAAACATTGAGATTGATTTTGTTCCACTCCTCCTCCAGCCTCTTCCCTAGTCGATCCAATGTTTTGGGATGCTGTTTATAAAGAGCTTCTGTTAAAAAGATCAAATGCACAGTAATCCATAAAAGACACATCCCTAACAACATAAAATGTTTCAGAAATGTAACAGTCATATAACATGGACACATTCTAAATATTACAGAAACGTTCAATTTGCTTTACAATTACTTTCTTAAACGTCGAAATGTCCGCGATTGTAACAAAAAAATCGGATAAGTAACAGAAACGTTTCAATCACATAACAGAGAACATAGAAAAGGCCTAATGTTTCAGAAAGGTATCAGAGAACATATTAAGATGAGTTGCATTTTTGAAAGTTTGTAAGCATTTTAAAACATAACTGAAACATTCTGTGTTGTATGGGTCAGTGAATTCACTGAGATGCATTTAAAGGGGGTACTTTCTATTCCGGTTTCATTTCTGATAAAAAAAAAAAAAAAAAAAAAAAAAAAACAGTAGATTTAAGAGATAAAAGACCTTATCCTGATGGACGTCAACACAGTGAAGGTTGTATGGGTTAAAAGATGAAATTCATTCTTTCAAAACAGGTTTTAAATCATATTTATGACAGTTATCTGAATTAATTTTGGTATTTTTTCTGTTTTCTTTATTTTAAGATTTACGTTGTAAGATAATTCCGTAATAACCATAAATCCTTTAGCAAAACATTCCTGGTTTTCGGTTTACCAACATTTTAAGTCTTTTTCTCTTCTTTTTCGCTAGTAAATCGACCTTTTTCTATTGAAATTGGATGATAATATCCAAGTCTCATCAATTGTAACTATATATTTCGATTTTTCACCTGTCAAATAATTTTAATACAGCAATACGCACGTAGTCTCACGCTGAGAAACATGTTTCGTTGTTAGGCGATGAACATCATTTTTTCTTGTTATGATTAGCTTTAAATCAGATTTTTTAACATTGTTCACAGTTTCTACAGATATATTTAAAGATTTGCAACAGTTCTTTGGGGGTTAGATTATTTTTAAGAAAAATGAAATGCGACGTTAGTTTAATAAGAAGTGTGTATGTCTTTGCTGGATATACCTTTTTTTGTTTTTTTTTCTCCTTTTTTGTATTTTTCGTTTTTGCATTTTTTCCAGAATAATACAAAGTTTTTGACATTAATTTACTATTTTATTATTCATTTCCTTCATGTTACATATAGAAGTATTAAATCTATGCTTTTCACTTATTTATTTTATAATCTAATAAGAGTAATTCACTTCAGAACTCTCAAAAGTATAACCTTCGATTTACTATTTATTTTCTAGCGATTTTTTGAAGCAAAAATATTTTGAATGCTGCCAAAGATACTTAATCTTATTACAGTTTGATGTCAGTCACATTTTTAATTTAAAATGTAAATTCAAATTCAAGGAGGAAGTCAAAATCGCTACGAAAATGTCTGAACAACCTATGTATATTTTAAGAGAATGAATCACATACTAATTTCAATCATAGTAAACATTTTACTCCACCATATTGACCACCATAACTCCACCATATCGACATCGCATTCTGTACGGACACCCGATCAACATGGGGCCACAGAGGAAAGAACTCCCAACCTCACTCCTTCTACCAGCTCAAGCTTCCGAGACGCTGGATTACAGGAACACGCCACCGTTCCCGGTACCAATTGTCTTTTTGGAACTCAATTTCCATTACCCTCAAAAACAGACATCACTTCACTTCGCTATATATATATATATATATATATATATTTCAATAGCTTGCTTATAAACACGGAAAAATATAAGTTATTTTATCGGAATTTTCAGATCATAGTCTATATACACATTTAATTCCATAAAAAAAAAATAATCTAAAAACTGATAAATGTAAATTTGAAGAAAAATGCAAAAGCTTTATATTATTGAAACTAAAATGATCTCTTTTATCGTAAATTCTAGAAATTATTTTATTATCTTTGATATATAGATTAAAATCTAAATAGTCGACATTCATGGGACTACTGGAAAAAAAGTTTTAATTTTAAAGTGTCTGGATAAAAGGCAAAATTTACTGTTTCCTCGATAGCATTCAGCAATAAACCGTCAATATATATATATATATATATATATATATATATAGAAAACAATTGACAGGAAAATATATAAAAATATAAGTTTTACTGATTAGAAAAACCAATAGGAGAATTACAAACCAATGCGCAAGATTGCAGCGAAAGGAAATGCAAAACTTTGATATAGTAATATATAAATGCAAAAATATATAAACGAATGAATGAAATTAAATGTAGAAATATATATACACAAATGAATGAAATTATACCCCAAAAAACACTGAGATCTTCATCAGGGAGGCCCCTCAGTGTAGGGGTGAATGAGAAGTTTCTGAAAGGACAGTAGCTATAAGCTAATAACTATCCTTAGCCCCCAACTTCTCACCAAACCTCTGTTTGGTGAGAAGTTGGGGGCTAAGGATAGTTATTAGCTTATAGCTACTGTCCTTTCAGAAACTTCTTATTCACCCCTACACTGAGGGGCCTCCCTGATGAAGATCTCAGTGTTTTTTGGGGTATAATTTCATTCATTTGTGTATATATATTTCTACATTTAATTTCATTCATTCGTTTATATATTTTTGCATTTATATATTACTATATATATATATACATATATATAAACTATTCTTGATGTAGCAATCTGAAGCAATATTTTACTAAATACAAAAATAAGTAATACATCAAAATGCAAAATTGAAATTCATGTTGATAAACATTTTTAAAAAATAAACCTTGTGTATATATATAAATCATGCATTTTTTAAGATTTGTTTATTTATAAGTACTAAAAATAACCGAAATTAAAAGTTTTTATATTAGAATAGAATTCAGAAATTAACTCTAAATTACACATGATGAGATAAAAAATTATATATTTTTTCAGTAACTTTATACATTTAAAAGTTTTAAAACAATAGTTTACAGATATATACGATTTATCGTTAAAGAAAAAAAAAAATTCATACCTGAAATGGTGTTTCTCAATATACGTATAACATTACTTTATATAAATACTTTATATAAAACGTTAGTTTTATGAAAATTATGTTATAATTTAAAAATAATTCTCGCACATAACTCTTTGTTACATTTAAAATGCCACACATCTGCGAAGTTTAAAATTTCTGATGCAATCAAACTAATTCACGGTTAATGTAATAGATTGAAAGTTATACAAATGGTTAATATTTTTTTAAATAATCTTAAAAGGTATCACTTACATGATATTTAAATTTAAGGACAGTATCTCTTTTAAAATTATAATTCATTACAGCAATTAATTTTTTTTTTCAGCTTTTATGACCAAGATAAATTTCTAATATTCGCGTTTTAGTGATTTATAAAAGTTCATAAATTTCAATACTATTTTATTGACGTTTATTTGATAAATATTTTTATTTAACAGCTTTTTTATCAACTACCCTTTTCAATTTCGATACTAATTATGTAAATTAGCGTATTTCAAACATAAATTATTAAAGAATTTATACATTGTTTTAACAGTAAAATTAAGTTTTAATTCATTTAGTTTGTCAGGATGCAGAATTTATCCTTTCACTAATTAGGAAAATTGAGAAGTGACATTAATTATAAATGTGCCCGTTAAACAAGCATATTCATTTAATTGTTATACTAAGGAAACCGAAAATAATTACATGTAGTATATTGCACTTTTATTTCAGTTTTTCTGACAAAAAGAAATATTTCTTCGGAAAACAATTTACCTCTCTAAAAGGAATTATTTCTATTCTAAAGCATTAATTTACATTTTTAATGTAAAGTGTAAATTATGAATTAATTGAATGTAAGTGAATAAATGCATTTGATTATTTGTTTTTAGTGCAACTTTTAAATACCCTGGCTGTTGTTTGAAAACAATTAAGCGTTAGAATGTTAAAAAAAAAAAAGTAATTGAAAGTTAGCTAGTCGTCACTTTAGTAAAAATATTTGTAACCATAGTAAAATTCATCTAACAAATGAATAGTTCATCGATTGTTTATTTGAACTTATTCTGATACCATTATTGTACTATAAAATTATTTTTATTGGTTATCCTTTTGTTATTATTATTATTACTTTATTTATTTATTTATTTTATTTATTTTTTATTCTTTATTTATTTTTTACTTTCATCTTTTTAGTATCTGACACATTATTTTCTATTTAACAAATTTAATTTTTTTGAAGCGTAATACAGAGATATAGTTATTTAATTTTTTTTTCATACCGGCAAAACCTAATAGTTTTAAAACCAATTTTTGTTTTGTTTTGTTTATCTTACTTTTTTTCTTTTTTCTTTTTTCGTTCTTCTTCTTCTTCTTCTTCTTTTTTTTTCCTCGAACCTTTTAAATGTTGCTAAATGCTTTTAGCTTAAAAGAAAAAAAAAAAAAAAAATGACACAAAAGCTTGACTTTATTTGAAAGTATTTCAAGCCTACATTAAAAAAAAAAAAATAAAAATTGTGCAACATTACACAATGATATTGAGGCAGCTTACCAAGTGGAGAAACACCACAACCCTGAAGAAAAACGTTATTTTAGTATAAAGTGTAAGGCTACACAGTTACAGCTGGTAACACTTCTCTACATATTTGGGGCAAGTATACAGTCGGCAGCAAAAGCATGACTGGCTAAGTACAGTCTGATTAAAAAGACTGACTGAGAACAGTCAGTCTAGGCACATGATTCGACAAAGATTTATTTTACAAAACTTTATTATGTGTACTCTTTTTATATAGGAATTTTTGCTAGTGCTCGGACACTTTTGCTGCCTACTGTAAACTGCCTCAGTTATGTTGTGTAATATACATTTTTTTTTTCACACTCTATAAATCAATTAATTTCACAAATGCGTTGTTTAACGAAAACGCATATATAACCCCCAAAATACCAATGCTTTAAAATCTGACATTTAATGAGATAAATGAATTGTTTCTTTTCCATTAGCATGGCAATATGACTGTATTTATAGAAGAAAACTTTCCCTAAGAACTTTCTTGTGGAAAAATTATATTGAGTGATTTGAAAAATTCGCCTGTTTTTTTTTTTTTTTTTTGCTTATTTAACTAAAATGAAACCATAAAAGTTTAAAACTAATCTTTCATTTTATTCTGTTGAAGAAGTGACAATTTCTTAGTTTTAGGAAGACGCAAGTTTATGAATTTTCAAATTATTTTGAAATGAATAATGCATGCTGTTTAATTTAGATCTTTCATTTCTTCTTAGCTTTTTCCTTTCTACTTTTGCTTCCTTTAAATAAATTTCAATATAATGCCTTATTTTACATTTCCTGTACTGATTAATTAAAATTATTCATTTTTTTTTTAATTTTGAATGAAACTGTTTTAACACTTCTAAATTTATACGTAAATCATTTTAAAGTGGAATGTTCGCTTTTTAATTTCAGCACATTAAAACAACATACTTTTTGTTTCTGTGAAATTACATGTAATATATCTAAAAGTTTAGTGCCATTATTTTGAAAGAAGTATTTTTAAGAAAACAATAAGTATTTTTACATGTTATCATGATTATAAAGTCATAATATTCTCTCTATTTTATCAGACTATGTAACAGGAGTGGAATTCGTTCAAATTGAACTTAGTTATTTTTTTACTTTCCGAACCATGCACTTGTAAAGAAAGTATTGTAATCATATTTAAAAAAAAATACTTTGATATTTTGGTGTATCTACACGTTTTCAGATAACCTGAGTTAAATGCTTTGTTCAAATGAGCTGCAAGTTGGTACGTATATTATAAGTCACTGGAGCTTCAAATATCTTGATTTCGGTAAATCTAGCACTTATAGTTTTTTTTTTCTTTTAATCATTATGGCCTATGGGTCAAAATTGTTTAAAGTGTGATAACGTCTAAATACTTTATTAGCTTAAGCTAAAACTTTATCACATGTTTTAATTCATATTTGTAGGAAATGTATACATTTTGATGAATCTAGTTCACTGGAATCTAGAAACCACTTACAGTTTTTTTACAGGGGCACAACGAAAAATTCCTGATTTTGAGTTCAATTATTTAAAGTGCCATTGCGTCTAAACGCCTTATTCCATTAAGCTTAAAATTTGTACACATGTTATCGATTATCATTAAACATACGACATCGATTTCTGTGAATCTAGTACTGATACTTTTTTTACTTTTAGTACGTACTTTTTTTACTACAAGGGACGCAACGCATTTTTTTTTTTTTTTTATCATTATGTCCTATGGACTCAAATTCTTTAAATTGCGATAACATCTAAACGCTTTATCCGATTGAGCTGAATATTTATGTTATACATCTCCTTGACATGAGCTGCAGAAATTTTAGAGAATATAGTACTAATGTATTTTACAGGGATACACAGTTTTTTTTTTTTTTTACTATTGTGGCTTATGGATCAAATTCTTTAATGTTCTATAACGTCTAAACTCCTCATCCGAATGAACTGAAAATTTATATGAATGTTATAGGTCATCGTCAAACAAAATACATAGATTTTTATGAGTCTAGCACTTATAGATTTTTACAGGGATACAACGAACTTTCTTTTTTATTATTATCTATGTGCTCAAATTGACGAGCAATAGCATTAAATTAAACAACGTACTATTACGCAGAAAAATTCTCTTACTCACTACTATAATGTTCTTTTTTGTTTGTTTAACGTTATCTCTTACTTTAATTTATTTATACAATCGTTAATTACTTGATGTTCAGGAAATCGAGTAGAGTCACTCCAGATTTTTTAATATACGTAACGTTTCTTGAAAAGTCTTTTTAAAGTGATATGAATAATTTCTAAACAAAAATAATTAAAAACAACGATTTATGTTATCTCAAAGGTATTCTGTTACAATATTTAAAATAAAACTATATTTTAATCTATGTATATGATGACATTTTTGAAAAACGAAAATCTTTGGATATGCGGTCTTTCCTGCAGTATTAGAGAAAGAGAGAAAAAAAGAGAGAATAAAATGTATTGATAAATTTCTTAAGAGATATGTTCACATTTTAATCTTCTAAAATCATTATAACAAAATGACTTGTTAGGTGGAAGATTTTAAATAATAAAATTTAAATATATCTAAACAAACGTTCAATGCGAATTTTTAAAATTGGATATTTATTTATTTATTTTTTTAAATAGCAGGTAAAAGTTTTTGAAGTAAAATCTTTAGTTTAATTCCATTCTAATAATTTACGTTAAATTAAAAACTTAATTTAAAGGTATAAAAAAAAAAAAAAAAAAAAAAATAGAAATATATATTATACATATTGAAAAATTTTACAGATATTTAAAATATACAAATATATAAAGAGTGCAAAATAGAGAAAATCTCTAAAATAACTTGAATTTATCAGGATGATTGTTTAAAATATGAGATAATAGCCAAATGTTACGATTTTCGGAAACCAACCTATTTTTATAAATTTTTCCCCTTTTTAATCATAGAAAATTCCTACAAAAAATTATAAAGCGTTCTATAAAAAATTACGGGTATCCAAATATCGTAACGTCTGGCACCTATGGTACAATTTATAGTCTCTTAATTTAGGAGCAATTTTGTATCTATCTATATTTGTAAAGATAAAAATTAGCCCTCCTTACTAACAACATTATATGCAATAATAATAAAAAATAATAATTATTCGAATTGAGTACTTATAATATTTAAAAATATTTTTGTAATGTTCTGTACTGATATCAAAATTTATAATTATCTAAATATTTCCAATTAGACCTAACAAGGAAACATTCAAAAAGTGCCGTCTTCGAAAAATACTGAAAAAAAATAATGTGATTCCACTCTTCCTAAAACACCATAAAGTGAAAAAAATTATCGGTTGAAATGAATTACAGCGACCACAAAAAAATATCAAAACTAAGCATATTTGGTGATTTTACATTGTTAGGCGATTGAACAGAATTGAACAGGGCGCAGCCCCCGCTCACCGCTCGAAGAGCGGTGTTGAGCGCTTCCAGAACTAAGTTCACGTGGGCTGCGCCAAGATGTTTATTGAAAGACAAAAAAAAAAAAAAAAAAAAAATACAAGAATCATTGCCAAGCAGAGCCTACTCGCGACAATGGGCGATGTGAAACAAGTTCAATTTACATAGCCTTTTGTTGGTCGGCATGCCGAGCCTAGCCGGCTCCTCGCGACAGAAGGCATGCTGACATGCTGTAATGTTATGTTGAAGTCCGAGAGGAATGGAGATGATCATTGTAGTATAGGTGTAGGTCATGTCAGCCTCTTGCCGGGTAAAACCCTTCGCGACAGAGGGCAAGAGGTGCAGGACTGACTCTTGATGTGATTAAACAGCTTTTGTTGTTTTCCAAATTGACCAAGCTCAAGGGAAGTGGGAAAGATTAATCTGTTAAGTTTGAAATTTCATTTAATAGGAAATAAATTTTATATAGTTTAAATAATAGGGGTTTACGCGTGAGAATATTTTCTAGCCAATTATGGGGTCTAGGAGATGGGTTTCTAAGATGATAGGGAGCAGTTAGGGGGCAAGAGTAATAATAGTGATTAGGAGCGCCCTCCTCGCCACAAGGACATAGGGACGACCGACGACAATGAAATTTATGCAGATAGGAGGGGAAAGGCCCGTGGCCTGTCAAAAAAGCCGCAACCGGAGGAGAAATGTTCCAGGAGACATTTGAGACTATTGGGATTAGGTTGTGGGTATGTCTCCCTTTTGAGGATTCATCCCACAGTGTTTGCCAATTTTGGTGCAGTAGTACCTTCAATTTACTTTTTACGTAGGATGGGGGTATTGGAAGAGAGTGAAGAATAGCCTCCCCTTCAGTTGCAGCCTTCGCCAATGAGTCCGCAAGTTCATTGCCGACGACGCCTCTATGGGCAGAAACGTGTGCCAGGGAAATTAAGTGTTTTAATTTGGCGATTTTACGTTTTATGTCTAAGACTTGGGGGTGTTTAGACTTGAGGCTAGTGATGGCCTGCAGGCTCGAGAGGCTGTCGCTGTAGATGTTTATTAGTGACAGCTGCGGGTTGCCTTCTGCCCAATCAAGGGCCTTTTGAATCGCAAAAAGTTCCGCTTGGAAAACGGTGTTAAAATTCTCAAGCCTGCATGCCCACCGATGAGCCTCAAGTCCGTTGACCATGACGCAGAGCGCTGCTGCTACGCCAGAGTCCGTCTTTGAGCCATCCGTGTACACCGCCACAGGGACTGAGGGATCAAAGCTATTTTTTTGAGTGTTTACTACGAAGGATGCTGCGTCCTCTGCCGGGTGCAAGTCCCAGCTACGGATATGAAGTTGCAGTGGGGTGTTGGGGAAGATAGAATTAGTTATTGGCAGATCGTGTAGTTGGAGGATGTTGGTTTTTAAGTAATTGATAAATAGTTGTAGGTGGGCATGAGGGATTCCCGTAATGACAGTGAGGGCGTCAGTAGAGATCGTCCTGTAACCTCTCGAAATTTGGAGGAGGAAGGGACGTTGGATGGAGTCTAATTTGGCCTGATTTTGTTTCGACAGGTAATCGCCCCAAATACCTGCACCATATGTTAGGATTTTGTCCACAATTGTTAAGTACCATGTTTTCAGGAAGGAGGTGGAGATGCCCCACCACCTTCCTGCTAGTTTTATGGAGTTGTGGTAAATTGTCATAAGTTTCAGTTTTAGTTCGTGCAGGTGGGCGGTCCAGCTAAGTTTCCTGTCGATGGTCAGGCCAAGAAGTTTTAGGTGGGGTACATGATGGACACTGACGCCGTCTATTCTCACCACGGGAGATCTTTGAAGTAATTTGGGGAAGCCTAAAGTTAGCGCTTGGGTTTTTGAGGGGGAGAGGCATAGATCTAAGTCTTTTAAGAGTTTGCTAAAGAGAGGGAGGGCCTCCTTGGCCTGGTTCTCCAGGTCCTTCCTGGTTCTTCCCGAGAGAATGACTGAGAAATCATCAGCATACGCGTAGGTAGTGTGACCCTCAGAGTTCATGCGGACGAGGATCGAGTTGGCTATGATGTTCCATAAAATAGGTCCCAGGCATGAGCCCTGAGGGCACCCCTTAGTTTGAGGGAGCTCTGTAGAGCCACTACCCCAGTTGACAATGATTTTCCTTTTTGAGAGATAAGTGCTGATGACCCCCGCCAGGTTTCTCGGGCAGTTGAGTTCGTGTAGTGCTTGTAATATGTGGGGCCACTCTACGTTGTCAAAAGCTCCTTTGATGTCGAGTGAGACTAAGGTGGTATATTCCAAGGACTTTGAGTTAGAGGCGTAGGAGCTTTTAATTGCCTGTAATGCTTGTTCACATGATCTGCCCTCTCTGAAGCCGAATTGGTTTGGATGTAGGAGGTTGTTAGATTCCAGATGGAAGTTCAATCTGGTTACAACCAGTTTTTCTAAAAGTTTGCATAAGGTTGGCAACAGGCAGATCGGACGATCTGCCGATCGGACGATCAGGGTCAGAGGGGAGCTTCCCTTGCTTTAGGAAGTACACCACCTCGCCTCTTCGAAGGATTTCTGGAAAGTAACTATGCTCCAGGCATAGGTTGGGCCAGTCGCGTAGTATGTGTCGTACTGTGTTGTAGGTGTGTCTTAGTATTAGAAAGTCCAGATTGTGTAGAATCACATTTTTTTTTTTTTTTTTTTAATTATTTGAAGACGACACTTTTTGAATGTTTTCTTGTAAGTATTTCTAATATGTGAATATTCAGACAGCATAAGGTAAAGCTAGGAGAGTTTGCGAACAATTCAACAAAACGTTATAAAAAGTCTAAATTTTAATTTTTTGCTAAACTGTTGGTGCATAGCGTTGAAGTGATCCTTCTTCTATGCATTTTTATTATTATTTTGTTGTTTAAAGCAACAGCAGTAATAAAACCAAAGAGTTATTTTGCGGAATGTCTCCTAATAGGGAAGGAGAAATTGCGCTTAATTTTAACTACAATAAAATTGTTAACAATGGCATTTGCACTTAAATGACATTGGTATAAGGGTTTTGTAAACAAATATTTTTATATTATATGTAGATATTTCAATTTAATAATTAAAAAAATAGAAAATCAAAAAACAATTAAAAATGATTAATTTTTGCTTTCCTTATGTTAACCCATAAGGTAGAGAAAGTATTGTTTTTGGGTCAAATTTTCGAACGCGAGATTTTGTTATATTTACACGTTTTGAGGTCCCCTGAATACGAAAATCATGTTTTTAGCAAATGGTCTGTGTGTATGTCTGTGTGTCTGTGTGTCTGTCTGTATGTCTGTGTGTCTGTCTGTGTGTCTGTCTGTTATCAGCATATCTCAAAAACAAATTATGGCAGAAAGTTCAAACTTGGTATTCTAAATGTGTATCATATAGGGATGCTACAGTAAGCTTTTCGTTAAGATCAAGCTAATGGTTTGTGTACAGGGACAATCAAGAGAATTCTAATACATTACATCTATGGGGGAAATTGCAGGAAACTAGAGTTTAACGTCTATAGACTGCACTAAACCAAATGAAACGAGTATATATATTTTGTAATAGAGATAGTTAACTGGGAAAATTTTTTTGTGTATGTAGGAGCCTCGCCTCCCCTCCTGGGGGGAAGTCCCCCCTCGAGGGGAGTAAATTTTCATGATGGGTATCTTTCAAAAGAGCTTGCCAATACCTTTAAAACGAATGGTTGAACCATCGATCTGCGATAATTTAAAACAAAGTTATCGATTTTTTTACTTTTAACGAAAATAAATCTTAGAAAAAAAATCGTACTTTTTTTTTTTTTTTTTTTTTTTTTTTTTTAGTTTTGAGAATAAAATGGACTTTTTTTTTGGATATTTGGTGTTATACTACTTCTCTAATATGGAAATCGTCTGCATTATCATGAAAGATAATTTTTTTAAATAATAATTTTAATAAATTATTTTTTAAAAACAGACTTATTTTTTAATAACCGAATTAAATTCTATATAAATGTAGGTGCATTAATGAAACGTGGGGTTGAGGGGGGCGGTAGCCCCCCTCACACAGAACTAATTATCATATAAAACTCTTCAGAAGCCTAATATGAATTGTTTAACACAGGTTTACATAACAGTACTCGTTATCTTACCTATTAATGTGCAACCTGTATTTATTGTATTAAATTTCAGGGTAAGAGAAAGTCGTGTGAGTGACACACCAGATTATTTTTTATTTGAATAAGAAAATAAATTAAAGAAACAGAAGAACAAACAAGACTAGATAATAAAAAGTAACATCTAATTACTAGATAATATGTTTAACTTAAAATTAATAAAGTTCCTTTTCAGTTTCAATGGTTTCTTGCTTGTTGACCTAATCTGTCATTTTCTATAACCGTCGCACTCGTTGTTATAAATGATGCAACTTTCATGCAACCACCTGCCATAAGTAAAATTTATAAACGAGTCCATGGGAAATCGTTTAAATTAAAATTATTTTGTAATACTACCAATCTGTAGAAGTTCTAGAAATTGTTTTGAAAATTTAAGCAAACCTTTTTTGAAAACGAGACAAAATATCACCGTTTAATCTTAGACTGTTCAAGCAATGAACATGTACATTTAAGTAGGCACTCCGCTATCGACGTTGTAGTTAGACTGGGTGATGTAGCGATCCTATAAATTGATTTATTTTCCATCTAATTTCGCGGTATAGAGATAAATCAATTTAACTCTGATTTAGAAAATACTTCCTCCCTACCCCTCCTACATATACAAGTCTTTTAATCAATAGTATAATGACCGAAAAGCAACGCTGCTATTACTCATTTATTTTCTGCAGTTTCTCATATTGCTTTAACTCAGCTTTTATGGCTTAAAATTACGCCAAACTGCATAATTTAAAATTAAAACTTTAAATTATGCTGTTCGAACTGTGAAGTTTTTATTAAGAAAAGTTATGTTGATTTAACATTTCTGGATGATTAACATTGATGGCATTGTTGTAAATATTGATATTAAACACGTTTTTTTTTTTTTTTTTTTTTTTTTTTCTTATAAATTGTTAGCCCTTTTTTGTGTGTTCTTGATATATGATGGAATATTGAACTTTGTATTTTGAGTTATAAAATTTGTCTTTTACCACAATCAGTAAATTAAACTTGATTTTTTTTTTTTTTTTTTTTTTTTTTTTTTTCAAGTCGATTGATAAATTCTACGCGATATTTTTTGAACCAACTACCCAGTTAAGTAATAATTTAGTAAACAATTTTTGAAAGCTGATTTCCAAATTTTTTATCATTTTACTAAAATTTAACAAAATTTCTACTTTTTTGTGTCATATTGCCGAAATACGTTATACTTTGGCGGTCAATATCCAATCTGCCTATAAATAAACCACGCATCATTCTGAAAGAAAAAAAAATCAAGACCAATTTTTTCGTTAGATGAAATAGGTAGTAGAGTTTGAAAAATAAATTTAATTTTAAATGATGAAAAAATAATTTAAACACTATTTCCATTTAATAGTATTTTAAAGTATTAATATTGTAGATTTTATTAACTTCATTAAAGTAATATTTGAAGCATTTTAATGGTATTATAAAGAGCGTAATAAAAAGTACGTAATAAGGAGAACCTCTAAAAGTTCTTGTGTACATTCTTTAAAAATCCCCACCCCCTTACAAAATACTAATAACATAAGTGTCAGACAAAGCCAAATTATTGAATAAATAATAATAATGGCAAAAAGATATATCGTAATTCATTACGAAACTATTTTCTCGTGATTTACTGTATTCTTAAATATTGTAAAAATACATTTATTTTCTATTTAATTTAACGAAAAAAAAAATCTATGTACTTATATTAATATTTATTACAACAATGCATACTGTTATTGCCGAAAAAAATTACTTATTACAAAAAGAAAAAAAATCATTACTTAGCAAACAAATTGGAGTCTCCGTAAAACCGCAAGAAGAGAACTGTTACGATTAATCTAAAATCGTAATCTGTTTTCTTCCCGATTTAGCATAGCGCAAGCTCACTACTTCGTCTCTCCTTTATAAGAAACGGAACAGACGACAAGCGATTTAAGCGCATCGTCTCTCTGGTATCTCCTTTGAAATGGAAAGCCGGCACGTAGCACAGTTCATATTATGATAAATCGTAAGACGGATTTTGCACTTATTATTAAATCGTTTTTGCTAAATCGATAAAACATTCCTGTATTCATTAACTCGCAAGCGTGACGAGGGAACTTGATGCCTAGCTAACATCGGATTTTTATCTCTAAATCGATGCAGCATTACATAGTCTAACATCGTCATTCCGAAATTTCGTAGTAGATGTTCTCTTTAAATCAGATCGCCGATTTTAGCTATAAATCGATTTTGCATTACAACGCCCAGTCCTAGTTGTAGTACTACCTGGAGTTTCAGAGCGTTCACTGTATTCCTTCCTACTGATGCCCTATGTGCGCAATCTCTCCTACTGCGCAATCTCTCCTAGCTTTAACTTATATCAAATACTTTAAACGACAAGTTTCAGAGATAAAAAAAATCGATATTTTGTCTTTCCAACATAAAAATATTTAAAAATCTCTTTTTTTACATATATTACTAGAAAATCAGAGTAATTTGTTATTATTTTTCTGTAACATTAAATTCAAAAACTAAGTAATAATTATGTTTGAATATTTTGTTTATAAACTGCTCGGCATGAAAATCCCCCCCCCCAACACAATTTTTTAAAATTCTTATGCAAAATGACCTCCCGATTCCGATTATGACGCCCATTTTGCCCTATAACCCACCATTTTTTAGAGATGGCCCCTTATTTTTATCACTTTTCGGTGATTCTATGGCTATAAATTTGATTATTATAATTATTTTTTAATGTGGGGAAAGAGAGGATTATTTTAACTGTTAAATATCTTCTGAGGGCTACAGAATTGGGAAAATTTTAAAACATGAACATTTGCGGCAAGAGGAAAATTTGGGGGGGGGGGGGGGATTTGCCACTGAAATTATGTATTGCGTTTATTATATATATATATATATATATATATATATATATATTTAAATCTATTATTAATGTTATTTATTAAACATTATAATTTTTTATGTTTAGGTGATAAATTAATTCTTTTTCATTCTCCAAATCAAATTCATGGTCATAAAATTATCGTACAGTGATGAAAATTGAGGGAGAGGGTGGTGTTCCTAGAAAATGGTGGGTGACAGGGCAAAATGGGAGTCATATTCGGAGGTCATTTAACATAAGAATCAGCAAAAATGGTATCCGAGCTCGATTCTTTTTTTTTTTTTTTTTTTTTTTTCAGCGCAGTGTAATTAGATAGATTCGATTGCAAAAATTAGAAAAACAGAAAAACGCTCGCCTAACTTTTATCGTCAAATACGTGTACAGTTTTCCCTTCCTTCTCACCAAACTTTTCTCTTCCCTCCAATGTATCAATTATTTCTAGAATTATTTTACTAAATACAAAAATAAGTAAAAATCAAAATGTGTAATTGAAATTCATATTGATAGATATTTAAAAAAATAAATAAATAAACGCTTTACATATAAATCATATACTTTTTTACGATTTGGTTATTCATGAAGTAATATAAATAACCAAAATTAAAAATTTCAGTGTAAGGATAGAAAACCGAATTTAGAAATTAACTCTAAATTACACATGATAAGATAATAATTATATATTTTTATTTCAGTTTCTTTATATGTTTAAGAATTTTAAAACAATAATTTTAGGGTATATAGAAGATTTTCTTTGAAGAAAAATAGCATAGCTTTTTCATAGCTGAAATGATGTTCCTTGATATAAAACATTACTTTATACAAATGCTTTATATAAATC
This sequence comes from Salticus scenicus, assembly GCA_963930645.1. NCBI lineage: Eukaryota > Metazoa > Arthropoda > Arachnida > Araneae > Salticidae > Salticus > Salticus scenicus. The sequence goes on from OZ005659.1 coordinate 66,448,564, forward strand.
ATTATTTTTATGAGAAATATGTTTTAAATTTTTGGTAACTTTCTCACACAATTTTTTATGATTAAAAATCGTGGGTGATCAAATAGCATGTAAAATTATATGAATATTTAATGATAAATATTTAAACTTATCTTAAAATGTACCTCTCATATCTAAATTTAAAAACAGTATTTTTCTGAATGTTATAATTATTTACAGCATTTAATTATTCTTTAGAAATTTATAACTAAGATAATGCTCTAAAAATTGTGATATGATAATTTATAAAAGTTTATTTAATAATATTCAATAATAACGCGTTTATTTAATAATGATTTTTTAATAAAAACTTTTTCAACATATGCGCTTTCAAATTTGATGCTAATTATGCAAAATAGCATATTTCAAACATGGTTTATTAAAGAAGTTACAACTTGTTTTGGCTATAAAATAGATTTTTAATTCATTTAGTTTATCAGGATGTTGAGTTTATCTTTTTATTAATTAAGAAAATTTGAAAGTCACATTATGTATAAATGTGTCAGTTGACAAGTACATTCTTTTTGACTATAAAATACATTTTTTAATTTATTTATTCTATCAGGATGCAGAATTTATCTTTTCACTAATTAGGACAGTTTACAAGTCACATTAAGTATAAACGTGTCAGTTAAGAAAGACATTATTTTAACTGTTATACTTAGGAAACTGAAATTAATTACATTTAGTACATAAAACTTTTATTTAAGTTTTACTAACAAGGATAATGATTTCTTTGGAAAATATTTTAACTATTAAATGAAATTAAAATGTTAATTTTATCTTACTATTTAATGTGAAATTTAAATTAGGAATTAATTCAATATGAATGAAGAAATGTATTTATGGATTAGATAATTTTATTTTTAGTGCAACGTTTCAATATCCATGTTCTTGTTTTTAAACTTAAATTTTGGAAAATCTCTTTTTACTATCCGTTGGATACGCATAACTAAACCCCACATAAAAAATCGCTTTTCTAATATAATTTTGAGCAGATTTAAGCTTGGAAACTTTTTTTTCTAACCACCCCATACCTACGGAGGGGTAGAAAGTAATTTCACAAAATCTCTCTCTTGTGTGTGTACTGGGTGGATACGCATAACCAATCGACATAAAAAAGTCGTTTTTCTGAGATAGTTTGGAGCAGAGGTAGCCTTGAAAACGTAATTTCTTATAATCTTTTTAGGGGGGGAAGGGAGAAATTCCATAAAATTTCATTATAGTACATGTTAAATAGGCCTAACCAACTCACACATAAAAATTAATAATTGTGAGATAATAGCAAAATTACATTTGGAAATATTTTTATCCCCTCGATCCCTCGATCCCTCGATCCTCTATCGCAAAGGGGAAGAATTTCGTAAAATCCTGGTACTATAGTTATCGGATACATATAAATAATTTACGCACCAAAATATATGACCGTAGCTGGCCTAGATTTCTCAGAACGAATTTAGGGCTGAAAAGAGGGGGGAAGTCTTGAACTTGCCCCTTGTAACCCCCCCCACCACCACCACCACCACCGCCACCACCACCACCGAAATCGAAAATGATGAAAAAACAAAAGTGGGTTTTGGGAAATATTCTAAAGAAAACGTATGGCTTTTTCAGTACCATTTTTCCTAAAGGTCTTCTCAAAAATCCGAAAATTGCACCCCCCCCCCCCGAAAATGATTTCCCTTCTCCCTTTCTTAAAATTTGAAAATTCCAAAATCGCAGAAAATGCTTTCTTGTATTCAACTCTACTCTCGTCATGTGCAAGTTCTTCACCGTGAAGTAATTTGGAGATGATTTATGATTACAAACAAGTTTTCGCCTCCTGCCTCCCCTGGAGAAAAGCAAGGGGAAATTTTATAAAATTCCATTTCTATAGGTGTCAGATACATATAAACAAACCACCCACTAAAACTCTAGACCACAGCTCGTGTAATTTCCCCAGACAAATTTAGCGCTAAAAGGGTTTATTTAACAAAATAGTATTAAATGTACTTTCTTTATATGGGAATTATTGCGAACGCTCGAATAATTTTGTTGAAGACTGTATCTCTCGGTATCGAAAATCTTTGATAAGCCATCTTATCATCATTTCTTCTTAGAAGGTGCCCAGCCCAGCTCCATTTTAACTTCTTAATTTCAGAAGTAACAACAGTAACTTTTATTTGCTTCCTAATAAAAGTTTTTCGCTTTCTGGCTCTTCCAATGAATCATAACATGCATCTCTCTATGTTTCTCTTGGTTGTTCGAAGTTTTTGTATAGTTTTACACTTTAATGCCCAAGTTTCCGAAACAGAAGTTAATACAGACAACACGCACTAATCAGAAATTTTTCTTTTCAAACAAACTGAGAGATCTCTTTTCAATATAGCGCTTTTCCTACCGAATAATCTCAGTGGACGTTTAAGTCGGTTTTTAATTTCTTCCATGATGTTCCCGTTCATCGTAAGGACTTTTCCTAAGTAAGTATAACTGCATACTACTTCTAATTCCTCCGAGTCAACAGTGATATACAGTGAAGGAACAGTGGAATGTACATGACTTTTGTTTTCTCGAGGTCCATTTTCAATCCTACAAGCTTATTTTCTTTCTTTATCAATATTTGTAACCAAATATCCTTAAAATTTAAATGAAATTTTATTAAACTTGACGCTATACGTTTGAGCTATTTTAATAAAACTAGTTGCAATCTAAGTAAGTGATTTATCTATTTATCAAAAGAGATCCTATCTGTATTTAACAATTTTTATCCCACCGGGAGTTTCGAGTCACATAAAAAAAAATCGGGATTTTTAAGTCCCGTCGGCACTTTTAAGTCCCAGTATTAAATAAAAAAAATGAAAAAATTGTAACAGTTTTCTATATTTAACATGAGATGTTTCTCATGCATAAAGAAATATAATAAAAAAATGTTTAAAACTATTTTTCTAAAAATAAGGTAATTTGGGATATAAAGGGTTAATGTTGTCATTGAACTAATAAATTTAGAGAGTAATATAACAGTAAAAACACGGAATTTTGTGATGAGATATAAAGTATAATATAAAAAGTTTATAAATAATAAAATAAAGCACACACAAAAATTTTATATAAGAGAAAATGAATAGTTAGAATTAATCATCTTAATTTTATAATAGGGAAAATTTTTCAATTTACCTTTAAAGCATTATTATATTTTCTAATGAACACAAAGGAACTATATATTATTTTTCTTTTTTTTTTTTTTTTTTTTTTTTTTTAATATTTTAGTACAGAAAACTTTCTTTTACGGGATTTTTACTGAAAAAGTGTCCTAAAAAGAAAATTAAAGTAGATTAAATGTGCAAATTAGACCACTGTAAAATAATGCTTTATCAATTGAGAACGGTTCCAACACTCCAATTTGTGTTGTTAATTAAAAAAACAAAAATGACAGCATGCATATTTTATACATATTTAAAAAGACTTAGTAGATTGATTAGAAAAGACTTAAAAAAAAAAAAAAGAAAAGAAAAAGAAAGAAAGAAAGAGAATATTTCAATTACATTGACACAAAATAAAAATAAAACAGTGTCAATATTAAAATTAAAATTTAATAACATACTTAAAATTCGAATTAACAAACTCAAAGTATTTAAGTTTTAAAGTTATTTAAAGTTTTGTTTTAACTTAAAGTATTTATTGAAAATAAAAAAGGGCAAGTTAATGACAAATTAGTTTTTTAATGTATGCATTAAACAACTGAAAACTATTAGGATGAAATTTTCACAGCAAAATACAAAAAGCTAAGCAAAAAAAAAAAAAAAACTGTGAAGAAGATTACATATTCAAATTACAAACTATTTAGAAAAAAAAAACAATTGTTTACAGAAGAATATGATTTCCTTTAAATAAACACTTTCTTTATGCTTAACATAATGCTATTAATGTGAGTGAAGAATATTTTTTCATTTTGATTGGTTCCAACTGATTCTCTTTTAACGAAAATGAAAATCACTGTAAACATTAAAGTAAAGAGTTTTTTTTTTTTTACTTAATGCATAGTAAATTTTATGCATAAATTTGTTTGTGATTAAACTATTGCAAAGGCAGATAAAATATTTTAATAATTGGAATTTTACTTAATAAAAATATTTTGAAAAATGTAGTTTTAAAAGACGTAAAATAGGGTTTAAGAGGTTAATTTTATTTATTTAATCATTTTAATCACGCAGCACTATCAAATACAATACACTTTGATTAATGTTTTGTTTGAGTAGGGTTTTACGTAAGCGACATTTAAAAAAAGAAGAAAAGCTTTAGGATAATTATTTTTGTTTTTGCTGAATAATAATTAAAATCCTAGATAAAATCGATATTAATTTATGATATCTTATAAAAAATAAATAAATAAATTCATAACAATATAAATTTTTATAGAAATTTCATTAATATTACTTAATTTTTCTAAAACGTTATTTTATATATGCATATATACAGAGTTTTCAGTGTTCTTAAAATTTTAAGCACTTTTTATTATATTTTGAACTCTATTTCACGGCAATCATTTTTTAAATAGTATTATAGAGCTGAAACTCTTTAAAAAAAAAATATATATATATGTGTATGTAATTTTCTGCAATATTTTATTAAGATTAAATAAGAAAAAAAAAATTTCAAGAAAAGAGTTTGAGAAAAAGGCAGGTACTAAAAATGGTTCGAAAAAATAAATTTTAAAGTTGGCATGTCATATTTGTGACTTTGCAGACATGCCAACATTTTAATTTCTTCTGAAGCAGTGTTAGTAATCATCCTTTATTCACAAGGTTTTTACTTTATATTATTCGAAACAAACATTAACATTTACGTAGGTCCTATTAATTACAAGTAAATTAAATTAAAAAAAATCTTTTTTATGAAGTCCCAGTGCAATTCTAAATCCTTGTGATATGCTCTAACTCCCCTAAAAGCTGTACGTCTAGTGTTCAATATTTGTAAAAGTGTGATGACTCTTGTAATAATATACATAATGATTCATGTAAGTGTCCATTTCGAAGAAATAGTACTGATTTTAAAAATTTTAAATATATACACTGAAAAAAAAAGAATCTGCTACTGACAACTAGAAAATAAATTGTGTTTGTAGTTAAAAATACTTCCGTTTCATATTATAAATTCTAGTTCCTTTTGTTAGAGATTTCTAGAAACCCCAATCTAAAAAGATGCATTATACACAGTAATATTGTTAGCAATAGAATATAATAGCAGGAAACAATAGATTTAAGGGTCTACGACTCCATTTTTTAGCAAAAAGAAAAGAATACGCGTTTACCGCGGAAACAGTCATAGTGACAAGAGAAAAAGAGGAGCTTCATGAAACTAACATCTTACGAATGATTAACGGTACATTTTGGAACTTCTTTTTTTTTTTTCCTTTGCCAAACTAAATTTCATTGCCTAATAACTATTCTGGTAAAATATCAAGTCATTCTCAACAGTAGTTTTAAAATTATAGCATTTTGATAATTAATTACCCTGTACATATAAAATTAGCTGTGTGAAAGAAAGAGATTATTTTGTCATTGATCCATTGATTTTTTTTTAAACCTAAAAAATGATCTGTATTCAAGGTTGTAAGTCATAATATTTCACACAGTTTAGATGACCAAGTTTCTTTCTTACTAATTGTGAAAACCTTTTGTATTTTAAACATAGGAATTTGTTTTCAGATTAGCTTCCTTCTCATCCATCACGTGATAAAAACGACTACTAATTTTCACGGAGACATGTAAAATTCAAATTGAATCGTAATCTCAAAAAGCCATTACCATTATTGCTCTTTTTATAATCATTCCGCAGATTCCGAAGAAGACAAGTTTCTGTCATATTTTAATTCAGGTAAAGAATGGATTACCATGTACTGCTAAATTACATGAAGAAGAAGGTAAGTAACATCGTTCTTTTGGGTCAAAAAAAAATAAGAAGAAGAAAGGGAAAAAAAAAAAGATAAAAAGATAAAAACCTCTAAAGGTATTCAATATATCTTTCTAGATTCAATATATCATATGTATATTTTTAAATTATTTCAGCGATTTCTAAGAAAACCAAGTTTCTGTCACATTTCTACGGATGAAATGAAAATTACCAGTTAATGCTAATTATTCTAAAGATGATGATATTTCAGATAGAATGTCATTACAAAACATACAACTGTAATTTTTTATCAAAATCATTCTCGTACTTCCGAGAAAAACGTAGTTTTTACAATATTCTCGGACGAAGCGCTTGTTATTGTTGAATGCTAATTTCCTTGAAAGGTAAGTAAATTTTTTAAAGTATAGATCAAATTAAATTGTAAACTCAAAAGACCCCAATTCTAACTTTTTATTAAATCTAGTAGTTTATAGGAAAACCAATTCTGAGCCATATTTTGCCGGAGAAAGTGCAAATATCATATTAATTTTTCATCTTAAAAAATCCTGATTCTTTTTTTTTTTTTTTTTTTTTTTTTTTTTTTACTTTCCAGTGGTTTTTACAAAATTGCCGATTACCGTTAAATATAATTTTCCTATAAATGAAGGCGATTCAGTGTCAATAGTAAAAAGAAAAAAGCCCCCCAATTCAAAATTTTTATCAAATGTGTTCATGTAGACGCTAAGAACGAAATATTTTGCCGAAATATTTTGCCTCCGAAATATTTTGCCATGTGTTGTGTAAGGTGACTGCAAATTTTCGTGAAAATGGGAATATGTAACTTAGGTTTATCATTTCATAAAGCTTTTAACTCTAATTTTTTTTTACCAAAATTGATAGAACCATTTAAAAAAAAAAAAAAAAAATTAAAGATAAGAGTATAATATCAGATTGTCAACTGAAAAAATCTTAATCCAAAGTTTTTATCAATATCGTTGAATTGTTTTCCAAGAATATAAAGTGGATGCCATATTTTACAACATGCGTTATATGAGTGAAAGGTTAACACTGAACATTAATTTTCCTAAAATTTAGAATTTGTGTGAGATGTGTTTGTTATTTCAAAACATCTTAAATCTAAGCTTGTCTCACAATCGTTCGACAAATTTCCTATAAAAAATATATTCTGCCATAATTTGTCATGATTAACAGTTGACATAAATTTTCTTGTAGATAAGGATAATTTTATTAGAGTAGTCATTTCCAAACCCAAAACGTTATATATTTATGAAAATTGCTCGAAAAACTTCTAAAAACACGACATTTCTGCCATACTTCTGCACGGATAAAGTGAGCGTTCACACAACTGTGCAGTAAGCTCTAAATTACATATGATGAGATAAAAATTATATTTTGTCATTTATTTTTTGTTTTAAAGAATTTATAAACAATATATTTACGTATATAAAAAAAGTTTTGCTAAAATAAAAAGTAACTTTTACCATACTTGAAATGGTGTTCCAACTATACTTAATATAAAACATTAGTTTATAAGCAATGTGTTTCAAATTTACTGATAATTTTCGCACTTAATTTTTTATTAATCAGAATTAGTCGTAATCGAACAGGATAAATGCCTGTATAAATTGTTTATGGAAAATATTTACTAATCTTAATGAGCACCAATTGTATGATACCTAAATTTAAACACAATATTTCTCTAAAACTTATAATTCATTAAAATATTTAGTTGTTCTTCAACAACTTTTGTCCAAGATATTGCTCAAACATTCCAATTTTAGAAATTTATAAAAGTGCATAAATTTCCATACTATTTCTTTGACGTTTATTTAATAATGATTTTTAATTAACAGATTTTATAACAAATGTGCTTTCAAGTTATGATGCTAATTATACAAATTAGCATATTAAAAACATGGATTATTAAATAATTTACACCTTGATTTGATTGTAAAATTAGTTTTCAGTTCACATCTTTTTTAAGACTTGGAATTTATCTCTTCACTAATTAGGAAAATTTAAAAGTCACATTTAGTATAAGTGTGTCAGTTAAACAAACACATTCTTTTAACTGTGTTATACTTAGGAAACTGAAATTACTTAATTACATTTAGTATATTACACTTTTATTTAAGTTTTCCTAACAAGGACAGAATTTCTTTGGGAAATATGTTACCTATGAAATAAAATGATAAAATACATTTTATTTTAAAGAATTAATTTAAATCTTTAACGGGAAGTTTAAATTATGAATTAATTCAATATGAATGAATAAATGCATTTATTTATTTTTTATTAATTCAGCACTGAATATCCTAGTTCTTCTTTTTTTAAAGATTTTAAGCTTTAAAAAGTTAAAAACAAAATTATTCATTCCAAGTTAGCTAGGCGTACTTTACTTTGATATAATTGTTTGTAACTGTAACAAAATTCATGTGAAAAATTAATCCTTCATCGACAGTTTATTTCAATTATTGAGATGTTACCATTATATTATCATAATAGTATTTTTATTGATTATCATATTGGTAATATTTATTTATTTGCATATTTAAATAACTGACACATAATTTCCTATTTAATATATTTAAAATTTTTTAAACTTAATACACACACACACACACATATATTTATTTACTTTTGTTTGATTTCATATCGGTACAAACAAATAATTTTAAAATTCATCTTTGTCTTTTTAAGAATTTTTAAATATTGTTAAAAGCTTTTAGCAGGAAAAAAAAAAGGTAAAACAAACATACGCTGTTGACTTTACATGAATAGATTTCAAACCGACAAATCAATTATTTTTTAAAATACTTTAACGTGCCAAGAGATTAATGCCATAACTTTTGACTTTCAATATGACAAATGGAATGTTTCTTCCCAGTTAGTAGTACAATATGGCTATTTTAACTTCTGTTTTTATAAAAGAAAACTTTTCCTAAGAACTTTATTGAATTTCAAATATAATTAGCTTTACTTACCTATTTAGCTAAAATTATTAATGAAACTGTAAAAGTTTTAACCGGATGTGATGTTTTGCTCTATAGAAGAACTGGCGATTTCATAGTTTTAAGAAGATGCAAGTTTATGAATTTTTAACTTCTTTTACGATGAATAATTCATGTTGTTTAATTTAGCTGTCATTTCTACTTTTGTCTCATTTAAATAAATTTAAATATTTTGCTTCATTTTGCATTTCCTGGTTTGATTTATTGGAAATGTTCTTTTTCAAATTTTTGTGTGAAACTGTTTATAAATTCTAAAGTTTGTATGTAAATCACTATAAACTCGTATGTTCTATTTTTAGTTTTCTCACATTAAAAGCAACAACACTTTTGTTTCTCTGAAATCATATTCCTAATATATCTAAATGTTAACTGCCATTTTTTTTAAGGAAAGATTTTAATGAATAAAAAAAAGTATAAAGATATGTTATTTTGAGAAGAAAGGTCATAACACTTTCCCAACTTTATAAGACTATATACAAGAAGTGGAATTTGATCATGTTAAGCTTAGTTTATTTTTTTATATAAAACGTTTCTTGAAAATCTCTTTAAAATAATATGACTACTTTTTTATTCAACAATATTTTTTAAAAACAACAACAACGGGTTGTGTTACCTAAAATGTATTCCATTGTCAGATTTTAAATTTAACTAAATCTTAGTAATAATTTTAGCAAGCTGACATTTTTTAAAAACTAATTCTTTGTTATATATGATCATTACAGCAATATTTAAGGAACGACAATTAAATTCAAACAAACATTTTTGTTTTAGATAATATAAAATAAATAATTCTAATCTGATTATATTAAATTACATTAGTTACTTCTTAACATATAAAATTAAAAAATTTCTTAAAAGATACATGTTTACTTTTTAATTTTATCAAATTCATTAAAACCAACAATTTTTGTTAACAGGAAGATTTTAAATAATAAAGTTCAAATTTATCTAAACATTCAATTTGATTTTTTTAATAAGATAAAGTTTTCAAAAATAAAAGAAAAAATCTTTTACAATAGAAACTTTATTAAAATTGTATGCGTAATAGTTTATGGTAAAATTCAATCGAACAGAATTTATACAGAAAGATAATAGGTATACAGTTATTAATATTTTGCAAATTTAAAAGTATACAACTAGACAAATTCTGCAAAATAACTTGAATTTATTAAGATTATTGATTCGAATAAGACTTTGTAGCCACATGATACGATTTCCGAATACCAATATTTTTTATAAAGTTTTCTCCTTTTTTTAAATAGAAAACTGCGGCAACAGCTTACATAAAATTTCTATGAAAATATGCAGGTATCTAAATATTTCAACTTTTGTAAGCTACAATATGATATATAGAAGTGCAAATAAGACATAATTTTGAATCCATCTGAACTAGTCATGATAACAGTAAACCCTCCATTTCAACAACCTTATGTAAAGTAAAATAATACGATGTGACCTCACACGACTCTCTCGTATCCTGTATATTTGTACTATAAAGATAGATTATATATTAAGTGTTAAAATCAGTAGTGTAAGATAATTAAGTTCAATGTACTTGTAAAATATTCTAAAATAGTTTTAAAAAAAGTTTTATTTGACATATAATTCCTCAACCCCCGTTTAATTATACAGCTTACAATTACTTTTAAAATCAAAGCTATTATTAATTTGTTTTCAAACTTGCCAATCCTGATCAAATATTTAAGTGGTAACCTAATACGGACTTCAGAATACCAAATTTGAATTTTCTACAGTTATTTGTTTTTAAATTGTGCTGATAACAGATACACATACAGATTGATCACTAAAAATTCGACTTTGGTAATAAAAGTACCTCAGAACGTGATATTATATATAAAAAAAAAAAAAAAACTTTGTTTAAAGTATGCGAATGTAAAATTAATATTGCTTTCGGAGCAGTGTTCATCCTCATAGTGAAATATAACAAAGCACTTCTAGCAATTATATAAAATAGAAAGAACTCTTAGCTTTATCATAGATAGCCTTGTATATTGGCTATAATCCCTATGCATTATAAAAATTATTGTGTAGTGAGATTTAGTCTTACTTGAATAACATCTAACGCAAAAGGAATTACAATTTACAAGTATAGCCACAATATATACAAATACTTTGAGTCGCCCTGTAAATGAATGATGAATGATTTCCATACCACAATCTACACAAACCATGCTTTTATGAATATAATTTTGTTCATTCGGTTTTGTTTTGGTCAGCTTATAGATGTCACACAGTACTTACCAGAAAATTTCCCATAGAAATAATATATCTGAATTAACTTGAATGTCCCTGTATAGAAATCATTTGCTTTGTCTCAAAGAAAAGTTTAATGTAGCATACCTTATGATACACATTTAGAATACCAAGTTTGGACTTTCTGCTATTATTTATTCTTGAGATATGCTAACAACAGACAGACTCACAAACACACAGACGAAAAGTTTAGTGTAGCATCCCTAACTAATACGAATTTAGCTTACAGAGTTTGAATTGCTTGCTACTAATTGTATGTGAAGTATGCTGATAACACAGCATACACACAGAGATAAACCACTAAAAATATGATTTTTGGATTCAGGGAACCTCAATATATGTAAATATAACAAAAATTCAATTTCGAAAATATGACCCATAAGAAATACTTTCTCTAACATATATATCAGAAAGTAAATAATATGCTGTGTCATTCACACGACTTTCTCTTACCCTGTAATTTAATATTATAAGTACGGATTGGAGATTAAGATTTAAGATAACGAGTACTGTTATGTAAATCTTTGTTAAAACAATTCAAATTAGACTTCGGAACAGTCCGCCCTTAAACCCCTGTTTCATTATTCTACTTACAATCATAGAGACTTCAAATCTGTTATTAAGCTGAAAAATTCATTTAAATTATTCGGACAAATTTCACACGCATCATTCGTTGAAATTTATCGATCTTGAACAAACTTTTCTAGTAACAAACACATTCACTTCAAAATACGTCATTAGGATCGCCTGAAATTATTTGTTTTTAATTTACTTTAACAGATACAGGCAAAGATCAAACTATAAAACTTGACATGGGTATTCAGGAAACCTCAAAACGTGTAAATATACAGAAAACCAATCGATGAATATTTAGCTTAAAAGAATACATTATTTACCATATAGCTTTGAGGAATTAATTTCAATTCCTGAGCAGATTTCCTGGACATGGTAAAATATTATATGATATAGTACATTACAGTAAAGCACTTCCACTAACAAATAAAAAAACAATATTATGGCTTAAATATTGGCACCCTTGTATATCTTCTGAAAATTACTTACACATCACATGGTGCATATGAATATAATCCTATATTAATAACACAGAGCGCAACCTTACACTTCCATTAATTTTCATGTAGTGTCACATTATTATCCAGTTCTTTTGTGTAACCCTATAAACGAACAGTGAATGATATTCATACCATATTCAACCGGAAAAATGTTTATACGCATATAAAAATATATATTCGTTCTATTTGGCATTGGGCAGTCTATAGATGGTAAACTCTATCTACCCGCAATTTCCCCCATAGACGTAATGTGTTTGAATTCTCTTGAATGTCCTTGTACACGAACAATTTGCTTAATCTCAATGAAAAGTTTGGTGTAGCATCCCTATATAGTACACAGTTAGAATACCAAGTTCGGACTTTCTGTTACTACTTGTTCTTGAGCTATGCTGATAACACACTGACCAGTCACACACACAGACCATTTGCTAAAAACATGATTTACGGGTTAATGGGACCTTAAAAACGTGTAAATATAACAAAAACTCAATTTCGAAAATTTGACTCCAAAACAATACTTTTTCTACCCTATGAGTAAGAGAAAGGAAAAAGATAATGATAGGAAACGAGTATTTCTAATGCCTACAGTTAAATTTATATAAAATAATTTTTTACTTAATCTTACCCATAAGGTAGAGAAAGTGTTGCTTTTGGGTCAAATTTTCGAAATTGTTTTTGTTATATTTACATGTTTTCAGGTTCCCTGAACCCGAAAATCATTTTTTTTGCGGTTGATGTGTGTGTCTGTCTGTCTGTCTGTTTTCAGCATATCGCAAGAACAAATAGTAGCAGAAAGTCCAAGTTTGGCATTCTAAATGTTTGTCATATAGGTATGCTACGCAAAGCTTTTCGTTCAGATGAAGCAAATGTTTCGTGTACAGGTACACTCAAGAAAATTCAAATACACTACGTCTATGGGCGAAATTACAGGTAAGTAGAGTTTCACATCTATAGACAACACTAGACCGAATGAAATTAACACACATTTTTTACATTTTACAGAGTATATATATATATAGGAAATATATATATAGGAAAAATGTGGACGTGTGCTTCAATAATTTTGCTGTTGACTGTAGCAACGGTTTTTCCTTCCTACCTATTCATAATACAGAATACACTAAGTCTACAATGGAATTTTCTTTCCTTTTTATAAAAGAGAAAGGTAACTAAATTAAAACAAATTTTTACTTGAATAAATGTTCTATAACTAACTAGAAATACATGAATAATGTCTTTATTTCGCATAATATAACTTTTGTGAAATCAAAGAAATATGTATATTTCTTTACCTTATGCTATTTTAGGATTGAGTATGGTAAAAGTATAGAAATCATCTGTGAAACATTCCTCATTGAAATTTAACTACATACCAGATTCGTTTTATAAAGATTTTGAGTGACTATTTTTAGCTTGAATATTACTTTTTAATCTTTTACACAATATTTATACATTAAGCCGTTTTAGGTTGAGTAGTATAGTAGTTAGTATGAGATAAGTAAGTAAATGATCTATGGGGCATTTTTCTTTAGAAATATTACATGCCATATTCGTTTGCCAAATACGTCGAGTGTCTGATTTTCTTTTTAACGTTACTTTTTAATCTTTAACACGAAATATTTTTTTAAAGCTATTTTAGGATTGAGTATGAGATAAGTATGAAAGGCATTAAAGGAACATATTTCTTTTGAAGTTTGAATATATGGCATATTCGTTTTCCCAAGGATTTCAAGTATCTACTTTTATCTTATATTTTACTTTTTCATGATTCACACAAAATACAGGGTAAGTCAAAATGGATATAGCGAATAAAAACGGCTATAACTATTTAATGGAAAATAATTTATCGATAAGATTATCACAGGATGTAGATGGAACTTCAAAATTTTGTATGCATACGTCATAGATGTTATATGTAACTTCCCTTGGTCACACGGACAACATCTAGGCGGTGGTCCATTTCACGCCATACATTCTGAAGCATTTGTTCAGTCACCGACGCAAGTGAATTACAAATGCGTACTTTGAGTTCTTCAATTCTAGCGGCTTTTGTAATTTTTTTTTTTTTTTTTTTTTTTTTTTAGAGTTTAAATAAACTCCGGAAGAGGGGCCTAGCATAGCTGGAATCGCACGACACTGCTCCTAGAGCGGTGAGCGGCACCTCTTCCCTGTTAATTGTTTTGGACATGGGGAGCACATACAACCTGTCTTTCACATAAACCCATAGATAAAAATCGCAGGGTCAAAGTAGGCATTTGTAATTCGCTTGCGTCGGTGACTGCAAACATGCTTCAGACTGTATGGCGTGAAATGGACAACCGTCTAAATGATGCCGAGTGACCAAGGGAAGTCACTTAGAACATCTATGACGTATGTATACAAAGTTTTGGAGTTCCGTCTACATTCTGTGTTAATCTTATCGATAAAATCTTTTACATTAAATAGTTATAACCGTTTGTAATCGCTATATTCATTTTGACTTACCCTGTATATTCATTATATTGCTTCCTAGATAAGCAGCATAAAACATAATATCAGCACATTTTTATATTGAAACAAATTTTTTCGAAACGATAAAAAATCTTTACATTGAAACATTTTATTACATGTAATTTATAACTTGAAATTAAATGAATATCGATTTCTGAAAATAGATATATAGTATAAATTTTTCGCTCAAAGAAACGCTTGATAATGAGACTATACAATGACTGCTTTCGGAGAATTGTTCAAATGTTTGGGAAAACTTGTTTTCTACTAAGAGCATTTTTACTTTTTTTTTTTTCAATTGGCGTTAAAAATTGTACGTATACATTATTTTACATTTTATATTATTATTTCATCAAAAAGTGAATTTTGCATCGTTTCTTAGAGACGAATCATTTTTTATATGCTGAATTTAAAACTGCATTTTGTTTTATGTTAAAGGAAATATAATATTATGTTCCAAGTTAATGCATGTTTAATTTTTGTCAACTATATTCTAAAACACCTTGGCTAAAAAATATTTTTTCTAGATAACAAGTTTACTAATTAAAAGGTGAGAATATATCTTCTGGTATTATGCTTTTTCATATAAAACACAACTAAACTCGGTATATAAGAAAGTTACCTTAAAAAATTGCTTGATCAGTTGTGTTAGAAAACGTATACGGAAAATATTTCTACAAAATTTCCATTTGAAGACTCAAACCTTTCATCACTATTTTTTAACAAAAAATACTATTTATTCACAAAATGTAGAATAAAAAATCAGACAGAAATTGCTGAAATCTTGGCTACTATGATTTGCAACCATTAAATGTGTTTTTAAAAGTTTTAATTACTTCATTATGTACATAGTGCAGCCAAAAAAATTATTACATTACTGCTTTAATGTGACGAATACTCTTCATACTCAATTAAGTAAACGATGGCTACCTGTGGCCGGAAGGTGTTTTCTTCTGGGCTGGTAGACATGAAGTGACGGGTTACATCGAATGCCGCGCTCGTCAGCCTAACCTTTCATATTTTTCAGTGATTTTCTCTGAAACTTGAGTAAATACGTGTTAGGATTCCTTAGAAAATTACCCAGGTAGGCACTACCTTGACGCTTGGGGCTCTAGTATAGACATTTAGCCTTAATCCTATGACTACACCACCATCAGTAAATGGTAATGATATTTTTCATACCCAAAATTAAATAAATAGTACAACTGCAATGCGGAAATATATCTGAACATTTAGAAAGTGATTACCAAAATCATAATGTTTTTGTATAAGTAATGGCATATGGAAAGAAACTCAATTTTTTATGGTTTATTGGACAAAACATGCATTAAATATAATTTTATTATCTGAACCTTAATTAAAAAATACTTTATTGTTATATTAAGTAACATCCGATGAAGCTGGGAAAAATCTAATCCAAAGTACGACTTTATTTAAAAATTACACATTTTTTAACTAGAAGATAAATCATCCATTCTTATTTACAAACACGTAAAAGTCTTTTAACCACACATATATGAATATAAATCATTCCCATTTCATTCATGACACAGAAAAAGAATAGCTAATGATTTTTTTTTAGCTGTTCAACAATAAATGTCACTCAGTTTATATACATTTTATTTAAAATTTCTATTATTTAACAAAATAAATGAAACTGTATTTTTATTTCACTTATTGTAGCAAGAGCGTATTTGCGGACTTGTTGATTGCAAATTTTGGTGAATATTTGATATATATACATATATATATATATATATATATATATATATATTATGTTTTAGCTCTTGTAATCCGCCATTAAATCTAGATTTTTTATGTGAATCTGAAATCATACCACAAAATAACAGAAATTGTACAACTTACCATTCTTTAATTTGTTATATTGTTAATTAAATTTATAACAACTCAGACTAATAAAACAACTTCAGAATATCAAATTTTAAAAATATCGATTAGGTGCAAGCTTAACATGTATGTTTTTTTATTTATTTTATAATAATTTATTTTTTAATGAAATAATGAAAATAAATTTTAAAAATGTGTTTTAGCTCGAATAATACGCGCTTATATAAAAACTTAAGGAATCTAGTTTGGGTATTAATGTAACGTGTATGTTTCTTTATTTATTTTTTAATAATAATTCATTATTTAACAAAATAATAAAAACACTTTAAAAAATGAGTTTTAGCTCGATTAATGCGCGCATATATAAAAATTTAAAGAATATCGATTGGGTGCAAACGTAACATGTATGTTTATTTATTTATGTTTCAATAATAATTCATTATTTAATTAAATACTAAAAATAAATTTTAAAAATGAATTTTAGCTCGATCAATGCGCACTTATATAAAAAATTTAAAGAATATCGATTGGGTATAAATGTAACATGTATGTTTATTTATTTATGTTTTAATAATAATTCAATATTTAGTTAAATAATAAAAATAAATTTAAAAAATGAGTTTTAGATCGATTAATGCGACCTTATATAAGAATTTTAAAAATATCGATTGGGTATAAATGTAACATATATGTTTATTTATTTATTTGTTAATAATAATTCATTATTTAATAAAATAATAAAAATAAATTTAAAAAATGTGTTTTAGCTTAATTAATGTGCGCTTATATTAAAAATTAAAGAATATCAATTGGGCACAAATGTAACATGTATGTTTATTGATTTATTTTTTAATAATAATTCATTATTTAATAAAATAATAAAATAGAGTTTTAAAGATGCGTTTTAGCTCGATTGATGCACGTTTATGTAAATAAACAAAAACATTTTATATAATCGGTGCAATATTTCCATTTTCTAACACATTGCAAAATATATTTATCATTAAAATTGTAAATTTAAATGAAATGCATTATTTGTCCTTTATAAAACCAGTACGTTAATTTTAAATTGAAATTTATTTAGATTGTATTTATCTTAGATTTTTTTTTAATAATTCATATGATTAATATAAATCATTTGTTAGTTTTTAGAACCCTTTCATTCCAAAGATGGGTTTTTCGAACAATTAAACTGTTTTCTATGATGAAGGACCGGAAGTAAAAAATTAATATTGCAAATTTAATTATTTTAGATTATCTCGACATAACAGTGAAAGAATATGTTTAACGAAAACATGAACATTTAATATAAATTTTACATTTTCTTAATTAGAAAATAGTTAAATTCTAATTACTGTCAAATCTAAAGAATGAGAATTAGTTTTACGTTCCAATTAAAGTGCAAATCGTTGAATAATCACGATTTTAATATGCTGATTATTTTAAATACTTTTTGAAAAGATATTTATAAAAATAGCTGTTAATTAAAGTCAAAATTGCAAATCTATAAAATCATAGAATAAGTTAAAGGATAAAACAAAAGAACAAAAGAACTAACACAATTGTCATTCAAGCTCGGTTTTTATGTTTTTTAAAATTTATATAAATATTTATTGATGATGGAAGTATTATAGTCACGAGAAAGATTAATTGATTTTCAGTGTTCTATTTTTCTAGAATGTTTTTTTTTTATGGGGGTGGGGGGTGGGTGGGGGGGGTGGGGGGAGTGTAATCACAGTGAGCATGTGAAAGAAAAGAGATAAAGTTTTCTGTGTCCAGAACCGGTCATGGTGTTTAGACATAAAATAAAGCATACAAAAGAGGATGAGAGTAATTACTTTAATCTGGAAAATTATTTTCAACGAATTCGATTGCAGTGAATATTCGACTGAAGAAAGGATCAATCGAATCACCTCCCCCCCCCCCTAATCAATATACCGTGAAACGATGAAGCAAACGAAAGTATCATTGATGTGCATAAAATTATTTATAAACATCGAAGTGTTTTTCAATCAAATAGTGCATATAAATGACGCTAAGTAAACGACAGACGACTTTCCAATGGTTTCTTTTAAACTAAAATGTTATCTGTACGCAAAGTTCTGAGTTTCATTCGTACTCATGTTGCTATAATGAGCACAAGTGAAACAAGGTTATCAAACACATATAACGCATTTTAAATAAAATAATTCTTTTTTTTTTTTTTTTTTTTCTTTAATTCCTTGCTTCCGTCTCAGCGAGGTTTACCAGTGAATAATAATTTTGCTGAAGATAAAGAGAACTGAAGCTACTATATATATATAATTGTTCGTGTAGTTTTCAGAGGAATAGGTTTGTGTTATATTTCGTTAACGGTGGAGCACGGAGTCCTAGAATACTACTAATGTAACCATTATAAGGTCCATATCTAATGCCATACTTTGAGATTTAACAGTAAACAATGATTTCATGAGGATAAGTACAGTTCAGACAGGTTTGTCATTTTTAAAAAGCCTTTACTGTTACATTTTTTATGAAAATTGACAATATATGAAGAGATAAATTTCTCAAATTCGTGTTTTGAGGATTTATAAAAGTTCATATATTTAAAAATTATTTTTTTGACATTTATCTAACAATAGTTTTTAATTATCAACTTTTATAACAAATATCCTTTCAAAATTTGATGCTAATTATGTAAATTAGCATGTAGTTTGTCAGGATGCAAAATTCTTTTTTCTCTAATTAGAAAAATCTGAAAGTTACATTAAATATAATTGTGTTAGTTAACAAACATATTCTTTAAAATGTTATATTTAGGATACTGAGAATTATTAATCTTTGTATATTACACTTTTATTTAAGTTTTCCTCAGAAGGAGAAAATTTCTTTGGAAAATATTTTAACTCAGAAATTAAATGAGAAAACGCATTTTATTCTAAAAAATTCACTTAAATCTTTAAGGTGAAGTTTAAATTATGAATTAATTCAATATGAATGAATACATGCATTTACTTATTTGTTGTTAGTGCAGCATTTAAACATCCTAGTTGTTCTTTAAAAAAATTTTAAGCATTAATAAGTTAAATAAAAAATTAGTTGTTCATGTGACAAAAATCCATGTGTTCATGTTGTTCAAAATTCATGTGACAAATGAATCATTCATCTATTGTTTATTTCAATTCATTCAGATCTTGCCATAATATTATCACAATATTATCATAATAGTATTATTATTGATCATCCTACAGTTATTATCTACCCATTTTAATATTTTTAATATCCAACATTTTCTGTTTAATAAATTTAATTTTTTGAAACTTAATACACATGTTTAATTATTTATTTATTTATTTTTTTTCATATCGGTACAAACTAATAATTTTTAAATCAAACTTTATCTTTTTAAGAATCTTTTAAATATTGCTAAAAGCTTTTAGAAAAAAAAAAAAAAAAAAAAAAAAGACGAAGAAGAAATGAGTTTTTGACTTTACTTGAATAGATTTCAAACATATAAATCAATTAATTATCAAAACTCCTTTAACGAGAATGCGATTATACACCACAGAAAAATTAATGATATAACTTTTGACTTCCAGTATGACAAATGTGTTGTTTCAGCTGAGTTAACAGTGCAATATGGCTATTTTAACTTTTATTTTTCTAGAAAAAACTTCCTTTAAGAACTTTCTTGAGTTAAAAAATTCACCTGTTTTACTTACTTATTTAGCTGAAATTCCTTAATGAAAAAGGTTTAGGGGAAAGTACCCCAAAACGGGATAGCTTATCTATTCTTCGCTTTATTTCTTATTGTGTACAAGGTACATTCCAAAGCTAGACGGCATTTAAAAGTATACACCTTTTCAACTACTTAAAATACCTTTGTCACATTTGTTCAATAATATTTATGTGAAAAATACTGGTTTCACAAAGTGTTACACGATCCCGTTTTACCCTACCAAGGGTGGGTAAAAAGGGATAGGGATTTTTATGTTATTAGGTTTTCGCTGATTTTAATTTTGATTTAGTTTTTAGAACAAAAATAGGCTACGTTTTTATAGGAAGAAACTTTTTAATTGTAAATTTGAAAAATTACATAACACAGAAATGTGTCTTCTTCTTCTGCTCTGGAACAGGCTTCGTGGGCCCATCCCTGGCAGCTCGAACATTGTATCCAGCCTTCTCCAGATTTCGATTCAAGATACAGAGCGTTGCAGAAAATACATGCTTCATCTTTTTCAGCTTCATCTTCTGAAGTCGACGACGTCCAACCTTGGCTAACTGATGCTTTTTTAAAGGTTTTCTTATGTTAGGCCCATTTTCTTCGATTTTTGCAAATGATGATTGTGGTTTTTTTTAAGTTCAGAGTAACATTTTTTAACTTTATCTGCCTGTTTTGCATCTCCACTTGGTTTTCTTTTACGCCTTGTTTATTTTCTTTTCGGAACATTCAAGAGACTTGTTTTGGCAGCCCTTTTTTTCAGCTTTTGGGTTCTTTCTCGTTCTTTTTTTTCACGCTCTTCTTCTTCCAACTCAATTTATATGGGCTTCCTGTTTAATTGCTGTTTTCCCTTTTCTCCTATCGTGTTTATTTTGAGGTCTTGGTCCAATCACTCGTGATGGAGATAGAATTTCTTTTGTGATATAGAAAATGGCAGTGAAGGACGATAGTATAGCCCAAGTCCTTTGTTTCCTGTTGAAGTGGATGGTTGGATAAGTCCTGCGTTTGTGCTAGTGTTATCGGTGCCCCCATCACTAGGTGATTCATTCAATACTGTCTCTAGTGATTGTGATGACTGCAAACTCTTAGATGCTATGACTGAACTTGAAGATCCTTCGGATCTGGCCTCGTTTTGTTGCAGATTTAATGGTTGTTGGGACGTCCTGTTCTGAGCATCCGGCAACGGGTGATCTGTTGGAAGAGAAGGAGCGAAGAGATATTCAGGAAAGACATCTGGGTTATATGGAAAAATGCCTGTTTTCCTGAACCCATTCACAGCAGTTTGGACAAGAGCTGCTCGTTGAAATGCTGCATTGAACATCTTTCCTACCGGGATGGTTGAACATCCACTTCCGAACTTCTTGCTCATAGGAGGTGCTCAATGGAGACATAACTGTAACATCTAATGGCTGAAGCCGATGAGTAGTGTGGGGAGGGAAAGTCAGCATGATAACATTTTTTTCTCTTCCCAGATTTATTAGTTCGATACTTTTAGTGTGGCTGCAGTGACCATCAAGCAACAGCTGAACAAGTCTTTCACTGGAAGGATTTGCTATCTGAACGAATTTCTTGAACCACACAATGAATGATTCCTTGTTTATCCAGCCTGTCTTGTTGTATGCCGCGAAAGAGCCTGGTGGAGTATCATCCATTAGCCTTGGGTTTTCCCTTTGCCTGGGGAAGACAAACATGGGAGGAAGATAATTCCCTGCAGCACTTACAGAGGTTTCTACTGTGACCAAGACTCCTCGCTCACCTGATGTCAAACTTCCCACTTGCTTTTTACCTCGCAATGCAAGAACTTTAGAAGGTTTGTTAGGAACTGTGAGAATCCCAGTCTCATCAACATTGTAAATGTCATTGGGAGCAAACTTATACTTTTCATAGAGAGAGGCCAATAGGTCATAAAACGTTTTCACGACAACGTGATTGAAACCTTTTGCTGTAGCCATCGATGTAGCTTCAGGGTTTCTCAGACTAAGGGTTTTATTTCTTCCAAGAAAATTGTACAACCAGTGCTTACCCGCCATTTTTTAACGGTGTTAAATTAGTGCTGAATATTGTTAATTTCAGATAACTCAAAAGCTAGGATTCTCAAGTCGGTTGGGGAAATTCCAAAGAGCATTTTTTCTAATATCAGTACATGTTGAGCTAGCTTTTTTTCCTGATCTGTAGTAAAGACGTTTTCAAACCTGCCCAGCTTTTTTACAGCAGCCACTTCTGGTGTCAAAGCATTTAAGCGAGCTTTTTTCACTTTTCTCTCCAGTGTAGATTTGGGGACATTAAATGAACGGGCAGCTTTCTGAAAACCCATCCTCCCTTCTAAAACTTCTCGAACAGCCTCTGCCATGCTCTGCTCGTCCCAGCTATTTCTAGATGAAGTTCGCTGATAATTGCGAGGCATCTTGTATTCTGAAATCAAAATAAACTATTAGCTTTTTAAAAATTGCCAAAGAAAATGTGGTCAAAGTTTAGTTGTGATTAGCTTATGTTTTTATAATATTATAGTGCGCACAACGTGTGGTTTTCTGGTTTATCTTTGTATAATCCGCCCCCTAAAAAAGATTTTTAAAAAACTCAACTTTTTTTAATTTAAAACTTAAATTTTTGGTCAAAACATTTTTCTGACTTACAGTTTTAACCTATAACTATTTTTGTACATAAATCAGGCCAATTATTTGTACCCCAAAAGTAAATTATTTTATTTCGAAAATATAATTATTTAAAATTAAAATAAATTGTTGTAATTGATTATACATATTTTAATTCATTACTTATTTCAATTAAAATAATTTAAACACATTGCCAAAACATTAATGGAAATGGTCGGGTAAAACGGGACACATCAAAATTGTATCCCGTTTTGGGCACCCCAAAAGTGTCCCGTTTTGCCCGACCGTGATGCTTTTGACAACATAAATGGCTGATCCCTGAACCGTCACTCGCTAGCAATATTTAAATACATGAAATTGTTGTTAAAAGAGCTATGAACAAAACACAGTACTTACCGGAATTGTTCCGAAGGACGGAGAAGCACAAGGATAGTTGTTCTGCAGTCGAAAAAAGTACAAAGTAAGTAAAAATCTCACTTGAAAACTATGAAAAAATATTACTTTGCGAAACAAGAGGCTAGCGTTGAGAGATCAACTCAGAATGCTGTCATGGCGGTCGGGAACCAGTTTAGCCTTTCTCCCGCGAGGTAGCCCCACCAGTCAAGATACGAGGCTCAATATCCCGTTTTGCCCGCCTATCCCGTTTTGGGCAACTCTCCCCTACCCTAATGTAATGTTTTGCATTGTAGGAAAACTGACGATTTCTTAGTTTTAGGCAGATGACAGTTTATTCATTTTAAACTTATTTTGAGATGAATAATGCATGTTGTTTAAATTAGCTCTTTCATTTCTACTTAACTTTGTCATTTCTACTTTTGCCTCATTGAAATAAATTTAAAAAAGTATGCCTTAATTTGCATTTCCTGTTTTGATTTATTCGAATTGCCGTTTTTTTTTTTTTTTTTTTTTTTTTTTTTTTTTTTTTTTAATTTGTCTGAAACAGTTCTGTAACTTCTGGGTTTATGATGATGAGTATGAGGGTAAGTGATATGATCGCTGTTTAGTTTGAGCATATTAAAAGCAACACACTATTGGTTTGGTGATTATGATTTTTTAATATTACAGTCAGCAGCAAAATTTTAAATTCTGAAATTAAATAAGAAAACGCATTTTATTCTAAAGAATTCACTTAAATCTTTAAGTTGAAGTTTAAATTATGAAATAATTCAATATGAATGAATACGTGCATTTATTTACTTATTTATTTATTGTTATTAGTACAGCATTTAAATATCCGAGTTGTTTTTTTTATATTTTTTAAGAGTTCAAAAGTTAAATAAAAAATTGGTTGTTCATGTGGCAAAAATTCATGTGTTCATGTTGTTCAAAATTCATGTGACAAATGAATCCTTCATTTATTGTTTATTTCAATTCATTCAGATCTTGCCATAATATTATCATAATAGTACTATTATTGGTCATCCTATAGTTATTATCTTCTTATTTTCATATTTTAACTACCTAACACGCAATTTTCTATTTAATAAATTTAATTTTTTGAAACTTAATACACATACTTAATTATTTATTTATTTATTTTATTTCATATCGGCACAAACTAAAAATTTTAAAATTAAATTTTAAACTTTATCTTTTTAAGAATCTTTTAAATATTGTTAAATGCTTTTAGCAAAAAGAAAAAAAAATGCGTTTTGAAAAAAAACTTTTGACTTTCAGTATGACAAATGGGTTGTTTCAGCTAAGTTAACAGTGCAATATGGCTATTTTAACTTTTATCTTTGTAGAAAATCTTCTTTTAAGAACTTTCTTGAGTTTAAAAATTCACCTGTTTTACTTACTTATTTAGCTGAAATGCCTTAATGAAAATGAAAAATTTTAACCTTATGTAATGTTTTGCATTGTAGGAGAACTGACGATTTCTTAGTTTTAGGTAGACACAAGTTTATTCATTTTTAACTTATTTTAAGATGAATAATGCATGTTGTTTAATTAAGCTCTTTTATTTCTACTTATATCTGTCATTTCTACTTTTGCCTCATTTAAATAAATTTAAAAAGTATGCCTTATTTTGCATTTCCTGTTTTGATTTATTCGAATTGACGTTTTTTAAACCAATTGTGTGAAACTGTTCTGTAACTTCTTGGTTTATACGTAAACTATTTTAAAGTGGTATAATCGCTGTTTAGTTTCAGCACATTAAAAGCAACACACTTTTTTTTGTGTTGAAAATGAATTTTTAATATACAGCCGTCAGCAAAATTTTTCAAACGCTAGCAATAATTCGTAATTAAAAGATGCGCACCTCATACTGTTTTGTTAATTACATATTTCTCAAGTCCTCATTTTTACCTTTATGCAGTTTATAAAAATATAAGTTGGTGGTAAAAAAAGCGATCAAACTAAATAAAATCTATGAAAAATGTGGATGTGTGCTTCAATAAATTTACTGCCGACTGTATCTAAAATTTAAGTGTCATTATTATTAAACAAATATACAATAAACAATTTTTTATGTGACATGTATAAGAAGTGGAATTTGACAAGTTAATTGATTAAGTTGATTAAGTTAAACTTTTTTTTTTTTTTTTTTTTTTTGTGTGTGTGTGTGTGTATGTGACGTTTCTTTAAAAATCCTATTAAAGTGATATGATTAATTTTTAACATAATTAAGGAAAACGAATTATGTTATCCGAAAGGTATTGTATTTTATATTTTATATAAAATTAAATCTTTATATATATATATATATATAAATGATGAAATCTGCGAAAAAAAAAAATTGTTTGATATGCGATCTTTATTGCAGTATTTAAAAAAAAAAAAAAAAAATGAGAACATATTCTGAGCATTGGTATTTTTAATAGGAATATATAAAATAATGAACCCATGTTGACTGTATTAAACTATGTTGATAACTTTCGATAATTTTTTCACTAAATAATAATAATAATAATAATAATTGTTAAATTTCAAAGAGATGCGTTCACTTTTATATTTTGCAAATAATTATTAAAAAAAAAAAAAAAATACTTGTTAGCTAGAAGATTTTAACCCTTTAACCGTTGCAAACGGCTTTTTCCGTCACTTAATAGTTGAAAAAAAAGACTAATGTGACAAATTTTCGAAAAATATGATATTTTTTCCTAGGACATACGATTACTGAATATCCATAGATTTTAAAAACCAATATCTTTCATTCCTACTTCACTTAGTATTGATTTTATGAGTTATTAAACAGATACGCTAAAAAACTCAACACGGCTAAAGGGTTTTAAATAAGAAAATTTAAATATATCTAAACAAACGTTCAACATGTTTTCTTATAGTTATATAAAAATTTTTAATATAAGAGAAACATTCCTCTAAAATAATATTTTTAGTTTAGTTGCATGTTTAATATTATATGTTAAATTTATTATTTTACCGGAAAATAAAGAATATAAAATCATTTATCCTATACAAATTCAAAGTTATACAGATATTTAATATCTACAAATATTTAAAGAATACAACTGCTAGACAAAATCTCTAAAATAACTTGAATTCATTAGTGTGATTGCTTAAAATATGGCATAAGAGCCTAATTTTACAATTTTCAGATACCAATATTAGTTCCCCATCATTCTATAGGTATGGGGAACTTAGGTAATCGTGAAAATTTTTGACCTCGGTTTTTTGTCTTTTTTACACGTTTTCAGATGTGAGGAATCCGAAAATGACAAAAATTGTATGATGTCTGTCTGTAGGGTGTCTGTTAGTCGTTAGTTTGTTAGTCTGTGTACACGATATCTCAAGAACAAATTATCGCAGAGAGGTCAAAACAGTTTTAAAATATTACTTTTGACACTGGCAAGAACCATATTCATTTCCAATATTCGAAATTAAAAACTTCGTAAGTTATTAGAAATTTACGACTTTGTTAACATGGTAGAATAGGACAAAAATTCAATTAAACGTGCATTAAATGGAAACCTTTTACTGAAAAAATGTCAGACCAGATTTAAAATATCGGTTTTGATGCCGGAATGAACATGAGTAACTATAAACTACTTTTCTACTATCAGACTATTATCAGACTACTTTTGAAATATTATTTAGGACACTGGCATGGATATTAATGACTGTGAATTTACCAATATAAAAATTTCGTAAGTTATTGGAAATTTACGAATTTCTTAACATGGCAGAATAGAACAAAATTTCGCATAAACGTCAATCTTGAGGGATATTTTCATCGCAAAGATGTCAAACCACTTTCTAAATATTATTTTGGATACTGGCATGAATATTATGGTTTTTCCAATTAAAAAAAAAATCGTAAATTATTTGGAATTTACGATTTACTTAACATGACAGAATTAGACAAAATTGAGCATAAACTTCCATTTTGAGGATCATTAATACATTAGACAACTTCAAAATTACATTTATGATATTTGTTTGAACACGATTGAATACAAATATTCTTATAAGAAAATTTCGTAAATTATTCGTAATTTGCGATTTTAACAACATAGCGAAATTGTAAATTTTTCATATAATTATGAATTTTGAGGATTATTGCATTGGAAATAGTAGCATGAAAACTAAACAACGGAATTGACCCCGATAAAATAAATTAATAGATTAGAGTAAGATAAGTATATCGAAGTGAACGGTGGATGTCCTATTAGGCGGGGATTTCATTATGTCACTGTATCAAGCTTTCTTCAAATTCATTTCTTTTAACATGATAATAATATGTCTCGCACTAGAAATTTATGAGAACATAAATACGATGGGGAACTGAGCAGAGTCCACCTATGCCAACTAGTTTTTATAAGTTTCCTCCCTTTTCAATCATAGGAAACTGCTTCAAAAGGTCATACATTTTTTTATGAATAATTACGGATAGCTAAACATCTTAATGTTTGGTAATAATCGTAATACTCGTAATACGATGTAATACTCGTATATAGACGTTCATTTCAGAAACAAATTTAAATTAATCTATATTAGTTATGATAAAAATTAACCCTCCATACTAACAACATTATATACTATAATGAAAAATATAATAAAATGAATTGAGTTCTTATAATTCCTACAGTAAAATATATTTTAAAATACTTTTATAATAGTATGTACTCTTATTAGAATTTATTTTTACATAAATATTTTCAAACACATCTAAATATTTCTAATATGTGACTATTCAGACATTTTTCAAATACCTTAAACGACAGGTTTCAGTAATAAAATATTAAAATTGTGGCTTTCAAGCTTAAAAAAAAGTATTTAAATATACATATATATATATGTATGTATATATTGACATTACTAGCAAATTAACGATATTTGTTATTCTTTTACTCTGGTATGAAATTTAGAAATTTATTAATAACTATTTTCGAATATTTTATTTTCAGTTATTTAAATTCGGTTACAAATCTTTGAAAATCAGAAATAAGATCACCTATTTCTTAGATAATATGCCAATATATATATATATATATATATACAGTTATCCCATTCTACCCAACCATCTATTCCTTTCCCTTCTATGTACCAAATAGCTGTAGAACTCTTTTAATAAACATAATAATACGCAAAAAACAAAATGCATAATTGAAATTCATATTAATAGATATTTTTTTTAAATGAATGTCGTATATATAAGACATTTTTTTTTTTTTTTTTTTTTTTTTTTTTTTTTTTTGATTTCGTTGTGTATGAAGTAATATAAATAACCAAATTAAAGTTTCTATATTAGATAGAATTTAGGTATTATCTCTAAATTGCACATGACGAGATAAAAATTACATATTTTTTTTCAGTTGTTTTTTATATTAAAAAAATATATCAGTAGTTTAGAGGCATATAGGAGATTTTTCATTAAAGAAAAAATAACGTTTTCTGAGCTGAAATGGTGTTTCTTGATATAAAACATTACTTTATATAAATACTTGATATTATACAATAGTTTTATAAGCAATATGTTATAAGTTTCCAATAATTTATGCACATAATTGTTACATTTAAAATACCACGCTTCTGTGAAGTTTGACGTTACTGGCATAATTATCAAACAATTTCGTGGACAATGGAAGTGCTTGAAAAATTGTATAAATGGTTGATTTTATTATTATTATTATTATTTTATTAATCTACAAAGCGTACTACTTTAATGATATTTAAATTTATTGACAATGTTTTTCACAAAGTTGTAATTTATTAAACATTTAGTTATTCTCCAGCAATTTATATCCAAGATAAAGGTCTCAAATTCTTGTTTTGGCGAGTTATGAAACTGGTTAACTTTCCAAATTATTCCTTTGACGTTTATTCAATAATTAGTTTTAATTAACACCTTTTATAACAAATATCAGTTCAAATTTTGATGCTAATTATGCAAATTAGTATATTTCAAACAAGAATTACTGAGCAATTTACACCTTAGTTTGACTTTAAAATTAATTTTTAATTCATTTAGTTTGTCAAAATGAAGAACGTATCCTTTCACTAATTGAAAAAATTTAAAAGTCACATTAAATATAATTGTGTCAGTTAACAAACACATTCTTTTAACTGTTATAATTAGGAACTCGAAATTATTTACAATTAGTATATTATATTTTTATTTAAATTTTCCTAACAAGGAGAAACATTTCTTTGGAAAATATTTTAACTCGGAAATGAAATGTGAAAAGGCATTTTATTCTAAAAAAATAATTTAAATCTTTAGTGTGCAATTGAAATTAGGAATTATTTTAATATAAATGCAGAAATGTATTGTGTTGGCAACTAAGTTCCCGCCGTTTTTTAAATTGGAAAAATCTGTATGACAATAAATACTTTTGGCACGAAGTTGTACATCATTCGAAAGAGAAGAATATATTGTTCTATCTAAATATATGTTTCGTTGTTATTAAGATACATTTTCTTGTTATTTACAGATCATTAACATGGAATGTCAAGTTGAGAAGAATGAGCATTTTCGACACTTCCTTCTTTTTGCCTTTAATTAAGGTTCTAAGGCCGAAGAAGCTGCTCGCAACATTTGTGCTGTGTATGGAGTGGGTGCTATTGCTGAAAGAACCGCCCTTGATTGGTATGCAAAGTTAAAGACGCACCTCGTTCTGGCCGTCCAGTTGAGTTCGATAAAGAGCGATTGAACCACCTTTTTGCATGAAAATCCGCGTCAAACAACAAGGGAACTGGCAGAGACAATGGATTGCTCCCACACTACTGTAGAGAAGCATCTTCACACGATGGGCAAAGTTCAGAAGTGTGGAGCATGAAGTGTGAGGCTTAAACGGCGGGAATTTAGTTGCCATCCCAATATTTCCAGATAGGATGATTTTAGTTTTACTGTAACTTTTAAATATCCCAGGTCTGCTTTTTAAACTTAAACTTTTTAAGTTTTTAAAAGTTGATAGAAATTATCGATCAAAAAATAACCAGTTGTGCTTATGAAGGTGTTCACATATGTTTGGTTAAATTTTAATTGAGTTTTTAATTAAAATAAAATCTAATGATAAAGTAATGCATTATCGCAATATAAAAATAATTAAATTTCATGTGATATTTTATTCACATAATTTGTTTTCAGACATTTGAAGAAAGAATTGTTTTTTTTTAAGTGTCATTAAAAATTGCACAATTTTAATTATACATACGACCTACACTATTTATTAACATAAAAAATTAACACACATCATTCAGAAATCTAATTTGTATATGTTTTATATCTAAATTATAAATAAAATGTTTATCTTTTAAATAGAAAAGTAATTTATTTTATGGGATAAAAAGAAAATAAAATAATAATAATATCTAACGGAAATTCTGACATTAAACGTAATTATAAAATAAAAAGTGTTCTCAAATAGTCATAAAACAAGGAAACTCATTGTCAGAATTTATATTATTTCAACACAGGATGTAATTTATTTTAGATTGCGCAATATTGATGACTGCATTTCTTAACCGTCTCTTTCTCTTGTCTAACGGTAGTTTGGCAAAATGTTGGCGATTAAAGGGTTACTACAATTATAAACCGTCATTACAAATTCAAAAATTAACATTGTTTTATCCGATAAACAATGAAAGTATTTGGCACTATAATTTGGCTGTTTTTCTAAAATTTGGCTCTTTTTCTTCAGACATCTCAGATCTGTTCTGGTGTAGGGATCTCAGAACTGCTCCAGATAATAGGATTATAAACATGTAATTACTTCGCTCTCTCCCCCATCTCATGCGACAATCTCAACATTTAACCATGGGTTTATGTACTTCATTAGTAAACATTTTACAACGCTCTGTACAAATTGTTGGAAATATTCCTTGATTTTGTTGGACGAATTATTCAATAAAGACTTCCTGATGACTGCCATTGGACTCCTTATTGAAGTATTGCTAACCTGACTTTCCTTACAGAAATCTACATTAGTCAACGATCACGACTACGTGAAGAAAATCATCTTCACACAAATTGGTGCTAAAGCACCAGGAGTTGAGATTGGTCGACATGGGGGAGAGGGGCTGTATTTATTCTTATATATATTTTGTTAAATATTTGTCGCAAGTTGCTATTTAAACTTATTATGAAAAGCTTCAATATCACGCCTTTGGTTTTTAAGAACTTTCAGACTGTTAAATTTTGCTTAGATTTTGCAAAAAACTGACATAACTACTCACACTTTTAATACAGAAAATTTCAAAGGGCCTAAAGAAGAGGTTTATTGTTTTACGAATTTAGCTAAAGAAAAATTCCAAGAATTATTCCAAGAATTAAATGAAAAGGAGAAAATAGATGTACGTGGAGTGTACATTTCTTGCTTTGGTGACACTTCTTTACCTGCTGACGTATAGAGACAATGCATTACTTTTCTAGATAAAAGATTTGTCAACTCCTGTCTTCCAGTTCGAGCGATAGCACTTTGGAGGGTTTGCCGTTCTCTCGATTTGATGGCAGTTGTTTCGGACACGGTATACCCTTCATCATGTCCGGATGTTTTCCGTTCAAGCAATCCTGTTCAAAATTTATGCCGAACATTATGGTGATATTATACATTTTTGCCACTCGTGGTTTTCTCCTACAAAACTTAAGAAAAATAATTTCTGCTTCACATGTGACACCTCCACAATCAAGATTTGTGAGCGAAAAATCTACGTTAATAATAAAACAGAGTTCACGATATTTTTCCGTTTTCTAGTGGTTGTGCATTTCCATCCCGTGGCAGAGGCTGCGGTATTTGCATTCTTGTACCGATTCTCCCCGTGTGTGCTGTTTTACAAACAAGTATACAAACCAACTTTAGTTAACTCAGCGTTATAAAATTGTATGTTAAAAATCGTCATTTTCGTACAATCACAAAAAAAAAAAAAAAAAAAAAAAAAAAAAAAAAAGAGGAATTTCAAATTCGTAAAAAAAATACGAATTACAGTGCTTCAGAAAGAAGGAAAATAATAATAATAAATAAATAAAAAAAATTTTTTTTTGATTTTTCAAGATTGGTAAGTACTTTTTTCATTAGTCTTGAAGAAAATGTTCGAAAGTAGAAAGTTAAACTTTGTATATTCTATAACACTTAAATAATTTTTGAGTGGAGCACGCAACTCTAATAATTATTAATTAAAAAGTATATGTATTAATAATTTTAAATTTATATTTTTCTCGTTTTATATTTATTATAATTTTTACTTGCATAGTAGTACTCTTGCTTATTTATACGTTCTTTATATATTTTTCTTGTATTTAATCTGTATATTAAAATGTTGGGTATGGATATACAGGTATATACATTATCCATTTTATAAAGAAAATCATTTTTTTAGATTCATAATAATTTCTTTTAGAAAATGTGAAATTTTTGAGTTTTCTGTTAGATAATTTGAAATGCACATGAATATATATACATTTTATCGACTTTATATATTATTAAAGTTCAAATAAATTTACTCTTTGAGAGAAAGATATAGAATATCTAGACTTAATAAGTAATAAATATTATAATATCTCATCTTTTTCTGAAAGGAGTGATGTTTAATTGCACATCTATAATCAAAGTTGTTTATATCGAATAAGAAGATAAACGAGTTAAATCTGTTCTCAGTATTTCAGGCTGAATTCTACATAAATTATATTGGCCTTTGTATTTGAAATATGCTTTACTTTATTTTGGTAAGACCATAAATATTTTTTAAGTATTATCTATTTATACATTGTTTTATATATTTAAAACTTATTTCTAATTTTTTCTTCATTCTTGTTTCACACTCAAACAAAGTTATTTCACACATAGTTTACATTGTTGTCACAAATAGGTAGCCCTTCATTAAAATGTTCTCATACCTTCTTGCTAAACATTTCAAAATACTTCAATTTTACATTATGATTTTAGGCATCTTTTCTTTACATGTACATTTTATAACTTTATCAAAAAAAAAAAAAAAAAAAAAAAAAAAGTTAAAATAATTTAAGTAAGAATTTTTTTCTGCAATCGTTCGGGACTAGGTGTTTATAAGCGGCAGGTGAGCATTTCCCACTATTTACACACTTACAAACACATTTTTTTATAAATATTTTGCATTTACACATTTCACATTTTCATAAAATTGATCTTTCAATTCTTGTGGGGAATATTAGTAATTAATCATCGATAAATTGATTGGTTTGGCTCATCCTGAAACTTTAGAAATATTTGTTTTCGGACGTTTGTAATAAAATTTTTTTCTTACACTAACACATTTTCAATCATGTTTTTATACATACACTATTTCTAGGTTCTATTAAATAATATCGAGTTGTAAAGTTTTTAATGATAATTTGTACACATTATATTTATCCTTTCTACAATTCAAAATTTTTACACATTTCCTATTAAGATTTAAATTTTTGTAATTTTGTGCCCCACTGTTGCATTTAATGACGTCTTGAGTGCAGTAGTGTTTGTTTGGTACTCGGGGTATATTTCTTTCTTTGGAAATCCTGGCCAGATTTCTTTATGGGGAGAGATCTGCCTTGATTACCTTGCATTGCGCAATTTTACTTTTGCTAGAATTTTATTTTCATTTATACAAAATATTTACTTTGCTAAATTTACAGTTCTGCATTTGTTTTTCATATACATATGTAAATAAAAAAAATAATAATTAAATGAAGGCAATAAGGTAATTTAATTGATAAACATTGATTCTTTATTTATTAAATATTTTTCTCATTTTTTTACATTTGTTCACTGCATGTAGATGTGACGGGATTACGTCATTACAGTAAATCAGCTGTTGTTCATAAAAGACTTTCCCGCCCATAATATTTTACATGCATGATGTTCTTATTTTCACACATTGCTATAAATTTACACATTTCATCTTTCACGTACATTCAAAAATTTACTTTCGTATTAATTTGCTATGCCTATATATATATTTTTAACACTGTGCAATAACAGATTCTTATATTTTTGTTTACACTTTTTACAAACATCAAGTTATTTATTTTTTATATATTACAAGAACTTGATTATGCTGATTGAACAAATTTATAAACAAAGAAACTGAGAGACTAACAAATAGATAAATAAAGAAAACGAAATGAAATAAATACACTCTTTTTATTCATACAATAGTGAAAATATTTTGTTGAGGCATGTTTTTTTTTTTTTTTTTTTTTTTAACTTTTACTTTTTCTCAAGGACTCAGATGCATATCTATCACTCACCATGCATAAAATAATATTAAAAGAAATAGTAATGAGAAGAATGATAATATTTTTATGTTTTTTTTAATGTAAATATAATTTAACTGTGTTAAAGCATCATATATACTTATTTACTCACATTTTATCATAGATATTTATTTGTTGGTTTATATTCTTATTCGTATGTGTATCTTTTTATTTTTGTTAATATGTATACATTAATATTAGTATTTACATCTAATTGCTAGCAAATTTTATAACATCAAATATCAGACCTTGTGTATTCGATGCATTTTTTTTTTTTTTTTAGAACAACAGCGTTGCGCAACTTTTGAGCAAATATCGTTTGTTTTTTTTATAGATGTCAGCTGATTTTGATTAATTTTTTTAGTCGACTTGATGAACAATTTGAATTCATCTTTTATTGAGAAGTTATTTATACTTCCTTTACTCGAGTTTTTATTGAATTTGATATGAGCATTTATGATAGCCCTTGTAGCTAGTCTTTATATTGATTTTAAGCTCATTTTAAGAGGCCTCGTTGAACTCATTAGAAGTTTATATTGTCATGACCTTTTTTTAAACAATTTCATGTGCACATTTTTTTTATTTCATTATTAATTAAAGAGCTGTCATCAGAGATCATAAATAATAATATTGTGGCTATTTTTTTTTCATCAGTAATACCATTCTAGAATGTTTACGGACATAATTGAAAGTTATTGAGAATTTTAATCTCGCATTTAAAAAAAAAAAATAAAATAAATTAAATTAACTATGTTATCACAGCTTCTTGTTAAAAAATAAATAAAATAAATATACATAAACACACACTCCCTGTTCACACAATTGTGTTGCTTTGGTCTATATATTATGCAGATTGTTTTTATATAATGTGCTGATATTTGACTATAAGTTTAAATTTTCAACACCGAAAATTGTGTTGGGTAAACCACATATTACATTTATCTTATTATTCAAACATTTTTTTTTTCAAGCATTCGCTAATTGTTTTATAAAAAAATATGTACATTAAAAAAAAAAAAAAACCTAACAAAGTGAAATAAATAAACACATATTGTATTGATTATTTCACTGTATATACTCAAATATAAAGTATGTACATTTTTAACTTTTTCAACACACACACACACACACATGCAATCTTCATACTTAAAAAAAAAAAATAAATAAATAAATAAAAATAAAAATTAATTAATTTTTTAATTTTTCCAGACTTCATACTTGTGTCCTATTACTTTATTGATTGGGCTATATATTTTTTTTTTTCATTTTCCCAATTCAATTTACACAAACAAAAGACATTTAATTATGTCATGTTGCAGAATGCTTGCTGTAATTTTATTTACACACAATATATGCCTCTTCTGTTTCACACCCTAACTCAGTACGTTATTTTTGGCTGTGGCATCACAATCCACAATGTCAATTATGATTTGTATACTGATTCACACACACTGGCTCAATTTGTATAAATTTTAGGTCTTCACATATTGGCGTTCTGGTACTTTCTTTATATTCTTAAAAAAAAAAAAAAAAAAAAAAAATCATACCAAAATATCTCATCAAAATATTGTTTTATTGAAATTAATAATAAAATTAGTAAATAATAAATAATTTCAAGCAAATTAATAGATTGCATAAACTTGTGAATACTTAAAATATTTTAATTTTGTAATTATTGATTTCCTTTTTCCTTGCCTTCAATTTGTCATACATTTTCAAGAAAAATTTGTTGAGAATAAAACAAGGAAACTCATTGTCAGAATTTATATTGTTTCAACACAGGATGTAATTTATTTTAGATTGCGCAATATTGATGACTGCATTTCTTAACCGTCTCTTTCTCTTGTCTAACGGTAGTTTGGCAAAATGTTGGCGATTAAAGGGTTACTACAATTATAAACCGTCATTACAAATTCAAAAATTAACATTGTTTTATCCGATAAACAATGAAAGTATTTGGCACTGTAATTTGGCTGTTTTTCTAAAATTTGGCTCTTTTTCTTCAGACATCTCAGATCTGTTCTGGTGTAGGGATCGCAGAACTGCTCCAGATAATAGGATTATAAACATGTAATTACTTCGCTCTCTCCCCCATCTCATGCGACAATCTCAACATTTAACCATGGGTTTATGTACTTCATTAGTAAACATTTTACAACGCTCTGTACAAATTGTTGGAAATATTCCTTGATTTTGTTGGACGAATTATTCAATAAAGACTTCCTGATGACTGCCATTGGACTCCTTATTGAAGTATTGCTAACCTGACTTTCCTTACAGAAATCTACATTAGTCAACTATCACGACTACGTGAAGAAAATCATCTTCACAGTGCTTAACTTTAGTATAAAACGTTTGTGTAGTAAAATTTATGTCACAAATGAATTAATCGTTAATCCATTGTCTATTAAAATATATTCATATGCTATTATAATATTACAGTAATAATATTTCTAATGGTTATCCTATTGTTATCATTTGTTTATTTTTATATTTTTTTATTTTTCGAATATATGTTACACAATTTTGTACTTAACAAATTTATTTTTTGAAACATTATGCAAACGCATACTTATTTAAATTTTTAATATCATATTGGTAAAACCTAATAATTTTAAAACAATCTTTGTCTTTGTAATAATGCTAAAAGCTTTTTAACGATAAACAAATAAATAAATAAATACTTAGATTTATTTGAATTTATTTCAAAGTAAATCAATTAATTTTCAAAATACGTTTAACGAAAACGTATTCATATTTCCCAGAATAAAACGAATGCTATAACTTTTGACTTTTAATAAGACAAATGGGTTATTTCTTCTCCATTAACAAGACTGTTAACAAGGCTGTTTTTTTTTTTCAATAGAAAACTTTCCCTAAGAACTTTCTTGAATTCAAAAATTCACCGGTTTTACTTATTTAATAAGCCGAAATGGAACCGGAAAAGTTTAAAACTAATCTTATACTTTGTTCTGTAAAAGAACTGACAATTTCTTAGTTTTAGAAAGATGTAAGTTTGTAAATTTTTAACTTCTTTTAAGATGAATAATGCATGTTGTTTAATTTTGTTGTCATTTCTACTTTTGCCTCATTTAAATATTTTTAAATATTATGCCTTATTTTGCATTTTCTGTTTTGATTTATTTGAATTGTTCTTTCTTAAAATTTTCTGTGAAACTGTTCCATAATTTATAAGTTTATACCTAAATCATTTTAAAGTTTGCTTTTTCATTTCAACTCATTAAAACTCTTTATCTGGAATAACATGTGTCGTATATCGAAAACTTATGAGTTATTTTTTAAAGAAAGATTTTAAAGGACAATAAGTATTTTAATGTGTTATGTTGATAATAAATTTATAACATTCTCCTCCTTATATAACTATATAAAAGAAGTTGAATATGACCAATCTAAACTTAGTTATTATATAAATCTATATATAGGGGAGACCGGGCATAGTAGACCACTTTTACACTTTTTTTTCACCAAAAATCAAAAAGCAAGGTACTTGAAAATATTAGCAAACATTCTTTAAACCTTTCTTGACATGTCCTAAAATTTTTATAACAATACTTCTAATACATTACGAATAAAAAAATAAAATGTGTGCGCTCAAAAAGTGGACCACTGTGCCCCATCACCGGGGCACAGTAATCCACAACCCCGGGTACAGTGGACCAACCAGTGTTGCTCATGTTCAATTAATATACATTAATCATTTTTTTTTTCTAAAATTAGTTTCTTATGCAATTCTATTCTAAATAACATAATTCGAACACTTTCATGAAATAAAATTATCAAAATTTAAAGGAAATAAAAATAAATAAGAAATCAAATTAGAGGAAGAATCCTATATCAGTTTTCCTTTGTCTTTTAGGTACCATCACTAAAAACAATAAGATACATTTGTAATTGTTTATTAATGTTATATAGTAATAAAAATTATGAAATATATAATTAAACATTTTATTACTACTCAAACATTTTTATTAATTATTTTGAGATATTAATACTTTACATTATGTTTGTGAGATAAGTTTAACTAAAATTATTTACTTTTATCTTTTACATGTTATTTCTAAAAACAAGAATAAATTTATATAATCTACTATTTATTATATCACGTAATCATTTTTTTTTAATTAAACAATTCAAATAGTTATTAAATTTAGATATTCATAATTATTATACTACTATTCAACTATTTTCCCTTTTCAGAAATTTATTTTATTATAACATAAAAATTATTATTCTTTTTATTAATTATTTTAATTCACATTATATTTGTATATGTAAATTTAACTAAAATAAATAATGTATTAAATATAATTTGGACTTTTAGGCACATTGGAAGGCGGTCCACTGTGCCCCATGTCCAGACAAAACAAGTATTATAATTATATATAGACTATAAATATGCTAATTTTTTTTATAAATTTAAAAACAAAAATATCTTACCTTTTCGTAACAGCTATCCAATATTTGTAGTCAATAGTTCAGTCCTGATAAAATTAAAGGAACTTCCAAACTTGAAAAATTATTTTAAGCTTCTCGAAACATAAAAATTGTATAAAATGTCTACCTTAGCATTTACCATGTGGTTTTGTGGATGTATACAAGTAGTACCATGCTGCCATATATGAGTCACAATATAAACTAAAAGAGATTTAAACAGGGGTGGTCCACTTTGCCTCAGTCTCCCCTATTTAGATATGATTAAAAGAAAATAATTAATATATATATATATGTGTGTGTGTGTGTATGTATGTATGTATATTTATATATGTTATCCAAAAGGTTATACTTTAAATAAAACTAAAACGAAATTCTTCTGATTTGTGATTTTTAATGAAGTATTTAAGGAACGAGAACATATTTTAAGAATTATTTATTTTTTTACGTGAATATATAAAGGAAATTAATCTAGTTTGACTTTATTAAACTACGTTGATTACTTCTTCAATTTTAAAAAATTAATGATAATTGACAATGATTAAAAGAAGTAAATTCATTATTTAACTTTGATGAATCTTAAAAAAGAAACAAAACAAATATTACTATAATGAATATATAATTAAATTAAAGCAAATTTTCACTTAAAGAAAAACTCTATAATTAACCAGAAATATGTAAATCATTCTACATAATTAAATTATTATAATTATAAATATATATATATATATATTGAAGAATTCAATTTCGTTATAAAATTTAGCAATTAATAGATACATGATAATACCAAAAACATAACAAAAGTGATTGTAATTCAGATTAAATGTTAGCACTTATTTTTTATAATTCATTTACAGTACCAATTAATAGATAAATCCATTTTAAATCACTTACACTAAAGTGACCATACAGGACCATAACACTAAGACTAGCTAGGAGTAATTTAAGGAAAGTTATCATACGTAAACCAATAATTATATTAAA
The DNA here is from genome assembly GCA_963930645.1 of Salticus scenicus. Classification (NCBI taxonomy): domain Eukaryota; kingdom Metazoa; phylum Arthropoda; class Arachnida; order Araneae; family Salticidae; genus Salticus; species Salticus scenicus. The sequence goes on from OZ005659.1 coordinate 66,488,586, forward strand.
AAAAAAAAAAAAAAAAAAAAAAAGATAATTTGAAATGAGACTTGAATTAAAATATTTGATAAATAGAAAACTGTAAATGACAATTGGATAAACAAATGCTCAAAATTGAAGTATTCGCGCTTCAGGAAACATGTAATTCTAAGAACAGAGTAATCGCAAAATTTCGGAAAATTGTATAGGTAATTCAAGCCGAAAATACAGTTCATGTTTCTATCATGTGACAAAACCAGTTATGATAAAACAGGATTATTTTATTATTGTTTCATTTATGTTTCTGAGAGAAGATTTTTTTTTTTTTTTTTTATTAAAATCATTTAGTTAATACCTGAGATACTAAATTTTAATTTTATTTTCTAATAATAGCAATAAATGTTACGATTTAAAATTTATTAGTCACAAGCAGTAATTCCAAAATGCTTACATGTTTTCATTAAGTAATTTATATTTCTTTATTTTTAAATTATTTTATTAATTTTATTATTATTATTATTATTCTATAAATTTATTAAGAAAAATGGAATTGGATAATTTGTACAATTTAAACTTAAGGTTCCACCAAAAGCCATTATGTATGGAATTAAAGCTAACATGTGAAGAGTTAATCATTCATAATATCAACCAGATAATTAAAAAGTGCCCTGTAATAGCAACAATCCTTTCCTCACCTCACTTTTTTTACTTTCTTCTATATTCAATAGAAGAAAGTATTGGATACGTAAAATTTTTCGACCTTTTGTTTTTGATGGATTTACACGTTTTGAGAGATGTAGAACACGATTTGACTATTTTTAGAAAATGTCTCTCTGTCTGTCTGCCAGTCTGTGTGTGTGTGTGTGTGACAAAATTTTGTGGCAACTGTATCTCAGGGACTACTGCACTGAATTTCATACAGATTGCTATGTAGTTGCACCTTGACGTAAATTAGTGCCTATCAACTTTTCGTAAATATTGTCTTACAGATTGTGTTGCCATCCCGCTTTTTTCTAAATTTTTAACATGGTGGTATAGGACAAAAATTTGTATAAATGTGCATAAAGAGAATTATTTTGTAATAATCATTATGAAATTTACCAGAATTATTTACAATAGAGATAGTCAACTGGGAAATATTTTTTGTATGTGTAGGAGCCGTGCCTTCCCCCTCCGGGCGGGTCACCCCTCGAGGGGAGTAAATTTTGATGATGGGTATCTTTCAAAAGAGCTCGCCAGTACCTTTAAAACAAGTGGTCGAACCATAGATATCTTCGATAATTTAAAATGAAGTTATCGATTTTTTTTTATTTATTTTTTTTTCTTTTTATGTAATATTGACAATAAAATTGACCATTTCTTTTATATTTAGTGTTATACTACTTCTCTAATATGAAAATCGTCTGCATTATCATGGAAGATAATTTTTTTTAAATAATAATTCTAATAAATTATTTTTACTAAGTCAATTTGTATAGGAAAATATAGAAGAAAATCATGTGGTGGCCACAACATACTAATTTTTTATTATATTTAATTCATCTACTTTCGCAACCATCCAATGTAACATATATTACATTGACTCTTTTTAGGACTGAGTATGGTATAAAATGAATATGAATTTCATTTATGGAACATTTTTATTGCAAATTTAATTACATACCCTCAGCAGTAAAATTATTAAAGCACACATGCACATGCACATCCACATCCACATCCACATTTTTCATTTTTTTCTTCTTCTTAGTTTGATCGCTTATCATCAACTTTTTTATGAACAGCATTGGACTAAGATCATGACTCGACAAATATTTACTTAACGAAAGAGTATTAAGTACACTTCTTTTACATAGGAATTATTGCTAGTGCTTCAATAATTTCGCAATAATAATTCAAAAATTCACCTGTTTTACTTATATAAGAAGGCGAAATGGTACCGGAAAAGTTTAAAACTAATCTTATATTTTGTTCTGTAAAAGAACGGGCGATTTCTTAGTTTTAGGAAGATGCAGGTTTATGAATTTTTAACTTCTTTTGGGATGAATAATGCATAATGTTTAAATTTGTTGTCATTTCTACATTTGCCTCATTTAAATATATTTAAATATTATGCTGTATTTTGCATTTCCTGTTTTGATTTATTCGAATTGTTCTTTCTTAAAATTTTCTGTGAAACTGTTCCATAATTTAAAAATTTATACGTAAATCATTTTAAATTTTTCTTTTTCGTTTCAACACATTAAAACAACAAAATTTTTGTTTATCTGGAATTACATGTGTCGTATATCGAAAACTTATGAGTTCTTTTAAAAAGAAAAATTTTAAAGAAGTAAAATATGTATTTTAATGTGTTATCTTGATAATAAATTTATAACGCTCTCCTTTCTTTATAAAACTGTGTAAAAAAAGTGGAATTTGTTTGCTAAACTTAGTTCTTTTTTATATATATAACGTTTCTTTAAAAATATCTTTAAAGTGATATGATTAACCTCTTAACAAAAATAATTACTGAAAAATATGTTATCCAAAAGATTATATTCTAAAAACTAAATTTTAATATATGTTATACAATGAAATTTTTGAATAACAAAATTCCTTTTCTTTGTGGCCTTTCCTGCGTATAAAGGGCACATCTTTTAAATAAGAATTATTATGACGCTTTAATAATTTTGCTGCTGGCTGTACCCTATTCGTTTTCCAAACATTTTCAATATATATTTTTCTCTTGAATATTGCTTTTTTAATCTTTCACATAATATATATTAATCAAACCACTTTAGTGCTAAGTGTGAAATGAGTATTACAACTCACCAATGGAACATTATTCTTTGAAAATTTGATTACATGCCCTATTTTTTTTTCTAAAGATTACGAGTATTTGTTATTATTTTTAAAATTAATTGTTAATTTTTCACACAAAATATATTTTTACCCTTTAACGTTCACTACTTAATTTATTTTAAAAATTACTACACTAATTTTAAAAATGACTTTTTATCACATAGCTGACCATAAATATTTTAAAAATTAAAAATTAGCATTGCTCCTTTATCGAGAATTTTTTGGTTTGAAACATCTATATTTTAACCTTATTAAATTGAAATAATATTTAATTTAATAAATAAAACACTTTGTAAGTAAACATTATCGACTACAAAACTTCGTAAAAGTTGTTTCAGGTGAAAATAATAGTCCAGCTCTTCATTAAATGAAAATAACTAGACATGAGTACATCATCGAATTAGCAATTTTCACACGCGCAATCTAAGAAACTTCAAATACTTATGCATTTAGCTACCTTTGAAGCATTTTTTGTTACTTTTTGGGATAGTGCTGCTAACTACGGAACAGAAAGGAACAAAAGTTTAAAACCTGATTAAAACAAGGGAAAAATGTTAAAAAAACTGCTGCATAATAATTTTTAAATTATGCCAAATATTTGGTTTCGCTGCGAAACCAATGAACGTTAAAGGGTTAAGCTGTTTTAGGATTGAGTGTGAGATAAGTATTGAGATAAGTATGAAAATGATTTACGGAACATCATTCTGTGGAAATGTGATTATCTACTTTTTTTTTTTTTTCAAGATTTCAAGTATCTATATTTCTATCATACCTATTCCTTTTTAACATTTCACACAAAATATCATTAAACCAGGCCTCGCAGACTTCCTAAAATTTTAGGAATTTTAGGAATCACTTTGCTACATTGTCACGACTATTTTAAATGAACACTTACTTACCTAATACTTTAACATTAAAACCTTGAAGAAAAAAGTTTTTAACAATGGTGGTGGCAGTATAATAAAACGCGAGTAATTTTTTAGGAACGCTGCGAGGCCTGTTAAAATGTCTGCTAGATACGCAGCATTTAAATATCAAATCAGGAAATGAATATGAAATAAATTTCTTAGAAACGATAAAAAACATTTACGTGTAGCTTATAGCTTGAATTCAAATGAATACGGTTTTCGGAAAATAAACATATTATTGTATAAATATTTGGCCCAAAGAAACGCTTGATAAGCAAGCTATACATTATGAGCTTTCAGAGAATTTTCTAAAATTTAGCGAAAAATAGCGAATCTTTTTATCATTGTGTATTAAATTTTAATCGCAAATATCTTTATGCTTAAATAAATAATGTTAAAAAATTATTTTAATAATAAAGAATTTAATTAAGATAGTTCTTGATAAAAAGGTAATTTTACAAGGTGCAAAATACGAGTTTTATAAAAGATTAATTTTTTTTCATCACAACACACTTTAATTATTATTTTGATTGAATTTAGAGAAATTGCCATAAAAATTTGTCATATACCTTTATTGGATAATTGCTTTCATTATTATTATACATAGAAAGAGAAAAAAATAAATATTCATTTACCTTGCATTTTTAAGAATTAAAAAAAATAAAAAGTTCATAAAAATTTAGTGAGACATTTTTGAATTTACACAAATGTGCTTATAAAATTTCATATTTACCCTTATGTGTGAAGTTCATAATTTAATTTTTATTATCTGTAAATATAGAGAAAGGAAAATTTCACTTGTCAATTAAAAAATCGTCAAATAATAATAAGAAGAAAAATGCATTTTTTAACAGATCCAAATCATATCTAATTAAATGGATTTATTTAATTATATAAAATGCAAAAATATTTAGAATGTTGATTCAATCAAGTATTTAATTAGTTTTAATATGTTAAATAACATGGTTTAACATGTTAAAATTATGGAGTAATTAGTTTTTAACAGGCGTTTACTCCAAAATACATATTAAAATCAAGAGAAGGCTTTAAGTTTTGCTTTGACTATTAGGGTTTTATCAAATAATAAATATAAGGAATTCGACATTTTTTTTTAATAGTATTAATCTTAAATTTGTTCAATACTTCAAATGCTTAACAGAGTTAAATTTCATAACTTTCCCAACCCTTTCATTTCAATGACAAATTATTTCGGAAAACAAATTATTTTCTCTGCCGAAAGACTTTAAGTAAAAGTGTTATTATTCTGGTTGTAATTATTTTTGATTTCCTTGGCATAATGGTGAAAGAATGTGTTTAATGAAAATATGAATATTTAATGAGACTTTTGCATTTTCCTAATTAGAGAATAGATAGATTCTACTTACTAGCAAACTGAAAGTATGAGAATTAATTTTACATTCAAATTAAGGTGTAAATTGTTGAATAAGTCAGGATTTTATTATGCTAATTTGTTTAATTAAAATCAGCTTTTGAAAGGCAATTTATAATAATAACTCTTAATTACAGAAGGATAAAGAGGATAATATCATATTATGACATTAATGTGTTGATCAATCAAGAATTTTATTTTATTCAAATTACTAAATTATTCTGGAAGAGCAATACAATTTATATACATTAAAAAAGCAATAATTCATAAATGTATTAAAGTGAATTCTGAAATTTTCATTTATTTGAAAATATTACTTTTTTTAATTTTTAATTTATTTATTTATTTTTTTTTTTTTTATCATATAAAACTAATTCAAGTTATTTTTTTTATTTGATCAAACGGCTACATTTTGAACTATTTACATTAGAACTACTTTTCCAATTACAAAATTATTTAAATGTCGTATGCTTATTCTATTCCCTTATCCCATTTGATAAGGGGATGCATATTTAAAAAAGATAGAAATCAGATAACATTTATTGAGAATTTTATACAAACAATATGCAACTTAGTAAAATTCTATCTTCAAAACGTAATTGAATCTTATTTGTTAACCCTTTGCGGCGCAAGACAATTCTAAGATTCTAAGACGGAAGGTGGCCGCTCACCACTATGCAGCGGTTTTGAGCGATTTTAACTTTTAGAGAGGGGCTCCGATGGCACTGTGGTGATTCAAAAGAGCCCGTGTCTAAAGGTTAAACCTCCTCCGTTGTTTATTGCATAAACAGAAATAAATAAATAATAAAAAAAAAAGGTTACAGAGGTTGCCAAAGCGGAGCTTTCACATGACAGAGGGCGACAAGGTAACAAGTATATAAAAAGAAGAGCGGAGCCTTGCTCCCTCGCATTCGGATTATTTAAATTACACTGCCGCCGGAATTCATGAACTAAATTAAACTAAAAGAAATTTTAAATTTTAAGGTTAAAAAAACCAGCCTTTTCTGCTATGTTATAAACGTAAATTTTTTCTAAAAAATTTCCGGGATGAATTTTTGCAGCTGGATCTTAAATTTTGCGTCCTCGCAGCGAGGACAGCGCGCGTTAAGGGGTTAACGTAATATTTAACAAGACTGGGAAAATGAACATTTTTGGCAATTTCTTGCTCATTTGCCGCGTAAAAATTTCGAAAAAGTATGGTTGACTGATTGAAGGACTGTACACAAATGAATTAAAAATTATACGCAAACGTTTATTTTATTACGTTCTTTTCTCCATCTGTTTTATAAGGCGCAGCAGCGGCCGAGTTCTTCTGCGCTCAAAATCTGTAGACGTGAGGTGTCCGGTTTGATCTCAGTCCCCGCTCGTCGGCCTAGCAGTTCGGAGTTTGCCGTGATTTTGTCAAAAACGTGCACAAATACGGGCTAGGCCCCTTAGAAAGACCCCACGGAGGGAACTCCTCGTCAGGCCTATGACACTAGAGCAGTCAATCGACCTTATTTCCCGCAACAATGACTTCTCTTTTACATTTTTTTCCCCGTCTATGTATTTAGTTTTATGAATGTTTATTTATATAATCGTATGTAATGCTGTTTTTTTTTTCTTTTTTTTTTTCTTTTTTTTTTTCTTTTTTTCTTTCCGTCACACACCGTAATACTCAATAATTCGTTTACAGTATGGGAACAGGTGCAAGTATCATACAATGGAGAAGCCATATTAAACTGTTAACGTCCGAAATAATTTTGCAAATTATATTTTTATGAATATTTCACTTCTAAATTAATGTAGACAACTGACAAAAAAACATATTAAACTAAATAAGTCTTCTGATAGTTTTAAATTTAAAGCTTATCATTCAACTTCACTTAAGTTGGTATATCTGCGCAAAAAAGAAATTCATGTGCGCTAAATCAAAAATCAGGAAATAACTGTCAAAATTATGTAATTATAATTAATAACAGGCAGATAAAACATTGAGAGATCATGAAGAGTGATGCTATAAGCTGTCTTTAAAAAGCAGAAATCATTCAAAAAAAAAAAAAAAAAAAAAAAAATACATACGTGCTACTTTTTAGATGTCCTCAAATGAGGACGCTGGGCGTTAAGCATTATTTTAACCATAGGAATATTTAAAAAAAAGGCAAGAAATAAGTTTTTTAAGTAAAATTTTCTAATTGACACGACCGGCTGAAGAAAACTTCTTTATAAAACTTAAATGAATATTCTATTTAAAAGTCTGCAGAATTAAATGATGTTTTTTAATAATAATAATAATAATAAAATTAAGAACTTTGTGACCTATAAAGTGTTTGTATTTTGTACTATTATTTCATATAACTAAAATACCATGCATTTTACCCAATTCACTAAGAGTTAAGTTTTCTTTCTTTAAAATAAATACATGTTGCTGTAACCTTGCTATATTTTCTTGCTGGAAATACTGGTATAATGCATATTGCAGTATTGCATATTGTGAACTGCAGACAGTATCTTATCAGTTCAGTATGAATAAGGTAACACGTGTATCCTCAGATGGGGAGCCTTAACGTCTCATGTGAATTACTAATTACTGATCAGACATATTATTAATATTTTTTCCATATTATTATAAAGAATTTATAAATTATTTATTTATTTATTTATTTATTTTTATTATTATTACTTTTTTTTTTTTTTTTTTGAGGGGGTGCCACTCCTCTAAAGTTTGAGCTTTTTTTGCGATTTGTATTTCCCAAAACGAGTTTAACAAACTAAATACATTTTCACTAATTGCCATGCACAACACATACTTTATTGGAATTCATCGTATAGTCAACTAAAATATTAAATCTTTATACGCTTTTATCTAACAGAGAGATGCTTTTAAACATCTTAACAATGTATGCTACATTAAATATTTTATTATATTTTATTTTTTAATGCTGTACTAGGGATCAAATTCATGTAAAATATATACTATATGCAGATAGAAATGTATTGCCATTTTTCTACGGATTTCATTAAACTTGTATGTAATTCATAAATATTTGAACCAAATATCTAGGTAGTAGAATGATTAGATAACGTGACTGAGTACTTTTCTTATTCCTTTAATATATATATATAATTTTATTCCGACTACAGTCTGATAAATCATGCTTTTAACCATTTGATGGGCAAGGTAGTTTATCTCGTTTAAATTATAAAGCCACCGGAATTTACAATAAGTGCTAGAAGAGAAGAATTAAATGAAATTCTTCCTTTGTAAAGGAAAGTATGAATTTCTAAAATTCTTATTGAAACAGATCTAAGCTTAAACCAAGAAACATGGTCGAAAATATAAGGCAAAAGGCAAATTTTCTGCAACAACCCACATCGAGTAAGATACGACCTTAGAAGATTTAGCTGTTTCTTTAAAACCAATAAACAGACGCAAATATCAAGCCAGCGCAGCGCATCGGTAGGGTATTTAGCTTGAATGACAATGAATATTAACTATCATAATTGTTTATAGGACACGGAAATAAAATAACTTTGGCGATACCGTAAAATGTATCCAAAACTGTACGAACACACGGTAATAATAGAACTCTTATATTAATTTGTAGCTATTAATATAAATGCTAAGATTAAAAAACACATTTTTTTTTAATGACATTCAACCCTAAGGCAGCAAATGTGATGCGCCAGCTCGTATATATGGGAGCCTTACCTCGACAGACAACTCACATTCTTTTTTTTCCTCAAATTATTAAGGAAGTAAAACAAAATATTAAAATAGATTGAAAACTTAAGAGGAAATATTTATTAAATATAACTTAAAAAATTAAAAACAAATAAATGTACTCTATTTAAAGTTACTATACAGGAATATAGTATAAAATTATCATTATAACAAGAAAAAATCAAGTTTAAATTTTAGAATTGAGCTTTGAGTTAATAGTGACTATGATTAGAAGTAAAAGTAAAATGATCAAAGCATAAGCAGTTCTTACAATGAGCGCAACAAATAAAAGAAAATTTATCAGAGTTAATTTCATTACAATCTTGTGCAACACTGAAGTACACAAAACGAACAGTTTGGAAATTATTCGGTTATCCTTCGAGATAACCACCAAAGCGGGGAAGCCATCCCCTCCGTGCAGAATCAAAATTGTGATGGCATGTCTCCGGACCACACCTAGGGGTAATTCCCATATCTCCGTCAATTTTCCATTTCCGCAGCACAAGTGCGACGTAAAACCCAACCAATCAACCATCTTCGAAAATAAAAGCTTTGTAAAATGCATATACAACTAGATTTTTAAATTATAGAGAAGAAAACACATGCAACGGCCAACAAAACAATGAAAACAATATATGTTCTTTCATTTTTGCATGCGAATAATCAAAGAATGAAAAGCAGACGATCAATGTTTTAGATGAGTTCGCTTAAAATGTTAATTAAAAAATTATATTATATAAAGCAAGAAAAAAAATGCAATATAAATATTATTTACCGTTGTATTATTAATTTATTTAATTCATAAAGGGGGAAAAATCACTTGAAATTAAATGTTTGTCAATAATTAAATAGAATATTTATTTTTATGTATGAATAGTAACAAACTTAAAAGAAAACGATCAATATTTACCACTAACCACATTTAGAAACTAACTACTAACCGCTTAATTAACTAACTTTTACTACTAACCGCTTAATGAACCAGATCCGGAGATCCTCCGGTGGATATCATATGCAGGATAATACCTTATCCTCTGGATGTTCTAAAATATCCTGCCACCATCCGGATGCCGGAGTTGACAGGATATTTTAGAGGTCAAAGGCCGGAGGATGTTCAGTGGTTTGCAAAAAAAGGCACTGCTGTTTGTCCTCCGGATGTCCAGTTCTGCCAGTTTTAGGACGGAGTCGTCTTCCAGAGGAGATCCAGTGGAGAATAGAAAAAAACACCACCGCGCGTCTTCCGGATGTCTTTTTTAAATAGTTACAGGATGCAGTAGGAAGCTCTCAATATATTATATATACAGTAGTAAGTTAATAGGTGTCACACTGACAAGAGCATATCTTAAAATAATAATAATAATAAAATAAATATAAATCAGATAATTGAAAAAAAAAAAAATCTGATGTGTAACAACCGCACGATTCCCACTATCTACTACAATACGAATTAGATGCACTTTTTAAAGACCAAACAAATTAGACACCCAACAATTTTCCTCTAAGAGAAAACTGGTACATGTATAAACATTAACAAAAGAGAATTTACATAGTGAGTTAAAAAAAAAGAAAAAAAAAAGACCATGAATGAAATTTTGTCTACGCCAGAATTTAATTTAGTACTACTTACATGTGTTTTTAACACCCTTAAAAAAGAGATAATAATAAAAAATAATACTTGACGGCGCTCAGTAAAATTCTTAAACACATATTCAAATAATGTAATGATTTTTAATTACAAACATATTAATAAAATTTGAATGCATTAATCGTATAGTATCTTGTATCTTCCCCTAATTGCTTGATACTCATTTACTAAATATTAAATTAGTAAAATAATCTTAATTACAATTTCGTATTTATCATTAATAATTAACAGTTTCAATTTTTACAGAACAAAGCATAATATTAAAAAAACTAGAAACCAATTATTCAATATTTAAATTAAACTAAAATTTCTCACAGATTAATCTATATATTAATAGGCAAGCATAAAATTTGTTGTCCCTTTTTAATATATTAATTATGGAAGAAGAGGGTTGAAAATGGTATCATTCGAAAGGTATGGTTAGCCAGAAGGTGCGAATACAAATATTATTTTCTTACGATGTCAAGAAGGTATTTAAAAATACATTTATTTTTTATGCATTTTCCCCCATTTTTCCCTTTTATACACGTATTCCTTTACATTAAAAAGTACCTAAAAGTAGAAAGTTGTTAAATCTGGCAATTTCATAAAGCTCAAATAAAACCATAGACACAGTAATTTGTATAATGTAGCATCACTATACGCAAGCGAAGTGATGACGTCACTGTCTGTCCATGGAGCTATGAAAAAGATTTTCTATGTTAATCTGTAAAAAATTATTAAAAATAACGGAAATTATCTGCCGATTTTAATTCCGATATTTGGGTATAGTTATACATAAGTTACTGTCTACATGTGTTTGATTGAGTTATTTTTTATGTAAAATTGATAAAATTTTAATTTAAAATCGCAAAACTCCAGAAAAAAAAAAAAAAAAAAACAAATGGCAAACTTCCAGTTTCGAATGTAAACATAAACATTTCATTTCAAAGGGTGATATTTAAACAATAAATATTCAACTAAAATACTAAACAAAAGGAAAATTGATTTGTTACTAACTGCTGCATGTATAAGTAGACGATACGGAAAAAATTCCGATTTCCGTTTTTTGCTGAATTTACATGTTTTGAGCTTTCTTTACGTTTCAATTAACAGAAATTTGCTACTTATTTTTTTAAAAAAGTGTCTTTATTGCTAGCTTTTGTGGGTAGAAGAAGCAAGTAGAAGATACACAAAAACTTCTGATTTCCGGTTTTCGATGAATTTACACGTTTTGAGATTTCTTTGCATTTTAATTAAGTGAAATTGACTACTTTTTTTTATTTTTTAAAAAGTGGATTTATTATTCTTTCCTCTGCATATATAAGTAGAAAATATAAGATTCAGAAAAGTTTTAGATTTTCGGTTTTCGATAAAGTTACACGTTTTGAAATTTCCCGAACTCAATTCGACCATTTTTGAAAAATATCTTTTTTTTTTAGTGCTGGAGGCCTATTTCAGTCGGTACAGTTGTCGAATTTTTATAATACACTCTTAATTAGTGCTAGAGGCCTATTTCAGTCGGTTTATTGAAAGGGGATTTATTGAATGAAGTCCCCCCAAGGCACAACTTTGACATGAGTCCCCCCCAGGCCAACTTTGACATGAGTCCCCCCCAAGGTACCCCTATTTCAGTCGGTACAGCGTTGTCGAATTTTTCTAATACACTCTTAATAGTGCTAAGGGCCTATTTCAGTCGGTTTATTGAATGGGGATTTATTGAATGAAGTCCCCCCAAGGCACAACTTTGACATGAGTCCCCCCCAGGCACAACTCTGACATGAGTCCCCCCAAGGTACAACTCTGACATGAGTCCCCTCCCAAGGCACACCTTTGACATGAGTCCCCCCCAAGGCACACCTTCCCCTCATTGGGAAAAAGAGAAAAAACGTTGTTTTGCGGCTATAAGACAGTTTGGACTTCCAACGTTATTTGTTACAGTATCTGCAGCTGAAACACATTGGTTTGATTTAATGAAAACTTTATCGTGGAATATAGATCGTCACGAATTAACTAAAGAAGAATTTGTCGATATTAAAAAGTTTAGCAGTAGGCCTCTGGCACTAAATTAAAATCTGTCAATGTCAGATTTTCATGTTTTAAATAATGAAATAATGTCGTGTCTGTATATATTTTTTTTTTTTCTTCAAACACTGTAGTTTATGAACCAATCGAATTAATTTAACAGAATTTGATACTTGGTTGGGCCTTGGTATGATACCTATTAGCTTCTGTTCTGTATCACACAACAAGGGGCGTTTTCACGTTGCGATTTTCTATCATTTCAGGAAAGGCTAACATCTACAGAGAGAAATAGTTATATTAAGTAAAACTCTGCTGATTCCGTTAGATTGAATATCGGCAAACAATTGACGCAGCTGTGTTGCAATTGCATTCCGTTTAGGACAAGGCAATAACTTTGCTTTGCCTCGCTTTGCAAAAAAAAAAAAAAAAAAAAAAAAAAAATGGTCGAGTTTCGACCACTGGGCGATACTAGTTAATATTAATCCATGAATTTCTCAAAAACATAATTAATATCAATATAAATCGGAAAATAACACACATTTTAAATAAATTTCACAGTTTTAGTCTAAAAATATCTGAAAACACTAGTCTAACTAATCAGGATATATGTAGGCGATACCTGTTGGCTCTGTGGTTAGAGTACACAACTACGAACCGGAAAATTGTGAGTTCGATCCTCACTCATGGGAAGTGAAAAAGAAAATATACATATGAAAATTTTTACGGATTTCACAAAATATTTTAAGATAGAGTAAGAAATTAAATGGTAAAACTGGATATTAGCAGGCATTTTCGAAGTGGAACACTATAAATTGGTAACGGTGCAAAATGGCAGATTGAAAAAAATAGTCCTGCCGTACTAAAAAAAATAAATAAATAAATTTTAGGAAAGAGAAAAATGTGTAATATAAATAATTATTTTATCTTCATTTATCTTCACTTATATTATTTTTTTTCGCTAATACTTGTATCTAATTTGGCGTCAAATGATTTAATGCATAAAGGATTGTAAATCTTTCATGTGACCCAGTATACTAATCACTCATTCTGAATCTAGCACTTTCTACAGCTACCGTGCTTTTAAACATCCTGATTATATATGTTAATACCTTATGTTGATTGAATTGTAACCATGTAAACTGCGCTTAAAAGAAATTTCGTCTAAAGGAAGTAGTGATACAAGTAATTTGTGTGTTTCTGCACGGGAACAAAAAACATTATATACAACAATAAAATTCATGAGCATTTGTACAGTAGTGCCTTCTTAATCGGGTAACGGATAATCGAATACCCCGTTTATAAGAATATAATGCTAGAGAACCATTTTTTCCCCTAGACGTAATGTTAATTTCTTCGTTAAAAAAAAAAAAAAAAAAAAAAAAAAACACCACCACCCCGCATAATCGCATAAACACTCAAAGATTCTTAAATAAATTTCAATTATTTCTAGTCAGTTTTTTCCCTATCATTCTTAAACAACAACAACAATAATAATAATAATAATAACCAAGTAATTTTGCACTTTTTATATAGTGACACATCCATGGGGTCATTACAAGGAGTGCATAAAAAAAAAAAAAATAGACCTTTTGGCTGTCATGCATTTTTTAAAGAAAGCATAAGACAGTATTCCTGCCGAGGAAATGAAGACTTGTTTTATAAAAAGCCAGATTTATATAATCCGCAGCTGATGGTCAAATTAAAAATAAAAGTACAAATGATCTCCAGGAATTAGAAATCACAGATCTGAAAGTTTTCAGATGACTGAAACATAACTTTATGAATTCATCGATGTGTATAAAGATAAAGAAACAGAAAGAGATGAAGAGAATCTTCCAGCTGAATCATCCAATACAATATTTAAATGAAAGTGATGAAGAAAAACAAGCAGATCTTGCTCCAAGGATAAATGAAGTTAGAAAAATACTAATGTAATTCATCGTCACTTTGAGTCTCCTGGAGGCGATTCTAACGTGCTATATGCTTTAGAAAAAGAAATTGAATAATGTTCCGTTAAGTCTCTCACGAAACAATCAATCATTACTGTTTTTTTTTTTTTTTTTTTTTTCGGAAAAAAGGAAATTTTAAGCATACATTATTTATTTTGCATTTATTCCAGCATTAATTTTATTTATAAATTACTATAATATTTTAGTTTAGTAAAAACTTAGTTACATATTTAAATAAGAAAGAGGTATCGATCATTTATAGTTTCACGTAAGCATAAAATCGCTATAGTAATACATATGATTGCGTTTCTAGTCTTCCCCGCATAATTGAATACCCCGCTTAGTCGAAATAATATAGATGAAACCATAGATGCTCGTTTAATCGGCGCTGACTGTACCAAATTTGTCATCATTTAAATGATCAGAATTCTTTTAAGCGGTCTTGTAGATTATTTTTTAAGTTTATGCACACATTTTTGACAGAATGCATGTTTTTTAGTATCTTAATGCTATACGTTGATTTCATTAAATTAAATGTCATGTATGTACATTTAAATGACATAAAAAGAATTTCGTCCAAAATATACGAAATATTTTTTGCGTGTTCTGTACATGAACAAAAATTAATATGTACACCAAAAATATGTAGCTAATTCTGCGTAGAGTATGAATATTTGTATCATTTTGCAAGTGAATGGGGTGATGTTTTCAGCCGCTATCGCGGTACATTCATACACAGACAGACAAGCACAGAAAACAGAAACTTTTTGAGTTTCAACATGTAGGACTAAACAATAAATAGCAAGGAAGGGATTTGTATTTTTGAAGTGACAACAATTGAATGGGATTACAGTATAAAGTCTAACGATAAATAAATAAATAAAATATATGACAGGTTATCCTTAAATTTATTTGACTTGGATACACTTAAGTATATAATAAAAAACTTTTTTTTTTTTTTTTTTTTTAATTGTTTAAACATCAAAACAAGAAAAAAAAAAATTAATATGAGTTTATATGCGTATGTATTAGCAATTAGTGAAGCAGCTCCTGTTTGTTGAACGATTTTATTAAAAGCATAAAATCGTAGAATCTAAATGCATAATAAAAAGTTATATTTATAAATGTTATAAAAATAAAATTTGTATACATTAACCATATACTTTCCATGATTGAAAAAGTGAAGCAGCATAAATCCCCAATATATTATTGTAACTCATTGGTTCTTAATCAATATCGCAATTTTTGTGTCAGTCTTTCCTCTATGTTAAATTCAGTTCTATATTTTTGTGTGTTGTTATTGCTTTAGTTCTATTAACTGCTAAATATTAAGATTAAATTTTATTACGTCTATTATTTATATATATATATATATATATATATATATATATATATATATAAGCAACTACGCAAGACATAGAAAATTTTGTGTACATTTCCAGAGTCTAGAACACAATCTACCATCTTAATATTTTCATTTTCTTGACTAATTTTCCTATATTTTCTGAATGTTTTCTTTATATATTTTTTCTTGTGTTGTCTACCAGGTATTTGTTGTTTTTCCGCACTTGTTTTGTTGCAGTTTTGGTTTTCGTGTTTTTATATATTCGATTATTTATTTTTATTTTTTTATAATTTTTTCACGAAATATTTTGCAATGTAAACTGCAGATTGTTTTCTTATTTAAAGTACATAAGACAAAGAAGAAGAAAAATACTTTGCAAGTATAGAGAATATATTCAAAATTAACAAAGAAAAATAAAACTTTTTTTTTCAGAATTAATATGGCGTTAAAACTGTACTTGCTTTAAAGCATTATTTTTATCAGTTTTGATTGTTCTAACTTTATAACAATTCTCAGACATTCCTCTTTATTCCATTTAAAATACGATATTTCTGTAAAGTTTGATGCTACTCGTGTAATTTTTAATCGAAATCATAAGTATTATTAAGCTTCAATAATTGCAGAAATGACTAATAATAAACAATTAAAGTAATTTTGAATGTACGAATTAAAATATGTTTAAATTTAAAAACAATATTTCTGTAAAATAAATTATTCTTCATAGAACTTACTCTTCTTTAATTTAATACAAAACAATATCCTAAAATTCGCGTTTTACGAATCTACAAATATTTTTAAATCACCATCACTAAAATTAGCTTATCTATAAAATTCCCTGAATTTCCATAATAATTTCTGTTTCCATTCCTTAATTTCCATATAAATTATTTGTTGATATTTATAGACTAATTAGTTTAATTAGTAGCTTTTATAACAAACATCCTTTCAAATTCTTATTATCATTATGCAAATTAACTATTTCTACAGTTATTCTTCATCAATATACTACCAAAAGAAATTTCCTAATTTTCAAGTTTTACGAATTTTTAAATGTTCATAAATCACCATAGCAAGAATTTTCTAAAACTTGCTGATCTGTAAAATTCCCTTAATTTCCAAATTATTGCTTTGACCTTTATTAAATAATTATTTTAATTAAGAGATTTGATAACAAACATCCTTTCAAATTCTTATTGTAATTATACAAATTAGCCTATTTCTACAGTTATTGTTCCTCAATAAACTAACAAGATAAATTTCTTAAAATTCGCCTTTTACCAATTTAAAAATGTTCATAATTCATCATATTAAGGATTTTCTGAAATTTGCTAACGTATAAAACTCCCTTAATTTCCATATTATTGCTTTAACATTTATCTAATAACTAGTTTGTTGCAGGGCGACTAAAGCGCCCGTTGAAAAAATAATCGTTTCATTTTATTTATTTCTCACTTTAAATAATTCATTTGCTAGCAAGCCCGTGCGAAATTTACTCACTTTATCTTTTAGTTAAAATTATTATTTTATAGACCTTTAAAATTATTATTTTATAGACGTCATTTTTTTTTTCATATGCATGAGCAAATTTATTTTTATTTTTATTTCATTTTATTTTATTTTATTTTTACGGGAAAGCATAATTTATTGTATGCTAAAAAAAATGGCAACAATTAAAAATTTAAATGTATTTTAAAGCTTTTATTTTCATATTTTAATTAACTTTAAAAAATGTAATTACCATATTCGTTACAAATAATGTACCAAATAAAAGGCGCAATTTTTCTGAATATGTCTGTTTAAACAGCTTATCGATCGGACAATTACATTTTTTTCTAATTAACTGAAGTATGAAAATTAGGAGATTGTGTCCAAGGAAATCTCTTAAACCTATCTCTTAAGCCTAAAGTGTGACAGAATCAGTGACGGATGAGGATAACTATATATGCTAATTATTTTAACAGCTTTTATAACAAATATCCTTTCAAATTCTTATTCTAACTATACAAATCAGCCTATTTCTACCATCCATTTTTCAACAACTTTCACCAATTTTTGACTGTAAAATTAATTGTTAATTCATTTATTTTGCCAGCATGCGATATTTATTTAATTCACCAATTAGGAAATATTTTAAAGACATTTCAAACTCAAATGTTTCAGTTAAAAAAATTGAAAATAGTTGTTCTGAAAAACTATTATTTATTACCTGTTTTACAACTATTCTTCAGTAATATATATGTAAGATATATTTTCTACAATTTGAACTATAGAAATCTAAAAAAGTTCATGAAGTTTCAGATTTTTACTTTGATTTTTGTCTAATAATCAATTTTAATTAACAACTTTATTACAAATACCCTTTCAAGTTCTAACAGCATACAAATTAGCATGCATCAAAAATCTAATCACAATCTATCACAAATCTATCACAAATTTAACAATTTTAAATTTGTTTTGATTGTAAAATCGTTTTTAATTTTTTTTTCTGTTAGTTTGCACAATTAATCTTTTAACTAATTAAGAAAATTAAAGTCATATTCAACATAAATATATTCATTAAAGAAAAACATTCTTTCACTTGTTAAATTTATTAAACCAAATTTGTTTACATTTAGTATATTACATTTTTATTTAAGACACCTAATCGAGAAAAACTTTTCTTTCTTTGTAAGATATTTTAAGTCTGAAATAATGAAATGGGTATTTTTTTTTTTTTTTTTGACTAATTTAAACATTTAATATGGAAGTCTAATTACGAATTAATTCAATAAAAATGAGAGTTTACATATTAGTTATTTTACTAAATAGTGCAACATTTAAATAAACCAGTTTCTCTTTTTAAACTTAAATTTAAGCTTTAAAAGTTTGAAAAATCAGTTATTCAAAGTTGAAAAGTTTTACAACTATACAGAATTTTCGTGCAAAAATGTATGTATTAAATAATATGACAAAAGAATTGATGAGCCAGTGTTTATCAAAAATAGTTCAAATTTAATACTAAAATGTTATCAATATTTAGAGATTTATTTCTCTATTAATAGTTTTGTTTATGAACTTTTCCGACCCATATTTCAAATTAGTTATTTCAGTTAAATTTTTATGTAAGATTATAAGGTGCAATAAATATTTTCTATATAAATTTAGTAATATCTTGCTACAGCATTACAAACTTTTATAAACCTGTATAATAATTATTTAAAAAAATTGCAAAACTAGAAACTTTTTTAGTGTAATCATGTTTTCATTAAGCAACATAATAAAAAAAAAAAAAAATCTAGTACATTATAAAAAGGGACTCTCAAATAAACTGACACTACCATGCATAGCACAAGTGATCTCAAACCAAAATTAAGTTGTTTATGCCATTAATACAAATAAGGCAAAATAATGGATATGCAACTCTGTAACCAATACTTGTGATTATGTGCATGAAAGATGTCGGAGATGACAAAGAAATGAATAAAAATGACAAAATCGAATATTTAATCTGCATTTTTTGAAGTGAAAACTTCTTTAGGCGCGTTGAGCACTTTTGGGTGAAGAAAAATCTTTGAACTCCCGTCATCGTCAGCTGACGCTTTCCATTTGAAGTGAAAACTTTTGGGCGAACAACAAAAATCATTGAACTCCCGTCATCGTCAGCTGACGCTTTGCATCCTTGTGTGATACAAATAATGTATCATGCAATTAACTTGCTAATGTGAAGTGTTAATAAGTATACACTGTATATTATTTTAAAATCTGGTGCGGCTCTACACGACTTCTCTCATCTCCGAGCACTGTCTCTATTGCAGTTAGACCTCACAAAACCGTGAGAAAGCCCAAAGCTGCCATTTTTCTCAAGTTTTTACAATCTGGTGCGGCTCTACACGACTTCTGTCATCTCCGGACACTGTCTCTTAAAGATTGCAGCCGGAAACGTTGCAGTTAGACCTCACAAAACCGTGAGAAAGGCCAAAGCCGCAATTTTTCTCACGTTTTTACAATCTGGTGCGGCTCTACACGACTTCTCTCATCTCCGCACACTGCCTCTTTTGCAGTTAGACCTCACAAAACATTGAGAAAGGCCAAAGCCGCCATTTTTCTCACGTTTTAACAATCGGGTGCGGCTCTACACGACTTCACTCATCTCCGGACACAGTCCCTTAAAGATTGCAGCCGGAAACGTTGCAGTTAGACTTCACAGAACCATGAGAAAGACCAAAGCCGCCATTTTTCTCACGTTTTTAAAATCTGGTGCGGCTCTACACGACTTCTCTCATTTCCGGACACTGTCTCTTATAGATTGCAGCCGGAAACGTTGCAGTTAGACCTCACAAAACCGTGATAAAGGCCAAAGCCGCCATTTCTCTCACGTTTTTACAATCTGGTGCGACTCTACACGACTTCTCTCATTTTCGGACACTGTCTCTATTCCAGTAAGACCTCACAAAACCGTGAGAAAGGCCAAAGCCGCCATTTTTCTCACGTTTTTACAATCTGGTGCGGCTTTACACGACTTCTCTCATCTCCGGCCACAGTCTCTTAAAGATTGCAGCCGGAAACGTTGCAGTTAGACTTCACAGAACCGTGATAAAGGCCAAAGCCGCCATTTCTCTCATGTTTTTACAATCTGGTGCGGCTCTACACGACTTCTCTCATTTCCGGACACTGTCTCTATTCCAGTTAGACCTCACAAAACCGTGAGAAAGGCCAAAGCCGCCATTTTTCTCACGTTTTTACAATCTGGTGCGGCTCTACACGACTTCTCTCATCTCCGGACACTGTCTCTATTGCAGTTAGCGCATTAAATAAAATTGTAATTTTAATTTTTGTAGTAGTAGTTTATATTAATGAATAAAAAAAACACTTCATTTAAAAGTATTTCCTACACAATAAAATATTTCCTGACGATTCAAGAAAAGCACACGTAATTGTTCACGTTTTCCCTTCTGTCGGCACTAACGAAGTGCAACTTTTTTTTTTTTTTAATACGATTACAAATGTACATTATGAACAATGTTAATTTTCATTTTTTTCCTTTGTAAATGAATATTTCTGGAAATAAAAATAGCTTGCCAAGTATATATATATTACCATTTTAAGTTTAATTTCAATGTGTGGATCACATATTGAAAATTATGCACCACAGGTGACCCACAAGCCACAATTGTGAAATTGTATTACAGAAATATTAAAATATACTTTACAAAGAACAGTATACTTCATATGTGTTAGAGATACGTGTACAATTTTACTGAAAAAAAGTTCAGTCACACACACCTAATCAGAAAATTATTAAAAGAAATTCCTCAATGCTTAACTATGGAAGCTTTTGACTCATTTACAACATCTATTTATACTTTAACAAGATGCATTTTATATGGATAGATTTTATGAAATTAAATGAGACTGATTACAGAGAATGTCACACATTCAGTTTGGAAAAAAAAAAAGTCTTATATTTCTCTTAGTGATCATCTCAAAGGTTAAGCTTTAAGTAGTATTATCTTATGAGATTATCAAAATATTAAATTTAATTTTTTACCATCATATGTGCTTAATCGAAAATTCATGAATTGTTTTTTGCTGATAATTTTCAGCAACATTTTCTCTTTTTAACACGCTTTTATAAGCTTCAACTGTATGTATATTTGTATGTATATTTGTAACCGCTCTGGGGGCAAACAAAAAATATATATTCTAAAAAAAGACTTTCCCTACGTGAACGCTGTGGCTGTGAAGTAAAGTTTCGGGCTACAAAAATTAAAGGTCTAACGTTCTAGCCCAGTCAGGGGAGATTTTTTTAAAATGGTTTTTGATTAATTCTAAATTATTTATTTCTCATTCCTTCATTATGTTATTATAAATTAAAGATTTAAAAATATGTAAATATTTTATTCGTGTTATATGTCACTCACAAGATTTTCTCTTACCCTCCACTTTACTGCTATAAAGATAGATATTTTGTGATTTTTAGTTCACATTTCAATAAAAGCGTGTTCTTTAACTTTTTAAAAGTATAATTTTATTACTTTCTCTTACCCTTACGATAGGGAAAGAATTGTTTTAGGGTCAAATTTTCGAAAGTGAGTTTTCGTTGTATTTACATGTTCTGAGTAACCTGAATAAGAAAATCATGTTTTTCACGAATAGTCTGTGTTTGTGTGTGTCTGTCTGCCTGTGTGTCTGTTCTCTGCGTGTCTGTTATCAGCATACTTCAAGAACAAATAGTAGCAGAAATTCCAAACTCCGTATTCTAAATGTGTATCATATATGGGTGCTACACTAAGTGTTCGTTGAGATAAAGGAAATGGTTCGTGTACAGG
The DNA here is from genome assembly GCA_963930645.1 of Salticus scenicus. Classification (NCBI taxonomy): domain Eukaryota; kingdom Metazoa; phylum Arthropoda; class Arachnida; order Araneae; family Salticidae; genus Salticus; species Salticus scenicus. The sequence goes on from OZ005659.1 coordinate 66,510,649, forward strand.
GACACTCAAAAGTATTCAAATATATTACATCTATGAGGGAAATTGCAGGTAAGTAGAGTTTAACATCTATAGACTTCACTAAAACAAATGTAACGAATATATATATATTTTTTTGTAATAGACATAGTCAACTGGGAAAAAAATTGTGTACATAGGAGACTCGCCTCCCCCTGGGAGGAAAGTCCCCCCTCGAGGGGCAGTAATTTTTCATGATGGGTATCTTTCAAAAGAGCTCGCCAATACTTTTAAAACGAATGGTTGAACCATAGATCTGCGATAATTTAAAATAAAGTTATCATTTTTTTTTTCATTTTTAACAAAAAATAAAAATAATTAATGTAATTTTGAGGATAAATTCAAATTTTTTTGGATATTTAGTGTTATACTACTCTTAGAATAACTTAAAAACGAATAAATTTAGGAGATCACAATGTTGTATTTTGAAGTTAATATAAGTTTGTTGCTCGAAAAGTTTGATCAAGATTCCTAAGTTTCAATGAATGTTGTGTGTGAAAATTGTCTGTATAATTTTAAGTAAACTTTTAATTTTAATAACTGAATTAAGTTCTATATAAATGTAGGTTCATTAATGAAACGGGGGTTTGAGGGGGTTGGTAGCCCCTCTCACACAGACTGATTATCATATAAAACTCTTCCGAAGCCTAATTAAAATTGTTTAACATAGGTTTACATAACAGTACTCGTTATCTTACTTCTTAATCTCCAACCTGTATTTATAGTATTAAATTTCAAGGTAAGAGAAAGTCGTGTGAGTAATATACCAGATTATTTACTTTCTCTTACCCTTAGTTAGAGAAAGTATGGTTTTAGGGTCAAATTTTCGAAAGCGAGTTTTTGTTATATTTACATGTTCTGAGGCCCCCTAAACACGAAAATCATGATTTAGCGAATGGTCTGTGCGTGTGGGTCTGTCTGTGTGTCTGTTATCAGCATATCACAAGAACACATAGTAGCAGAAATTCCAAACTCGGTATTCTAAATGTGTATCATATACGGATGCTACACTAAGCTTTTCGTTGAGATAAAGCAAATGTTTCGTGTACGGTTACACTAAAAATATTCAAATATATTGAATATTTTTTAGAAATTGCAGATAAATAGAGTTTAACATCTATAGACTGCACTAAACCAAATGAAGCGAATATATTTTTTTTATAATAGAGATAGTCATCTTGGAAAAAAATGTGTGTATGTAGGAGCCTCGCGTCCCTTTGGGGGGGGGATGTCCCCCCCTCGAGGGGAGTAAATTTTCATCGATCTGCGATAATTTAAAATAAAGTTATCCATTTTTTTTCATTTTTAACCAAAAAAAAAAAAAAAAACATTATTTTTTTCTTTTTTTTTATGTAATACTAAGAATAAATTAGACTTTTTTTTTTTTTAATTTTGAGTGTTAAACTACTTTTCTAATATGGAAATCGTCTGCATTATCATGGAAGATAATTTTTTTAAATAATAATTTTAATAAATTATTTTTACTCTGGGTGAATTTGTACAGGAAAATATAACGCCACAACACGCTAGTTATTTGTTGTTAGTGGATGCCCTTTACTAATAATATTTTAGCATTTACAGGAAAGATGTTCGGGAATTTAAAAACGAATAATTTTAGGAGATCCAGATGTTGTATTTTGAAGTTAATATAAGGCTGTTGCTGGAAATGTTTGATCAAGATTGATAAGTTTCAATGAATGTTGCGTGTGAAAATTCTATGTATAATTTTAAGTAAACTTTTAATTTTAATAACAGAATTAAATTCTATATAAATATAGGTGCATTAATGAAACGGTAGTTGAGGGGGCGGCAGCCCCCACCCTCACTCAGAACTAATTATCAGAAAAAATTCTTCCGAAGCCTAATTTGAATTGTTTAACACAGGTTTACATAACAGTACTAGTTATCTTACCTCTTCATCTCCAACCTGTATTTATAGTATTAAATTTCAAGGCAAGAGAAAGTCGTGTGAGTGACACACCGTATCATTTAAATAAATTTTCAGAAACATAAATATGTATATATATATATACACACATATATATATATATATATATGTGCGTGTGCGTGTGTGTGTGTATTAATAAAATTCAAAAGTTGAAAAGAGAATAAAAAATGCGTCAAATTTACACGCGATTTCTTTTTTTTTATTATTATTATTGTATTTCAAAACTAAATTATGCTTGAAACACTGGAACTTTTATCACCATTCAGTTCCTTTTTGTTTAAATAATACTGATTTATAATAATAATAATAATAAAAATAGTAACATAGGAAAATAAACAAAGAGAAATTTGTCACACATTTTCAGCTTGAATATTTATATTCCAATATTCTTCGTAGCGTAAAGAATTAGTTTTAAGCTGCGTTCCCAAATGAGCTTATCAAAAAATTAACTTTATGTTTTTATCATCATATCAACTTAATCGAAAATTTTGAATTTTATTGTACTTTTAATTCTTATATATAGGAGCTTCTTTATCCCAGCAGAATAAAATTCAATACGTAAAATAGAATCTACAGATAAAAGTGCTTGACTTATATGTGAAATCTCTGTTGGAAAAATAAATTATTTAATTTTGCAGAGAAAAACGTATTTTTTATTCACTTTATCCCTTATTTTATCGTAAAAGATTTAATGTCATATTTTTCATTCATTGTATTTTCTCTTATGTATTAATGGAATAAAAATACATTTAGATTTCTCGTGAAACTTACTTTGAAAATCATTTCTATTAAAACAAAAAATCGAATAATATATTAAATGTACGGTTTGCATGTATATTTTATGCTTGTTGCAGTAGAATAATTTATTTGTATTGATTTTTCTATTTTGTTGAAATAAAATTAATTTAAATCATTTAATGTAAAAATTAAAAACAAAAAAGTTGAACCTTGTTAAATAGTATACCTTCATGAAAGCCATGGTTGAACTACCATAACGATGAAATTTAATGTTATTTTTGTTCAGTAAATTCAACTAGAGAAAAAAAAATCATTAGTAAGAAAATAAGTAACTTATTCTCATTTAAAATTAATACTATTCATTTTTTATTCATATTTTTCTTGATACAAAAACATTTTTCATTCATACAAAAATACATAAAAAGCCATATTAAAAAAAAAAAAAACTTTTAAAAATCAATATATTAATGGTTAGAGTACAGAGCTTGTTAAGCTAAGGTTGTTACAGCCTGCACTTTCCATTGACTCTCCCACCAATATATTTATATAATAATTTTGTACAGCATGTTTCCAAAGGCAATTAACTAGGTAATTGCTATAGAAATATAGCGATTAAAGATTCAGGAAAAACAGGCAGAACTGTAGCAGCAATAGCAGCTTTAAAATTCATATAAATAATGTTAAAAATATTTAAATTTATTTTTTCCGGTCTTTATACTTTTTAAGAATTATTGAATAAAGTGAATTATTTAAATATAATGAAAACGGTAGAAAAAGAAAGAAAAAAAAATGTCAATACAAGTAGTTGAAAATACCGGTCGCTAGGCTGGTGAAGGTCAATTATTAAAGGAGATTTAATATTTAATAATAAAAGGTGATTTATTATTTATCTTTAAAAACATTTTAAGAATAGGTATTTTTAGGATTTGGAAAACGGTAGTATTCAAAAACAATCGTAGCACCATCCTTGAAGAAAAATACTTTAAAAACAAATTCAAGATGTTTAAATTGTTTTTTAATTGCTATTTATGAAGAGAAAATTTGAATTACTTTTTAATAGACTTTGAGACAAGTTTTATATGAAACACTCTATAATAAAGAGTATGATTCTAAACACATTTAATACGTTTCAATCGTTAAACGTAGTAGAAAAGTAGTATTCTAATACTTCAAGTCAGAAGTTAATGGTGTACTTCATATTCCGACAATTTAAAAGTTTAAGCGCGTTCAGAAATATTTGAGTGAAAATTATAGCAGTAATGTATTGTTTAATGGTTTTAATTTTTTAATATTACAAATGTTTTTCTCAGTTAAAACATTCTATTTGTTTTCCTCCGGTATAAAAACATTAAAAAAACACAAAACCATAAGCCGTAATGATAATATAAATTTTGGCGTGTCCCTGTACGCGAATTACAAATGGATTATACACAGCTAATTAAAAACTACACAGCTAACTACTTAATACTACTACTTAATAAATCTACACATAAAACTACTTAATAACATAAAACTACTTAATAAAACTACACAGCTAATTTCATCGGGCTCATGCATACATGTACCAAATTGCAAGTCAATAGTGTGATTTTTGCGGCCGCTGTCGCGGTACATAAAAATTCTTCCCTTAGGACGTAATGATAAGAAAAACTTTAACGTGTACACGAATTATAAATAGAATAGTCACCCACAACTATACAGATGATTCCGTTGGGCTTATGAACATGTGTACCAAGTTTCAAGTCAATGGGGTGATTTTTGCGGCCGCTAACGAGCGACAGACAGACAGAACCCAAAATCTTTTTGAGTCTCAACAGAGGGCCTCCACTGACGTTTTGTCAAAATATGCAAGACAGTAGCTTTATTTTTGCGGCGGCTATCGCGGTACATACAAATTCTTCCCATAGGCCGTAATAATAAGAAAAACTTTTACGTGTCCCTGTACACGAACTGCAAATGTAATACACACTTAAAACTACACAGATAATTCCGTTTAGCCGATGAATATGTGTACCAAATTTCAAGTCAATAGCATTATTTTTGCGGCCGTTAAACTGATATTTCGGCAACAATGAAAACTAGTAGGCTACTAATCAATATAATTAATCAATTCTCAAAATTGCATTAATTTTTATTAACTATATGAAAAAAAGTGAAAAAAAATTATAATTGGGAAAAATGTCGCACTGGGCACCCACTGTCTTAGAGAGCGCAGGCCATTGTGCGCTGCGCTCGCGCATTTAAGTTAAACACTCTAAATGAATTACTATATTATCGTAAGGGAAAAACATAAATAATAATAAATAAAAAAAAATCGGTGGAATAATTGTTCCTGGCTTTCACTGACTGCAGAAGCGTATACACGCGCGCACGGTGAGCTTGTTCCTTCGCCCACCGTTCCCGTCCATCCTAATAATTTTACATTTTCAAAAATATCCACGATCTTTTATCGGGCTTTTAAACCTAATAATACTAATTTCCAACGTTTTATCTCAATTTCTTTATTTTTGCCCCTGCGTCCGACCCTCGTAATAACTCTACGCTTTTGAAAATAGCTGCAATCTATTTATCGGGTCTTAAAACCCAAAAATACTAATTTTCAACGCTCTAACTTTTATTTCTATATTTTTGCCAGCTTCGCCACTTTCCCTTCTCTTCTATACTAATAATTTTAAAAATTCAAAAATATCTACAATCGATTTGTAGGTATCAAACACCTCTATGTAACAATTTTGAACGATCTAACTCTACTTTTATATTTTCACCCCTCCGCCCCCCCCCCTTCCTGCCCCTCTTAATTTTACAAATTCGAAAATATCCGCAATATGGCCGACAACTTGCGATTTGTCTTTTGTTGCTTGAAGATGGGCACTTCAAAAAAGTAAAAAATAATAATTCTGTCTTGCTACTGGAGTCATATAGCTGTGTTTTATCGAAACATCTGAAATAAATGAACTTGCACAATTGTGGATTTTTTTTTTTTTTTTTTTTTTTTTTTTTTAATGACACGAAAAATGGAAAATGTTACTATTTCTTATTTAAATTTCACCAGCACAATTGTGTGGGTCAGGTCGTAAATATTTTATTTAGCTACAAGTATAAAATAAAATATACTTGAATTAGCGAGGGAATTATTTGTAAAAATAGAGGAAATTTTAAGACAGCTAGACATATTAAATGCTACAGTAAAAATTTCAGATTATGACGCAGAGTTTAAGAAAGAATGCTTGTATCGTATCATAAGGTACAGGAAAGAAAAGGGAGATTTTGCACTGAAAGAAAAAGAATATGAGCGATTATTTGAACTAGAGAAATCCAAACTACAAGTACAAGCTAGTGCTGGAGCTTGATGCGATGCCACTTACTATGGTCCTTTCTTCCGTAGATGCAGACATGCCTAAATCAGAATTAAACAAATAAATTTTTAATTTCGATCCGAAAATCGCTGATATAACTTTAGATTTATTTGAAATGTAATTATCGTTTTTGAAGGTACCAAAACAAAATCGGTCATATATCTCGTAGGTATTTTGCCAGCTGATATTGCCAAACTAATTGTGAAATAGTCTGTTAATGATGCTCGGAATTATTATTATGTTGAGGAAAGTCTCTTAAAGCTTTTCATATTAAGTACTGAGAAGTTTCAGCAACTTTTTGTCTAATACCGTAAAAGTCCAGAAATTACGTGACGAGATTTTCATTTTGGCTTGAAAATTTATTTTAATGGGTGGCTTAAAAAATCAAAAGTTTCAACATTTGAAGAGTTAAAAGGTTTAATACTGGGAGATGAAATAAAAAAGAAAGACCCTCCCGTTTACGAAGAAATTTTTTTTAACCGCTGGAGCGAGTGAAACAATAATTTTAAACTTGTGGATAAATTAGATTCATTTGAAGAACTTAGACTAGGAAAAAATAAATATGTTAGAAAGTAATCCCCTAAATTCCCTCAACTATATTCTAACCAAAATTCAAGAAATTACCCTCAAAATTCTGAAAGTACGTCATCATGAGATAGTACGAAACATGAAGCTCGACTAGGTGTTATTTGTTATAACAGTGACAAACCAGGCATTATTAAGACTAAGTGCTCCATTTGCCACCCCCTCCCTCTCTTCTAGAAAAAGTGCAGTTGATTTCAAAATGACTTACAGGTCATTGTTTGTCGAAGAGCCCCAGTTGACACATATATGAGTTAAAATTAATGGAATTAATGGAATTGTGTGTGCTGACACAGGAATCAGTCACACTATAGCTGACGAAACACTATTCGCCTCTTAAGAAAACGAAGTTTAGAATTTGAGAAAACTTGTATAGAGTAACGGTAGTTGAAGATTTCCAAAAAGAAACTGAAATCTATTCAGTTGAAGTTGATGTAGAAATTGAAGGAAGATGTTTCCAGATAACTTTATTTGCGTTACCTACTTCAAAGAATAACAGAACTCTGTTGGGAAAGGATTTCTTGCGTTCTACTGGAAATATTTTGGATTTTCAAAATCATAGATATATTAGCATGACAATTTAAAGCAGAAATTTAATTTGAATGAAGATGATTTCAGGCCACCTGAAAATCTAGGATATTCTGCCGAAATTAACGAGATTATATTAAAATAAAATGAAGTAACACATCTTTTCAATATACAGATATCAGAGCCAAATAAATTGTTGAATGAATATGAAGATATCTTTGAACCAGGGGAATAATCAACTCACAAAATTCAACACTATATTGACACAGGAAGTAACTCTCCTGTCGCCGTACCGCCGTATCGCATATCCCCAATAAAGAAAGATTTGTTGAAGAAAGAGCTAGAAATGTTATTAGAAAACGTAACAATAGAAAAATGTGAATATCCTTATTCTCCACTGATGGTGTTAGTTCCTAAGCCTAATGGTCAAGTACGACTTTGAGTAGATTATAGACAATTAAACTCTATTACAATGACTGATAAATACCCTTTTCCCAGAAATTATGACTTTCTTCATGAAGCTCCTTTTATGTCAACCATTGTCTTAAATAATGGGTACCACCAAATTGAAGTCAAACCTACAGACTGTGACAAAACTGCTTTTATTTGTCTCTTCGGAACTGTCTGATCTTGAAAAATGCCATTTGGCCATCAAGCTTTCAATGTATGAATGGTAATTTTAAAAATTCATTAAAGAATATATTAGTCCTTTCTTATTTAGATGATATTATCATATTGACTAAAACTTTCTCTAAACATTTAGAAAATTTGAGTGCATTATTTAGGAAATTGCAAGAATTAAAGTTGCACGTTAACCGTGAAAAATGCGATCCCAGCAAAACCACAGATGACGGCCAACACGAGGCCAAGTGCTGGTTGCCAACAGTAGCTGCAGCTGGCCCGTCGGTGGCAAAAGTTACGGTGCCGCAGGGAATATGTTACGCCGGCCGTCAGTAGGCCGTATTCAATCGATCCACTGTTGGCAGCCTGCAGTAAGTTAAAAATAAGTTAGTGGGCCAGTGAATGGATCGCTGCTGGCAGCTAGCAGTATGACGAAAATAGGTAATGGGCCACTGTTGGTAACCGACATTAGGTTGGAAATTGTTAGTGGGCCAGTGTTGGACTACCTGGTGGCAAACATAATTTTTCTATGTTATTGCTGGCAGCCTGCAGTGGGCCAGCTGTGGCAAACATAAAAAATTATATTACTGCCGGCAGTCTTCATTGGTCCTTTATATTTTCCCATTAAAGGCCCGCTTCACTCACCGTCGCCGGAAGCCGAAGCCAATGTTATTCTATGGGAAATTTTCTTTGCAAATAACTTATTAACTAATACATATTTTTAAATTCTGTTTTCATATTCTGAAAATTCCTAACTGTTAAATTGACGGACCTTTTTAAAAAAAATATTTTTTTATTTTTTTTTTTATATTTTATTTTGAAGCTGCAAAATATGAATTTTCAATATGTGAAATTTTTCATTTTGCAAATTCAAAATAAAATATTAAAAATTAAAAAAATACATTTAAAAAAAAATCCATCAATTTAACAGTTGGGAATTTTCTGAATGTGAAAACAGAATTTAAAAATATGTGTTAGTTAATAAGTTATTTGTAAAGAAAATTTCCCATAGAATAACATTGCCTCGGACTTCCGGAGACGGTAAGTGAAGAGGGCCGTTAATAGGCCAGAAGTGATTTAGTTATAGCTAGTATATTTATTTTATTGGTGATACCTTTAATTTTATTAATGCTTTTTTCTTTTTCTTTCTTTCTTTTTTTTTTTTTTTTTTTCATCTCTCTTTTTTCTGATGAAGTAGCAGCCAGTTTTTTCTATGCATCCAATATTTAATTTGATTTTGTACATATTCATTTTTAAATACTATTTACAAGTATTTGATTCATACACTATGGTTGTAAATTCAGGATTTCTAGTGCAGCATATAGGAAATATTCAGTTGATCCATTTCCCTTATCATAAAAGTTTAATTTTTTGTTTTCATTGCAAACATTTCTCTATATTACATTTTTTGGTATAAAGGAGATTATGTTCTTTTTTTTTTTTAAGTGTTCAAATTTCAATATCTTATGCAAATAAATGTAACTTTACATGTGAAAATTATAAAATATTGAGACAAAAATTGTTATAAAGAGAGCATTGCAAAAAACACCATAAACTAATAAATAAATAAATAAATAAAAATAAAAAATTGCAGCAATTGTTTCCGGTTGAAATAGCACGAAGACCCTTCATCAGGCGAAAAAAAGTGGGCACGAGTGCAGCAAAAGTAATTTGCTGCAATCGTGCTTTTTGTTAAACTCACGAAGGGATGTGTTATTATTTCAACCTAAAAGATCTGATGCATCTTTTTTTTTTTTTTTCGGGGGGAGGGGGGGGGGCAATGATTATGTTTATTTACAAATTTTTCTATTTATTACTACAGTACAAAATCTCAAATCCGGAATCGTCCGGACCGTGGCCTTTCCGGATTTCGGACTTTTCCGGATTTTAGGTCACTTTCTGATTTACGGCAATAAGAAAACGGACATCTCCATTCCGAACGTCCTTTTAGTTAATAACTAGGTTACGCCGCCCGAGGGTGCGATTTCTTAAGAAATTGGAGTATACTCTCAAGTAACATGTACAATACTTTGAATAAACACCATAAAATTTTGCAAACAAAACGGAGGCAGTAACGCTTGCGCTTTGTTTGCCGCACTCGTGCCTACTTCGTTTGCCTGATGAAGGATCATGTTTTCTTTCCATCCGAAACGATTGTTGCGAGCTCTTACATTTTATTGTGGTTACTCTTATTACTTTTAAACACCAATTCTGTGGTGCTTTTTTATTATAACTCTCAAGTATCCAGAAAATCTTGAATATTTTTATTTTCTCCTACATCAAATGGTACCCAGTTGATAATTTTTTTCCCTTCTTTTTAAAACAGCAGGGCATATGAATCAGCTTCCTTTTTTTCTCTCTGTGTTTATCTTCATTTAGAATTAATTATCACAGCTGTCACTCTTAACCAGGCCGCCACAAAGAACTTTTTCGTGTTGTTGATAGTCCAATGGGATCTTTACCCCTCCCCAACTCTCTTCAATGTCCTTGAGTGAATAATTTTTCGACGTGCGATACCGAAAGATGATTTTGCAGTTTTATACAGATGACGTTATTTGAACTTAATTGACCTGTGCCAATTTATTTTCATTAGGTTTGGAAAGCAGATTCTGAAAAGGGTAAAAGAAGAAGGGAATACAGTTTCAGCTGAAAGAAAAAAAAAATATATATCGTTCGGTTGAGTAAAGAGATAACGGAATTAGGAAGAAAAAGAAAAGTGCATTTGTCGTTGTAGTTATAAATATTTGAGAGTTTTATCCGCCAATTACCTATTTAAATAATATTTTTAGAATTCCATAAAACTCATATATGTTATACAGGTTTTCGAGATTTACTACAGGACGCTTGTCATAAAAAGTTGTACAGGTAACACAAATGGTTTCAGTATAAAAATTCATAAAATAATTTGGATACATTACAGTTTAAAAGAAACTTCTTATCAGCGCATGAAAAAATCTTTATACAACGCTAAAATACAGATCAACATAAATTTTATAGATGCAATAAGAAATGGTTCCGATCAAAAATGATAAAATAAGTAATTGTGGTTCATTTAACAGTGATGCACAAAAATATTCTTATACGTTGCGGGAAATTGAGGTGGAAACTATTTCAGTTTCGTAAAAGTGAAATTATTTTTCAAACTTGCATTTAAAAAATAATAATAAATAAATAAATAAAATAAAACAGTTTGTTATGGCTACCACTTTTTTTCTTTTCCTATAATAGTTTATAGAAATTACATATTAAAATTATTATCTATGAAAATTATTTTCTATGATGGAGATAGGCGATTTTCATTTAAAAGAAGTACAATATACTAAATTTCGAAAGAAAATCCATTTTATGGTAATATATGTATAGTAATATATGTATATATGAAGAAATTTTTCGACATTCGGTTTTCGAAGTATTTGCATGTTTTGAGATTCCTGAACACGATTTGACCATTTTTAGAAAATTTCACTCTGTAAGTGTGTATAAAAAAAAATTGTGGACGCTGTATCTCACGAACCAATGGACGAAATTTAACCAAATTTGTTATTTAACCAAACTTGATTAAAATCGTTCCCGATTACATTTGTGGATCATTCAAGATCCATAATTTTTATTTTATTAAATCAATTAAAATAATAATAACAATAATAAAATACTAGAAAGTTAGCGACTATCATAATTTACTAAAATGGATCAACTGGATATTTGTTATATAGTTCTAGAAATCATTTTGTTATAACAATGGCTTTAGAGTCAAACATTTTTAAAAAATAGTATTTAAAAAATAATACAAAAACAAATTAATAATTGAATTACTTACTCATATATTCTTTTTACGAGATTTTCAATCTCGCACCCGCACCCGCAGACTACAACAACGAACAAGAACTTCCTATGAAATGGCGGACAGCGAGGGAATTTCAAATCAACAGAAAAAGAATCACAGCGCCCTCTATGCATACAAATTGGTTATGGCCTAATAATTTGTGGCCACAACATGAAAAACATGATGTTGGCCGTGTCGTGATAGCCTGCATAAGGCCAACTGTGTTTATGCCACTTCTGGGCCACCGACCATTTTTCTTTAGGCTTCCATCACTGCTGGCAGCCACAAACGGCCCGCTCCTGGAGTTATATGGGGCAACCGGTAACTGATGGCAAGTGCAGGATGCCAGCAGTAGGCCATAACGAGCCCAGCAATATAAGTTTTGCTGGGATTTTACTTGTAACCACGTGAAGTATTTAGGACATTACATTATTAGTATAGAACTTGAAGCTGATCCTGAAAAAAAAATTCTGGAATGCAAGAAATACCAGCTCCAAAGAATGTAAATCAACTGCAGTTCTTCCTTCAAACTTACTTATGGTATCCCAAAACTCTTTGAAGTAGATAAACCTTTGGCTAATTTGACAAAAAAAAATATTTCTTGGAAGAACAAGAAATATTCTTCAAAACACAGAAACATATTTTAATGAGTGAACCCATTATTAGAAAAAATGATCCAACCAAGCCATATATAATAAGAACAGACGCTAGCAACTATGCCCTTGGTATAGTTTTGCTTCAAGACACTGGAGCAGAAGAACACACTTTGAGTACGCGAGTAGGTACTAACAAACGCCGAAAAAAATTACTCCACGACCAAAAGAGAGACGTTAGCCATTGTATTGGCTTTGGGCAAGTTTTGTGCTTAAATGGACGGTCAATAAGTCATTGTAGCAACCGATTATCAGCCTCTTAGTGGGTTAATGAACTTGAAGTCTCTAACAGGTCGCCTTGCGTGATGGGCATTACAGGTACATTCCTTCAGTGCCCACCGAAATAAAAGGGAGAATATGTGCCTGACAAAGCTAACGTTGTTGTTGATATGTTGTTGAAACCTTTCTGTCCACATAAAGAAGCAAAATGCGAAATTTGCTCTGTTACAATCAATACCCCTACGCGAAGTCCAAGAAAAACCAAAGAAGAATAATTAAAAGATGAAGATGTTAAGAAAATTGTCCAGTCTTTGGAAAGCGTCGATAAGAATGAAGATTTCGATAATTGGTGCGATCGTGTTTACTTATGAATTAAGGCGTTTTATATAGATATTCTCCGGAGGCAGAATTGGCAGAAGCCCAATTAGTAGTCCCGGTTCAAGAGAGAGGAAATGTATTAAAAGAGCCTCATGACGCCTCCTCAGCCGGACATTACGGAATTGAAAGAGCTTCTGATAGAACCGTTAAATAGTACTAATGGACTGGTATGCGAAGATGTATTACAGAATATATTAAGAATTGCCCTGATTGCTGTCGTTATAAATCCAGAAGAAGTATTCCTCAGGAATGGTTTACCTAGACGGGTAGAAAGCGACACACTGTTAAAATTTCAACAGAAAACTCTGTGACTATTATCATAAGTCTTACTTAAATTACAGAGAAAAATAAACGGAGATGTTAAAAATCTTATTTTATACATTAATTTTAATATCTAATATTAATTTAATTAATTATTGTTGTGAATATATTTCAGACTTAGAATGCTTTTTCTAAAGTAGAAACAGTTATTTTTAATTTTAATTTAAAAATTAAATGATAAAATTATGTAAAAATTCAGAATAAAGATTGAGAATCTCGATTATTTACTTTTAACTAAGAATTACTGTAAATTTACAGACACTCTGGATAAAGATTTACATTAAATTTACAGAAATTTTTAACACTGCAACGGGCCTCAGTTTGTAAGCGCTGCATTGCAACAGGTTTGTAACATCTTAGGAATCACACAGATCCTAACTCTGGTTCATCATCCACATGCAAATCCTATAGAAAAGAAGAACAGAGATCTTCGTTGCGAATGATCATGCTACCTGGAGTGAGAAACTACCAAAAATCAGATTTGTTCTTAACACGAGAAAATGTGATTCAACCGGTCAGACCGCTACTCATCACATATTTGGGCGAGAACTACGTACTACGGACGATAATGCGTATTATTTCTAAAATGTTATCCACAATCGTAATTTCGTTTCCGAAAAAGCATCGTACTTAAAAAAAAAAATTTCAATACCAATTTCATGAAACAGGTACAATATCGAATGGAGGTAAAATAAGATCAGCATAAACGCTATGCAGACAGAAAATTTAAAAAGGCTCCTTCTTTCAAATAAGGTGACAAAGTGTGGATTAATACTCACCCCATGATATGATACAAATTCTTATAAACTTTGATATGATGTATCAGAGCTGCCAAAGTTTCAGTTTATTCCATAACATTGTTAGTATCTGCTTTCTATTCATACAATTATTTTAAAGAGTAATTTTTTTGTATTTAATCGTAATTATATGTGTGATAATATAATTGTACAAAGAAAGTGGTGTAGAAAAACTGTTAATTATACATAGTAATTAAATTTGGAGCATACCTTTCGGTAGGTTGGTATGTTTAACAATGGTTTTCGTTAAATTATGGCGCCAAATTACAAACTGTTGTGCAGAAAAAGCTTAATTTGTAAATTTTTGCCTAATTATATTTTTTAAAAAGCAAAATCTAGTATGTAATAAAATTCTATTAAAATACGCTAGAATCATTTCTGTTACATCACTTTTCTTTAAAATAGCTTGTATCAGTCTTAAAATAATTTCCTTTTGAAGACGAAAATGTTTCATCCCTATTTTTTTTAACAATAATCATTATCCTGTTTAATCCGTATTCAGATCGTGCCAAAAACTTTCATACACTTTTACTCTGTTTTGGTACTTTTTTTTTTCGACAAAAATTAAATGCTTGTCTAAGTGTAATTATTTCAAGGTAATGCTCGTAAGACAGATCAAAATTTTATGATTTTACAGTTTTCATTAATTATTCATTATAATTATTTTAATATAAGTTAATGATTTTTTATATATTAAAATTGTATAAAATAATACAGTTGCAATTATTTACTATATCTCAACGTACAGAAAATAATTATTTTGTGGCCTAAAAGAATCAATTTTTGAATCTTTTGTCATAAATTCTTTGTAAAAAAATTACATTTGAAAAAAATATATATATATACATATATATATATATATATATATATATATATATATATGAAAACATTAATATTTTTATGGAAGTTTAAAAATTAAAGGACGCCTTGAATATAATTTTATTTATCATTTAAAATTTAGTTAAAAGTAACATCCTTTATTTAAACGATTACACAATAATTCATATGTTACGTAAAGTAACATCCGACGAAATTGTGAAAAATGGATTGCAAAATATAAGCATTATTTAAACATTCAATCATTACTGTGTTTTAAACTAAAAGTTATATCATATATCAGAGTTTACAAACAAGTAAGAGACTTTTATTCCGAAGTATAAGAATATACATCATTCCACCTTTCATACATGACAAGGGACAAAGAATAGCTAATGGAGTTTTTCTTAGCTGTTTAATGATAAATGTCATCCATATTTATAAACATTTTGTTTAGAATTCCATTATTTTACAAAATAAATGAAACTATACATTCATCTAAGAACCAGATTAATCTGTAAATGTTTTGCTATAATAAAATGCTCTTAGAGTTATTTATTGATTCTACACATGTTAGCACGTTTCATTAGTACTGTTGTTTCGGCAGTATAATTTTATTTATTTTCTGTGCGGTGCAGAAAAATTGTTCATTACAAAAATCCGTGTTAACGTTCTTATTCTGTAAGTTTTTCTTTTATATGGTTTCCAGTTAAAATATTATATATATATATATACAAATAAAGGACATATGTATTATTATAAACCATAACAAGAAATTTTAATTAGTTTTTACACATGGAATTTATAAATATTGAAAAAACTTCAAAAACATCAAAACTAAACTTTAGGCTATAATAACTTTAGGTTTTTCTTATATTGTGTTGAACCAATATTTGGTTCAACATAAAATTACCAAATCGTGGTAAAAGGTTAAAAAATCGAATGGTTGCTGCTACTCCAGTGCCAAGTTTTGGTTCAAACTAACACAAAAGTTTTAACAGTGTAGATTAATGATAGGAGTTTTAAGACTTTATTGTTTAAATAACATTACTCATCCCATGTGATAAAATGTTTTTATTTTATGGACAGAGATATAGCTCTAATTTATTAGCAGTTCACTTGTGGCTATTTTTTGCCAGTGGCGGATCTAAGGGGTGGAGGGGGCTAAGGGGCTGTATCCCCCCCCCCCCCAGAAAAAAAACGCTGACATTCACAATTGAATGTTACAATTGTAATTATTTCATTGATCTGGAATAACATCTTGAAAATTCTAACCCCCCCCCCCCTAAAAGTTAAGTTCTGGATCCGCCACTGTCTGTTGCAGGAACAAAAAACAAGTGCTTGTTCTGTTGTTCTGTTTATTTATTATTTATTTTAACAAACATACAACGCCAATACATTGTTTAAACACTTTCTGAAAACTTCACTTAAAGACAGAGATGGTGGGTAAACACGGAATATATGTAACCCTCATACAAGAAAATTTTAAAATATTATTTTGTAATAATTATTTGTGATTAAATATGAAGATTGTTATCTTCGGATGAATGTTTTTCTAAGAATAATGTTATCTCTGAATAATGGTATGAAACTTATTTTTTGCCGGTAGCAACTTGACATCTCTGTTAAAGATGATTTTATTATAATAAAATCAACTTGTTGTGCATAGATGCTGGGAGTAACCATGAAAATCAAATTTATTATAAAAGTTAACCTAGTGTCTATTCGTACTTTGCACGTACTTAACGTGAAAAGTATTATGTAAAGATACCTGCGCACATATTTAACACTGTACTAGAAATATACAAAAGATTTTATATTATTATTAACACAGACTGAGAAACATTATTCGGAGTAAAGTTAAAACTCTATCTCGTTCTGAAGCGTTAAGAATAATTAGAGATAAAAAATTATTTGTAAATAAGAATTTTATAAAGGACATTTGTGTATGTATTTTTTTCTAGCTTAATTAATTTGGTATATTGATTTAAAAAGCATTTCAATTATATATATATATATATATATATATATATATAATTTACAAAAAATTTTATGTATTTTTTAAAATTGATTTACTTTATACACTATATCATTAGCATTATCATACATGGCACCAGTTTTGGCAGATCTGGCGGATTTTTTATTCAATAATCACCAATAATGTTGAGATGTGGTATCTCATATACATAATAGACTATCAATCTTCAAAGTGATTAGGCAAAAATTACAATTAAAAATTGGTGATGGTTATTGAATGAAAATATCGCCATATCTTGCAAGACTGCATGGCATATCCATGTTTAAAATAATAATAATGATTATAATAAATACGTAATTATTTGTAGCACTTACATGTAAACCTAATATGTAGTTATAAAAAATATTATAAATATATAAAAACAAATATTCATATATCAACTTAAATTTTTTTTATAAATGAATAGAGTACTACAAAACGGTTTTTTGAATAATGTATACACATATAAACATACAAAATCTGTGATCATATATAATTTCGATCCTTTAAAACATATTTTCTTTTACCCATTAAAAAAAAAAAAAAAAAATGTTTTAAACAGTTTATTAAACATCGATGCTTGGACTTATAAAATATTTCCTTTTAATAAGTTTATTTAATATACTGTTTAAAAGGCTTAAAAAATGTCTAGCATCAAATGTGCTTAAATTATTTAAATCATCTTCAAACTCCATTATTATCAATTTAAAAAATCCTTTAAGATTGTTTATTTTGTACATTTCATACATGTATTCAAATTCACTACTAAAGGGTACATGAGTTTTTAAAGTAATAAGTGAATGTTTAAAAAATATAGAGTACACGTAACCTATCACATTTAATGTACATAATTAAAAAAAGCTTTTTCTTTACAACTTTTTTTTTCTTCCATCAAAATATTTCGTAATCTCAAAGTAAAGTCCTTCTTTTTTTCCGTGTAAAAGAATTTTGTTAATTAAATTCTTTTAAATGAATAGCAATGAACTGCGTATTAAATGCGGTAAGACTGCATCCACCGCAAACATTTTTTCCCCTCTTAAAACACAAGAAAGAGATTATAAGGAATTAAACTTTTATGATAATTTATATTCTTGCAATTAAATGTGCATAAGCGCTTATGCTGAAAAAAAAAAGATCTAGTTTTACCCCTTAGTGTTAATAATGAGTTATTTTTTTATTTTTTATTTATATTTTATGCTTGGTATGTAAACGAAATTAATGAAGTAATAATATGTAAATGAAATTAACAGATTACATAAAGTATCAATTATATTTTTCAATAAGATCCGCATATAAAACTTCTTTTTTTTTTTTTTTTTTTTTACAAAATTATGTTTTATTTTATACATTTACTTGTTTTTGCTACTATTTTGAATTTCACATGAAATTTTTAAGTTGTAATTTAAATAATTTTAAAATAGTTTTATTAATTACTGTGAACATCTACTACAAGTGATAGAAGAGGGATGCAAAGAATATAGGATATACATTGCTCACACGTCCATTATTTTTCTCTATCACAATGGGTAAACGAAAGGCTGGAACTCATGTCACTCTCATCGGCCTAGATGTTTTTTCTTTCTTATCTAGAATTCTCTTAAATACAAGCTAGGACCTCTTAGAAAAACATCAACAGATGGCTTTCTTTACAGGTCCTGGACCACTTATTGTTATCGGCTTTAATCTACACACAATACACATTTCCCTCTACCATTAACTTTTCATAGCATTTTTCGTCATAAAATAAGACTTTCATTTCAAAAAAAAGAAAATAAATAAATAAATAATCATTGTTTGAGAACATGAGTGGTAGTGACTTTGAATAAAAAATCGCCTGCAGGAAATCTGATTTAAAAAATCTGATTGCTATTAATAAAACCTTTCAAAAGAAAATTAATTCAATTATTTTTATTAAAAATATTTGTTTTATTACACAGCTTCGATGCTTTCGCAAAATGTATGCAATTATGCAAAGTATCAATGACAAATTGTATACGGTGTTACTTCCGTCAGGATAACAATAAGAGCAAAATTTATTTTATACTAAAATGATAAAAAACTATTGAATGCAGAAGTTGTTCTCTCTTTTTAAAGATCACTTAAAAAGGTTATAGAAAACCTTTATGCAATGATAGAAAAGCACTTTTACGCAAGCAAAGTTGTAAGAATTATTATTATTGATAGCTACTTAAAACATTATTTCTTTTCTTATAGGCATATTAAATAATTATCAGTTATAATAGACTTTGAAACATCAAGTCAATTCAATACTCAATAATGGAATTGACGAGTATTTATTGTAAGTTCAATTGTCAATTGAATTGTCGAGTTCCATAATTCAATTGACAATGGAACTGACAAACTTCACAATTGAATTCAGAAGCAAATAAAATAAAAATATGATGACTACAGAAAAAAAAATAACAATTTGTAACACTTTTGTTCTCCTGTAAGCTTCATATGCGTAAATTTCATTAATTGATCACGTGAAAATTGCGTATTTCTACAATTGAACGTTAATTTAAATAAAAAAGATTCCACATTTTGAAATATGATTTGTTATATATGTATGAAGCATTCGATAACATAAACATAACATAACATAATTCAATAACATAACATTTTTGCTTTCTGAACACACACATAGATATTTATTATCATTATTTTTTTTTTTCATACCGGTAAAACCTTATTATTTTTTAACTTTTAAAACCCTTTGCGGCGCAAGACAATTCGGATCATTTAAATAATACTACCACCGGAATTCATGAACTGAATTAAACTAAAAGAAATTTTAAATATTAATGTTAAAAAAACCGGCCTTCTCTGCTACGTTATAAACGTAAATTTTTGCTAAAAAAATTCCGGGATGAATTTTTGCAGCTGGATCTTAAAATTTGCGTTCTCGCAGCGAGGACAACGCGCGTTAAGGGGTTAAAACTAATCTTTCTTTTCATTTTCTTCTTTCTTTCTTTTCATTTTTTTAATCTTTTAAATGTTGCTAAAAGCTTTTAGCCAAGAAAAAAAAAAAAAAAAACATAAAATCTTGACAGTCTTTGAATAGGTTTCATGTCTATAAATGAATTAATTTTATAAATACTTTAAACAGAAACGTATTTGTATAACCTCCAAACATACTAATGCTATAACGTTTGACTTTTAATAAGATAAATGTTTTTTTTTCATTAGTATGGCAGTATGGCTGTGTTTATTCAAAAAACCTTTCCCTATGAACTTTCATGATTTCAAAATTTCTCCTGTTTGCATACTTATTTAGCTGAACTGAAACCAGAAAAGTTTAAAAATAATCTTATATTTTATTCTGTAGAAGAACTGGCGATTTCTTAATTTTAGGAAGATGAAAGTTTATGAATTTTTAACTTCTTTTGAAATGAATAATGCACGTTGTTTAATTTAGTTCTATCATTTCTGCTTAGCTCTGTCATTTCCACTTTTGCCTCATTTAAATATTATGCCTTATTTTGCATTTTCTGTATTGATTGACTGAAATTGTTCTTAAAAAAAAAATAATAAATAATAATAAAAAAAAATGTTTTAAACTGTTCTATAACTTCTAAATTTATATGTAAATCATATTAAATTGGTACGTTTGCTTTTTAGTTTCAACACATTAAAAACAACATACTTTTTATTTGTGTGAAATCACATTTGTAATATATATCTAAAAGCTTAGTGTCATTATTGTTAATGAAATATTTTTAAGAAGATAAAAAGTATTTTTTATATGCAATCTTGATTATAAAGTCATAAAATTCTCTCTATTTTATGAAACTATGTAAAGGAAGAAGAATCTAAACTTAGGTTTTTTTTTTTTTTTTTTTTTGTGTGTGTGTGTGTGTGTGTGTGTACTTTCCAAACATACATATGTAAGGAAAGTAATTTAATCATGTAAAAAATCCGACTTTCAGATTTTAATGTTTCTAAACATTTTGTGGCCCTCTGAGTTCACGTTTTCTATTTTTATGGTGATGTACGTAAGTGAATACCTTATTCGATTGAGCTCAAAATTTATACAGTTAGTTTTGCACGAACCGCGTAGATTTTGGTAAATCCAGCACGCATTTTTTTTTCTTTTTTTACAGGAATATAACTAAAAATTCTTTATTATTATGCACTATGGGCTCAAATTCTTTTAAGTGCGATAGCGCCTGAACCCAATATCCGATTGAGCTGAAAATTTATATACATGTTATAGATCACCGTCACACTAATCATATAGATTTTGATGAGTCTAGCAGTTAAAATTTCTACTGGAACACAACAAAAATCTCTTTATTATTATGATTTATTAGAGAAAAATACTCACATTCCCTATTGTAATTTTCTCTTTTGTTTATTTAATACCTTCTCTTACTTTAATTTATTTATAGAACTGTTAATTACTATATGTTCGGAAAGTCGAGTGGTGTCACACAGTATTTATTTTATTCGATAAAATGAAAAAAAGTAGTATTTTGGAAAGTAAAACAATTGCCTATATTAGTACATTCATGTGCAAATGTCATTTCACTGAATGAATGGTTAAAGCGTTTGCATTTCGGAAATCTACTGAAAAAAAAGGGCAAATTTCATGAATTGATGAAATTCACGTCCGAAAACAGATTTAACAAGGGTTTAACAATAGATTTAAGAGATTTAACATTTATAATGGATTTAGCATGAAAATATGACTGCGCAAGTATGTAACACAAGAATGGAAATATAAAAAATGTTTTATATCATTAGTAACTTATACCGAGTATCATTATTTGTAGTAATTTTAAAGCTCTGATTTGTTCTAGAGCGTTTATAACAATTACTAATAAAAAAATTATATGTGAATAAAAATTTTAAAAAAGTACATCCATGTATATATTATTATCTAACTTAATTAAATTGATAATGTGTTTAACTTTTTTTTTCTTATGAACTATACATTATCTGCAATGATATAGTTACATTTACTGTAATAATTTTATTAAAAATAATATATACTCAAAATAATCTTTTTTTATTTGTGGAACATATAAACGTAATGGAAACTAATATGTAGTTATATAAACTATTATAAATATATAAAAACAATATATTTATTTATCAAAGTTTAAATGAATTCATGTAAATAAAATGATTACTTAAAAAAGCAGATTGAGATATTTTATTTACGGATAAATATAAGAAAATTCGTGATAATAATATCCTTCTGATCCTTTAAAACGTATATATAAATACCACCTATTATTACTTTTTTGCTACAAAACACAGCATTTTAAAGGAATATTTTGGCATCAGTGTTTGAATTTATAATATATTTATTTTTAATAAGCTTGTTTAATTTTCTCTTAACAACTCTTATCCTATATACTTTTTTTTTAAAAAATTAACTACAAAAGGGTACATGAGCTTTTAAATTAATAAGTTGTTGGGAAAAATATATAATCTACACAACCTATTAAATTTAATATACATATTTTATTTATTTTTTTTTTTTTAATCATTTTTTTTCCAAAAAAAAAAAAAAAAAATCATAATATTAAATTGACGTTGCTATGTGATTTTTTTCCCTGAAAGGAATTCAGTAATTAAATTATTTCAAATCAATAGCAATGAATCTACGTGTTAAATATGGTAAGATTGCATTCACCGCAATTATTTTTTTTCTCAATAAAATACGACAGATAGATTATAAAGAATTATACTTTAATGATCATTTATATTCTTGCATTTAAATATACATATGTAGATATTTTTGAAAAAAAAAAAAAAAAAAATCACGTTTTGTACCTCGGCATTATTTACGAGTTTTTATTTTTGTATTTATATTTTATGCTTGAAATGCTTGAAATGTAAAAAAATAGATAAACTGTAGTAATTATTTATTTTGTAACATATTACGTTTTTTTCTTCCAGGAAGTGCCCCATATTCAACTTCTTCTTCTTTTTATTGGGGGGGGGGGGATTTGATTTAATATCATATATTTACTTATTTCTTCAAATAATTCAATGTAACATAACTTTCCTTTAATTCAGATTTATTTATTTATTTATTTATTTATAAATTTATATATACACATATATATATGATATATATATGTGTGTGCGTGTGTAAATAGTTATTTTAAATGTTAGTTATAAGTGATAGGAAAATAGTCCATATAATATAGTATTTACAGGAATCCCATGGCCATTATTTTTCTTTGTCACAACTGGTATACGAAACGTGTTAAACCAGAGGGTATTGGTTAAACTGGAACTCATAACCCGCTCACTGAGCTGTTCAGGTTTTTGCGTTTTCTCTTAAACGCGCTTAAATACTAGCTAGAATCTCTTAATAAGACAACCAGCGATTGCTTTTCATGCATACATATACATGTATATATATATATATATATATATATATATATAACATGTTATTTTATAATAGATATTTTAGAATGTAGGTTGACATTATAACAATAAATATAAAATGACTGAAAAATGAAAAAAGATATTATCTGATATACTAAGATTATTTAGGCTTGGTACGTTCTACCAATGTTTTGTACTATAGTTGTTTAAACCATAAGATGAGGTGACCTTTTGCTATGATTTGTTGATTTTTTTACTTTCTTCTATATGTAATATAGAGAAAGTATTGGATTCGCGAAAATTTTCTACCTCCATTTTTTGATGAATTTACACATTTTGGGACGTCCTAAACACGAATTGATAGGATTTAGAAAATGTCTGTCTGTCTGTGTGTTTCACGATTTTTGTGGGCAATGTAGCTCATGAACCAATGAATGAAATTTAACCAAACTTGGTATTTAGTTGCACTCTGACATAAACTGGTGCTGATTAGATTTGGGGATCAATCGCCAACAGGTGGCGCTGTGATCACATTTTTTGTAAACTTTTAACATGACAGTATAGGATAAAATTTCGTATAAATGTGCATAATGAGACTTATTTATTGTAAAATTAATATGAATTATTGATAATAGTAGTAGATAACTAGAAACAAAATGTGCATGTGGGGGTCATCGGTTCCCCCCTGGGGGTGATGTATCCCCCCAGGGGGAGTAAAGTTTCAAGATGGGTATCTTTCGAACGGTCTCGTAAATACCTTTAAAAAGAATAGTTCAACTGTAAATGTGTGATAATTTAAAACAAAGTTATCGATTTTTTTTTTTTTTTTAATTCTTACTGAGTGAATTTGTGTAGGAAAATGTAAAAGAAAGTTTTGCGATGGCCACAACATACTAATTTAATAAGAAGTACCAAATCATAGTAGGAGGTTTCACCATCGACTGGTTTCAGCTATTGTTGCATCACGTTTTGGTTCAATCTAGCATATTGCACACTGTAAAAAATTGGTTCTTAAAAATATGTATATATTGTCGAAAAATAGCCCCGAAACAATATATACTTAAATTTGAAAACCCATTTACTCATTTTTGAGTATATTGACATGCTCAAAAATGGTGTTGACCAAGAAGAATCCCAATATCCGCATGTTTGACATGTCAATCTATTGAAAAATGAGTACATGGGTTTTCAAATTTAAGTGTATATTGTTTCGGGGCTATTTTGAGACAATATATACTTATTTTTAAGAATCTATTGTTTACAGTGCAGCTACCGTAATACCAAATTTTGGTTCAACTTTAAACTGAAACTGTGTATAACTGTGCATAACATTGGTATTGTGAGTGAAGTTTGAAACAGTGTAGATGTTTGAAACGTATTTCTAGGACTCTCTATATGAGTAAACGAAAATCTAACCCGAATTATTACATGTAAAACCTTTAATTATCTATATATTTATAAGTAAATAGTATAGAGAACACAATAGTCAGAAACACCATAAAAACATTAAGGAACATTTGCCAACAAATCAACTATATGTGTGTTTATATGATCAATGTATGTAAGGTGCACATGCACAATCTCATTTTTTTTTTTTTTTTTTTTGAACGCGTTGTGCTTAATACCTTTATAGTTCTTTAGAAAAGTTTTAATATTAATGACAATTACATCATCATCACAATTATGTGATACTGTTTATACCAATAAATAATTTGTTAATCCCTCTTTAAAATTATAAAGAATAATTACAGACAGCAGCATCTTTAGCATGAAAATATATTTCCTAATATTTCTCTTTGTGTAAAGATTAGGATTAAACCTACTCGATACTTCATAAAATTACGTTCTTCTTTTGAACATCACAAAAATATTAAATACAACGTGTTATTAAACAAATTGACGATATCTATATTTATATGTTTGTTTTTTTATATAGAGGTTAAGTAAACTCAGCTTTCTTTGAAAGACTTTGCACTTAATAATTTTATGATGTTTTCAAGGGGAAAATAAGATATCTGACAATTATATATTTGCATTTTATCATGATACAGTTTACATGAGAGAATAATTCGATAACATTTCTTTAAATAATACAGACTTTTACCGAAAGCAATATCTTTAAATTAAAAAATTATTTTTTTTATTTTTGTTGGAAATGTAAAACTTAAATTAGAAACTATTTCCAACGTGAGCTTTACAAAACATTAAATTCCAATTTTTATCATCAAACATATATTCTGCATTTATTTTCTTGTAAGTCTCAGCATTTTTTTTTTTTTTTTCCTTTCATGTAAAAATTCATTAAGAAAAAATCCACAAAAATGTCATACTTACGTGTGAAATCTATATTGGAAAAACAATTATTTAATTTTGTGGAAAAACTGAATTTTTTATTCACATTATCATCTATTTTGCAGTAAAAGTTTAAATGTTAGATCTTTCTTTCGGTTTATTTTCTTTCCTGCATTAATGGAATAAAAGTACTTTAAGGTTTGTTGGGAAAATTATATTGAAAAATAGTTGTATTAAAAGCCAAAAGTCAAAAGTATATTATAAAGATGGATTACATTTAAAAATTACATTACTCTTAAAATATTACAATATTTGATCATTATTTATTTGATGAATTAGATATAAATAATTTAATGTAGGAACAAATAAATAATTAAAAAAAAAAAAAAGAAAAAAAAAAAAAAACCTTGTCAATTAGTTTAAATTTATAAATGCCACAGCTCGCCATATTGTAGATGAAATTTAACAGATTTTCATTCAATAAACACTAGTTAAATTAGATAAAAAAAATCCTGACAAAACAAATAATCAGTGTTTAATTATTTACAAAATACAGTTGTAAAAAAAAATAAAAAAAAAAGTTTATAACAATTCTCATTCCTTTATTATTATATATATATATATATATATATATATAGTTACGCTCATCACTGGCTGACCGACTCTGTCACACTTTCAAAGGCTAAGAGATTTCTTTGGACTCTGTGTGTGAACGCAAACTGACACCCAATTTCCATACTTAAGTTAATTTTTAAAAATGTAATTGTCCAATTGATAAGTTATTTAATCCGACGGATTCAGAAGAATTGCCGCTTTTATATGGTACCTTACTTGTAACGAGTTTTTGATTAGATTTTTTTTAAAATTAATTAAATATGATAATAGACATAGCTTTAAAGTAGACATTTAAATTTTTAATTGTTGCCTTTTTTTTTTTTTTCAGCATAAAATGAAATATGTTTTCATGTGAAAAACTGAAAAAATAAATTAATATTAAATTTGCGTCTGTATGATGTCGTGATGATCTAAAAAATGACGTCTATAAAAAAAATATAATAATAATTTTTAAGGCAACGAAGAGATAAATAAAGCGCGAAAATTCGCACGGGCTTGCTAGCAAATTAGTTATTTGAAATGAGAAAAAAATAAAATGGAATGATCATTTTTCAACGGGCTCCTAAGTCTTTATATATATAAAATCTTTTCAAAATTTACAAAAGATATTAAACAGCATGATTGAAGAAACATTTAGTTAAAAAGAAACTTTTGAAAAATATCGATATTTTTTAATAAAATCATGATAAAAGATCTCATGTACATTTAAATTCGATAAAAACAATCCAAAATTTATTTGATAGTTATCTGAAGAAATTTTAAGTGTAGATATTATTTGGAATTGTAAATCGGTATTATGCAAATAATCGTAACATAATCCATGGAAACCCACAGAAAAGTACTTAAAAAAAAAAAAAAAAAAAAATGATTAAATGTTTTCTTATCACTTTCCGTCGTGAGGAACTTTAAATTACTTATTTTGCAGACTTTGTAGAAAACTTGTTATGTAGCACTCTATGATAATGATTCCAAATCTCATTGAGTACATTTTAATCCTTAAGTGCAGTATTCT
Organism: Salticus scenicus; assembly: GCA_963930645.1. Taxonomy (NCBI): domain Eukaryota; kingdom Metazoa; phylum Arthropoda; class Arachnida; order Araneae; family Salticidae; genus Salticus; species Salticus scenicus. The sequence continues at coordinate 66,537,728 of OZ005659.1, forward strand.
TATGCTAATACTTCAAGTCAGACAAGTTAATGATGTACTTCAAACCTCGTCTGTTTAGCAGTTTAAGACAGTTTAGAAAGATTTAAGTGAAAATTCTGGTTGAAGAGAATATATTGCTAACGGGATTACTTTATTTTTTATTTTACGTTTTTTCTTTCGAGTATATATATATATAAACAATTATCTTTACAAAATTAAAAGCACATTAAGTACACTTATGAAGATAAATAATATCTCTAATTAACTAACTACAACAAAATAAATGCATTTCAATGCTTTTTCCCCTTCAAGGAAAGAGATGTTTTTAAAGTTTACGTAAAATGACTTAACTCTTTATCAACCGTATTATGAAACACACAAAAATGGTATTTGAAACATATATTTTTAAGTTACACAAGAGCATTATTTAAAAAATATACGCAATAAAAATTAAATTATGCATATCACCTCATCATGGTCACTTTTGGAGATTTTTCGAGGTGATAATTAAGTGCACCACTAGTACACAGAGGCCAGAAAAGACTTTTCGACCTTGAAAAAATGTAAAAAAAAGTGTTTACCTTTTATGTTCCTTATATTTTTTCTAAGATTGGCTGGATAATCATTAAGTAATATAGGAAATAATTGTAACTCACGTGACGGTCTTGAAAAATGCCAAGCAAATACAGCGAGAACACTGTATAAAATTCTTCCTAGAATAAAAATGGCTACATGTATGTGTCTTGTGCCTTGTAGTAAGTGCCCTTGTCTTGTGCCCTTGTATACAGGGTGATTATAATTAAAGTTACGATTTAAAACAGCTATAATTTAATAACTAACTGTCTACATGACTTGATATTTTTCCAAAACTGTCAGTTAGGCAATGGAATTTTGTTTAGCGAAGGAAAAAAGTACTTATAAAATGTGCCTATAGAGGGCGCTGTCAAGGTAATCTCAAAAGAAATGCCTACATAGATTCATTATACACAGGAATGTTGTTAGCAATAGAATAGAATAGCAGGAAACAATAGACTTTAAGGGTTTAAGACAACTTTTTTTAGGAAAAAGACAAGAATGCGTGTTACCAGCGGAAACAGTGATAGTGACAAGAGAAAAATGAGGAGCTTCATGAAGCAAAACTCTTAAGAATGATTAACGGTACATTTTGGAATTGCATTTTTTTTTTTTTTTTTTTTGCCAAACAAAATTCCGCTGACTAAAAATTGTTCTGGTACAATATCAAGTCATTCTCAAAGGTAGTTTTAAAATTATGGAATTTTAAAATTATAACTTTAATTATAATCAGCCTATAAGGTATATGCATTCTATTTTTAAAAATATCTCTGACATTTCTTCCCTTTATTCGATTTTGTAAGCCTTTTAATATAATGCCACGATAAAGTATCTTTGTTTGATAAAAAAATTTAAATACAAATGAAAGTTTTATTTATTTATTTTATTTATTTATTTATTTATTTATTTATTTTTTTAATGAATGAATCTATAAAAAAATTGCTTTTATTCGAAAGTCCAAATAATTAAGAAGATGTTACAAATTAACTCTGGACGATTCAGAAATGCATTTTCATTTATATTTTCGTACTCACAACTAAAATGTTTTATAAATAAATTGAATGTGTGTAATTGTTTAATACGTAATTATAATAGTGGTTATTTTGTAAAATATCAAAATGCATATGGTTATTTACACTGTTAAAGGGCAAATTAGTAAATTAAAGAAAAAAAAAGCAAATTTGTATGTATTCGATGCTACCGAAACGGAAAAGATAATTAAAAGTAAAAATTAGATTTAGTTTCCTTTTTAATGTAGTAAATATTGCTGAACAGTACAATTTAGTAAAACTATGAATACACTATAGTAAAACTATAGTGAAAAGAATTAATACATTGAAGAGGTTACAATTGATCTTTGATATTCAATTTCATAAATATATGTTTACATTTAAACTGTGCTACCGTTTGCTTGGTTTTATTTATTTTTTGTTTTAGAATCTTCTTAAAAAAAAAATAATAATAATAATAATAATAATAATAATAATAATAATAATAACTTATTCACCCTGTCAAGTTTAGGCGTTTTTTTTTTTTTTTTTTTTTTTTTTTTTTTTTTTTTTTTTCAATCGATTTGACTTAAAAACGCTATTCTTTGAGCTAATTAGTAGCTTTTTATTTAATCGAACTTGAGTTATTTCTGCTCATTCAACCACTTGTAAGTGGCAACATCGCTCTCGCTGTAATGTATTTCTTCAGTAACACGCAAGTGCAACGAGCAACGCCATTGTAAAATGATCAAGATTATTAGATTTAGTTGTATTAAAATCATTAATAAAAGAAATAAATTATTCAAATGCAATATATAACTCAAGATTGAGTGCATTATGTTAACTCATTAAATTTACGACACTTAACTAAAGATGATAGACTTCTTGGCAAATGAGGGAAAATTCACTCAAGTTGAGTTATTTCAATCCTTTCTTTTTCGAAAGTATCACGAGATTGCGTGAACATTCTTGAAAACACTTTTTACATTTGATGTTTGCAATTTTATATTCCATTTGGTAAATAAATATTTACATTCAATATTTTGTTATAGTTTGTTTGATTTTATTAATTAATTTATTTATTGTTTTAAAATGCCTTGAGATTGTGTGAACTTTCTTCACAACTCTTGTTATACTTCATGCTTTCCATTTTGTATTCAGTTTGATAAACAAATATTTGTATTTAATTTTTTGTTATTGTTTGTTTGGTTTTATTTATTTATTTATTTATTTATTTATTGTTTTAGATTGCCTTTAGATTGTGTGATTTTTCTTGGCAACTCTTGTTATTATTCGTGTTCGTAATTTTACATTCAATTTAACAAATAAATATTTACATTTAATTTTTTGTTATACAGTCATTTGCAAAAGTTTTAGACCAGTAGCCGGTTTTCAGTATTTTAACACATTTTATTATTTGCGCAGATTATTGCGTCCTCTCATGTACTGTTTGCATCAGGCGCATTCTACTGCTATAAATAAAGGTATCTGGCACGTTTATCACCGGCACGTTTATTTACAATAATTACACAATAGCAATGTCTGCGACAAAATCTGATAAACAACTGGTGATAAACGTGCCGGGCACCTTTATTTACAGCAGTATAATGCGTATGATGCAATAAGTACAGGACATGAAGCAATATCTGCGAAATTGATGCAATGTATTAAAATTCTGAAATTCGGCTTCTGGTCTTAAACTTTTTCAAATGACTGTAGTTTTTATTTATTTATTTATTTATTTATTTATTTATTTACTGTTTTAGAACAGCTTCAGTTTGTGTGAAATCTGTCGATTTGTTACATTTGAGGGAAGGTATTATCTGGTCTCAGACAAGCTATTATGTGTCTGATTAAAACGACACAGATTGTCGTTATTTTATTATCTGTTGAGTCACACGAAACAAATAATGAAGATTCATTGTTTTTGCGACACTTGGGCCAACAACAGGCGTAATTGGATCAATGGTAAATGTCGTTCAATGCTTTTACAATGTCTATGAATTTAGAAAAAGCTAATATTTATTTATTTATTTATTTTTACGTATGATACGATCTCTCTCGCAGAGAATTTTATAGTTTTATAATTTATTTTTTATTTCAAAATAACCAATACAAACATAACCTGAGACATTCAGAATTTTAGATATAGTAATAAGGAATAGATTGATCACCAAGGGGGATATGTGATTCATTTTCATCCGGGAAAAGATGGCCAGTTTACCGTCTAATGGCCTTCTTTCCCCGAGTGAATACATACGGGTATATACGCAGATAATTTAGCAAATAAAATTTATGAATAATTTATATACTAAAGGTGAATGGAAAACTCGATGCAGTTTCAAATTCATTTTTTCTTTCTTTCTTTCTTTATTTTTTACTATATCTATTAACTTAGTTAATATTTAAAGTTAAACTTTTTATACATTAAAATTATTGCAGTCTTCACCTGCGCGCTGCTAACTATATTTAAAAGACTTTTGAAAATTACATATTACATACTGATAACAAATTTTTAAAAAATATTAAAATTAAAAAAGAAATAAATAAATAAAAAATATGAAAACAGTATTTATTTAATGATAATAACAAAGCAACTGTTTATAAAATTTATATTTTTCATAAATTAGTCAAATATAGCTTACTGATGAAAATGTATTACATTTTCATTCATGTATTTATTATGCTACACAACATTTCCGTAATTTTAAAATTCAGCAACATTCTATTGTATTACAATTGCTGAGGTTCAATTCCTTCTAATGGCTGATGTCAAAACCTTTTTTCGGCATAAAATATCTTTGGTCGATAATACGGAGAACATAATTCTATAAAAATTACTGTATCCATAGTCGCAATAAATGTAATTATTAACTATTTCTTAATACACTTTTGCAACAAATTTCTAAATATACACTGTAAATAGAAGCGTCTTAAATTCAGACAGAAATATGTCCGAAATACCAATTCAGACACATAAATGCCTGAAATGCCAATTCAGGCACATAAATGCCTGAAACACTTACGCATGCAAAATTTCAGACGCATGTGCTGTCTTAAATTAAGACACGTAAGTGTGTGTGGACGTAGTGGACGCCATGATCTCGTTTAACTTTACTTAATTAAATTATGAAGTAGCGACAATGTCAGATTTATGAAATAAACAAAGAGCTTTTATTTAGAGCTTAATGAAAAGGTGGGCGTTGGACTATATTCACATTCAATACCTTTATAAACTTAAAAGGGCAGCCTTCATAAATACTTTAACCACAATTAGATAACCATAAATAATCTCAACGGCTTCACTTAATGCCGTTACCTCTCACGACTTTACTCATCTTTCGTTAGTGGGAGGATTCCCTAAACCACTATACTACTCGACTAACTATCTTCTACTATAGCCGCTCACTACTAACTCCTTTGACCTCCTACCACTTCTACTCTTACCACTAACTCTCCTCTACCTCTTCCTTCTATCATGCAACACATTACCTTTTATATCAATCTCACTTTCCAAAATATTAACATACCGCAAATTATCATTTAGTTTAGCATAGGAACTAACTCCATTAATCAATTGAATCCTAAAACTCTGCACATTCACGTGTTATTCGTAAAGTTCGAACTTCGTTTGTAGCGTTACGCTAACATAACATTACCTCACAAGTGTCGTTTTTATAAATGAGCTGAGATAAGTGTCTGAATAAGATTGATATGTCTGAAGACATATTACAGTTTAGACACATAAAATTTCAGACATTTTACAACTAAGGCACTTAAAAATTCAGACATTACAAATTTCAGACACTTAGAAATTCAGACATTTGTATTACTTAACAAATTTTCCGTATGGAATCTACTTTAAGCAGCATGCATTTCCTGTTTTAACATTTTTTTTTAACAAATAAATTTTACATTATTTTATGTAATATAAGTAGTTAACGTATTCAAAATACTTAGACGCGGAACTTATTCTGTTAAAAAAAAAAAAAAAAATAAATAAAAAAATATTTAAAGTTCTCACGTGCAATAAAACAAACAAACAAACAAAATATTAAGATAAACGAAGCATGTAACTTGTAGCTAAGAAAGCGAATTCGTAACTAAACAATCTTAAAAAATTTGTGCCTAATTTGATTTTTTTTTCCCGCGATTTAAAAGTTATTTTATGTTTCCCTACACTTCAAAATGTAAAAGAGCAATTTTTTTGGTTTTGTACATAGCTTGTTTTCTTGCAAATACCAGTTAAAAAAAAAAAAAAAATCATTTAAATCCATAGTCTACTATTTTTTCATATTTATTACGCATTTTACAAAAAAAAAAAAAAAAAACTCTAAACCTCTACATATGAAATTTAAGATAATAATATGTATAAAGCTTTACTTCTTATGAATAAGTTTTATTGCAATGACATAAAACTTCGATTTGTTTTACTGATACTAAAGTATATTTCATTGTAAAAGCAACGTTTAGCGTGAGTACCGATAGCTTGATTGGAAAGACGCTCGACTTTGATTTCGTTTGATTGTCAGTTCGATTTCGGGCTACGGGGAATATTTTTGCAAAAATTATTAATGCTTTATTTATTTATTTACTTATTATGCTCTAGGAGATTCTAAAATCTATTTTACACAGGTAAACAGTATAAAACGCATCTTTTTATTTATTTACTTATGAAAAATACTCACTGTAGACAGGATCGAAGATGGCGGAATTTCAGACACTTCGAGTGGGAAACAATGTGCCTTTTAAGATACTTCGAGTGTCTGAAATAAATAAGACACTTTTTAGCATCTTAAAATTAAACACCCATTTTAGACACAATTGTGTCTGAATTTAAGACACTTGTAGTTACAGTGTAAGTGTTGAATGTTTTTTAAAAGTTAACTTTGTAATCATGAAATATCTAGTTAATTAACTTTATTATCGGCATCCTTTTTTCACATATTAGAGCATTTAGTTATATGGAAATAGCCTGTCGTTTTATGATCATACAAGTGTAAAAAATGTACTTTGAATATAATTACAAAAATATCATTGTAAAACGAATAAAAGTAATTGTTTAATTATGTATTTATTTTTATTTTTATTTATTTATTTATACATTTTTTTTTTTTTTATTATTATTACAAATTCCCTAAAAACGTTCTAAGTAAAAAGCCATTATTAGAAGAGTACTTTTATTTTTTCAATATCCTTCCTATTGTAAAGCAAATTATTTGTAAAAGAAAAAAAAAAATGCAATGTTTTAATAATAATTTCAATTTTTAATTACATCATAGTTAACATATGACATAATTATTTTTCTACATTCAATAAACATGAACTTTTCGTAAAAGATAGAATTCTTTATTGACTTATTTCTTTAATCAGCTCTTTGAATGTGAGGGTTAACTCTACATTTTGTAAGTTTTATGTATTTCCGAATTCAAAGCGATTCTTTTAACCATAAGAATCATTTTTTTTTTTTTTTTGGATATATCTTATAACTTACACATTTATAAATCATATTTAATAAAATAAAATACAATAAAATACAGTCGGAAAGAAGAGTCCACATAATAAGTTATCTGAATTTTATGGAAAATTTCTCTTTACAAAATAAATTATCTTATTTCACAGAGAGAATTGAATTTTTTATCCGCTTTATCATTTTATTTAACTTACAACATAAAATCTCTTATCTTTTTCTTTCCTCTTCATTAATGTGAAAAACAGATTTCCAGATCTCATGAGCAATGGTTTACTTTCTAAATTGTTTTCCTTAACTGAAAGTATTTGTGTCTTGTAAGAAAAATATATATGCGCTTATTTAAAAAATATCTATAAAAACCACTTCAAAGTATTAAAATATTAAAAAAAACATATGTTTGAATTTTCGTTTAAAAAATAACCAATGAAAATATATTGAAATGCTAACATTAAAAAACATATTAATTAAATAATTAAATTCCCTTATTACAGTCAAAATAAATAACCGTAAAATATTATTAACTATAGTCCAATTATTTCAATTACTTCGCAAAATTTCTTTATTGTGAAAATCTCCTAATCATCTCAAAAATCTTATTAAATAAATAAAAATACGTTAATGTTAGAAGCTTACCGGGATTTTATCACAAAAAAGTAGTTTTGAAGCATGTTTGAAATAATTGGATCTTTAAATTAATCATGCAGCATGTGAAAAACCCCTTAGGATATTTCAACTTTTGGAAAAGGCGTAAAACCTATCTCGTTCTTTTTCTGATAATTTGTTTAATTTTTACTCTATGTAAATGAACTTTTGACAAAAGTCCCCTTATATATCTAGTTTTCAACCTATGCAATAATTTTATTTTATCTTTCGTACATGCGCAGTAAAAACGTTTTCAATATAAAAGTTCATATTTCATGCGATATTTAATATATTTGTATTCCATTTGCAGTAAATTGTTTCAAAAGGTTTTTATTAATTTATATGAAAGTCTGAGTAATTTCCGTTTGAAACTCAGTATATTATATTTAAAAAATATGCTAATTCTTTTTTTTTTTTTTTTTTTTTTTTTTTGAGTCTAAAAATAAATGCTTATGTCATCGTTATTTAATACGCTATTGTCACGGAAATTTATCCCCAAATTGTACTGAGTGTATACTAACATATCTTAGAGTTACAGATAATATCGTTCACTTAACGGTACAGGATGACGACACGAACATTATTGAGTTTGCTCAATTTGTTACCGGCCCGCTAAATGTTGTCCTAAACATAATCACTACTGAAAAACGCGATGAAGATCCAGTTCCTTAAATACTCAATCTTTGAAAACATTTCGTTGAGAGATAAGTTTTTAAAAAGGAAAAAAAACTGATCGTTTGCAGATCTTGCTGAATTTTTGAGCAGGAGTGTATTTAAAATAATATATATAAAACTGTGAGCTGTAATACAATTGTGTCGCGACATGTATTAGATCTCATACCAAAACACTACTTATGTGAATGTATCTGGCCTGTAAACACAAACGTTAACTAATTCTTTTAAACTAAGTTAACAAACGCTAACACTATAGTGTGATAACTTATTCGACTTTAAACAAATCAAAATTATAGTTTTTTGATCGGCACAGCGAACGAACCCGCTGTAACCAACAAAAAATGAAACGAAAAGAATAAAAACAAAAATGCAAAAAGCATTACTTTCTCCGATATATATATACAGGGTGATTGGAATGCCATGGGACAGAATATCACAAGGATTCAAAACTGTACAGGAAACCATGTCTCCAAACGTCATTTTAACCCTTTAAGAACAGGATGTTTTAGGCTAATGTGTACTATTAACTTCACCTGCTATGTAATTTTTTAAATCTTGCATACTTCATTATTTCGCGAAATTATACACAATGTTCGATTTATAGGAATCACTACGATAAAATAGAGCTATAAAAACAGAATATATTTATGTAAACATTAGCATGTAAAAACTCTAAAAAAAAAAAAAAAAAAAAAAAAAAAGCAATATTTGAGTCTTACGCCTATATCTACGCAAAATAAACCGGTTATTAAAGGGTTAAAATGTCCTTTGGGGACACGGGTTCTTGTATGGTCCTTCTAGTATGGTCCTTGTGATGCTCTCCACATCCCCTGCAAGTTTGTCCCATGTCCTCGGAATCACCCTGTATATAATGAAGGAAATATTGAATTCGTGAACATTTTCGACATCCGACTTTTGATGGATTTACTTGCTTTTAGATGTCCAGAATACAATTTGAATTTTCGCATAAATGTGTAAAAGGAAAATTATTTTTAATTTTTCATTCTGAAATTAAAAACGAACATTTATAGTACTCAACCATTTTTTCCCCCTGTATATATGGGTATTAGTCGTAAATGTCTTTTAAAAGGACTGTTGAATACAACTAAAACGAATATTAGAAACTTAGATCTGTAATAATCTGAAACAAAGTTTTCGACTTTTTTTCATTAAACAAACAAACAACAAAGAAAAAGCATTTTCCTTCATATCTTCCGTATGGCATAAAACTTTTTTTTTTCTTTTTGGTTGTTGGTTGCATGGCATAAAACTTTTTTTTTCTTTTTGGTTGTTGGTTGCATGGCATAAAACTTTTTTTTTTCTTTTTGGTTTTCGATTGTAGGGAATAAGGCCGATTGACTGCTCTAAGGTCCTAGACCTGACGGGGATTGTCCTCCGTTTTGGATCTAAACGGATGCTAGCCTATATTTACGCAAATTTAGAGGAAAACCACGGAAAACTCCAAAAGGCTAGACGGACGAGTGTGACTGAGATCGAACCCCTGATTTTCTTTGGACCTATAGTGTTGGTGTTCTCTGTAATAAAAATCGTCTTCATTCATAAAGGAAAATTTTTTTGATAAATAATAATAAGAAAAATTTACTTTTGTGTGTAAATGATGTGCTTGTGTTATATGAATTTGTATGGAAAAATATAGAAGAAAGTTGTACTGTGGCCACAAAATATTCTTTCCTTTTAAACCCTACTATTTAGAAAATGAATTAATCTGAATATGTTATCTGCTTTTTTAATTTATTAAAATAGTAAGCGTTTTTTTTTTTTTTTTTTTTTTTTTTTTGTGTGTGTGTGTGTGTGTTTTCTTATAATTATTATATAATGTTTTTCATTCCACTTTTACCATGAGCATTTTTATTTTATAAAAAAATATTGACTTTAACGATTTAATTTTACAATACCAACCTGAGAAATTTTTAGTCACACAATGAAGATATGCAACAGCTGACTAATTTCTGAATAAAATATAATATCGTACCCATTAATTTTTTAAGTATGTGCAAAATGTATTTTAAATACGGATTGAGAAATTTTCCCACATTGTTATTATTAATGTTCTAAATGAAAATGTTATTATTCTAGACATAAATAAGATAATTTTGATTTCATCTTAACATTTACTGACTTTGCATTTTCAGTTTTTCTTTTTAAATAGAAGAATAGTTCTAAGATGTATTAAAATTGTTTATGGCAAGATTTGATTATGTATTTAGTGCATATGCATAATGTTTACTTGTAAATTAGTGCTCTATATCTGAAACGTATTTAATTTTAATGAGTAAGATAGTGACTTAATTTATTAATATATACTTTCTTCTTTCTGTCAACTAAAAATTAGCGAAGGAAGACAATATATATATATATATATATATATATATATAATTCATAAAAATAACAATTATTTGGTCTTTTTTATGAAAAGATGTCAAATATTGAAAATATGATTATAACAGTAAGAAATAATATTTTTAGTAATCGTAGATGGTGACGGCTTCATGCGAGGGAAAAAATATATCATAGAATTAATTATAAATGTACTGATATTAATGCTTCAAATTTTTGAATTAACGTAATAAAACAATTTTTTCATATTATAATAAATATTAATTATAATAATTATATACATATATATTAAAAAAAAAAAAAAAAAAAAAAAAGAAAAAAAAAGAAAGAAAAAAAAAAGAAAGAAAAAAAGAACCTTCATATCTCAGAAAATGAATGCAATATGTCAAATATGGAAAGTATGACTATTTCAATAAGAAATTATATTTTTATTGTACGTAGTTAGTGATGGGGGCATGTGAGAGAACAACAGATTATATATTCAAAAAATTAATATATTTATATATTCACATTTATGATTTACTGTAATAAAGCTGTTTTTTTTTATCTTATATGTTGAAGATTAATTATATTAATTACTAGTTTTTTTTTTTTTTTTTTAATGTAGAAAAGAAAAATTTCTTCAGATGTCAGATAAAGAATACAAAGTTTCAGATACGAAATAATATTCTAAGAAATAATATTCTTAAGAAATACACTAAGAATACACTAAGAAATAATATTCTTAGTATTCGTAGGTGGCGATGTTTGCATGTTAGAGTACAATAGAATACAATTTAAATTAATTAAAAAATATGCTTCAAACTATTATTTAAGATAAAAAGTAAATTAAATTAAAAAGTAAAATAAAGTAAAATAAAAATAAAAACAATCCTTCAGTTTCACTATTATGATCCATTTGGAGGAAAACATAGGTCTTCATTAACAAATAAATATGAAAACATTTTGAGGAAATTTACTGAATAACGGATCACAATAGTTCAAATCTATTTTTAACGCCTTGAAATAATAAAAATTCCTTCTTTTTTTTTTTTTTTTTTTTTTTTTTTTTTTCTCCAATTAACTTACTTTTGCTTATAAAAGTCATATACATATAAGCAGAAATATATTTTCTAAATACGTATTTAGGCGTATTAAATGAGTTTAGACATAGACCTTCCAATTTTTCTAATTAATTACGTAATTGGATTAGGATCACGTTTTACTTGCACCACTTTTTTTATAGAATAGTTTTCTCTAATATGTACTAATGATTAAACAAAAAAAAAAAAAAAAATATTTCTATAAAAGAGTAAAATAAATATGTGTCTTAACGCCATTATGGAATAAATTAGAATATTTGGTAGGTCTGTTAGATATAAAGTGTATATTTACAGAAAACGGAAGACGAAACTTTCTACGAATCCCATATTTTCCGATGAATACAGAAAAATAAATAAATAAAAATATTCAGTTATAAATGTTGTGCTTTAAAAAATAGTTCAATTAAAGTAACTCCACAGGAATTTGTAATTTTTTAAGCTTTAATCATATCTTTAATTCCTCATAATGATCATCATAAAAAAAAAAAAAAAAAAAAAAAAAAAAGTAAGTTATATTACAAAGGGAGTTTTATTTCACTTATACATAAAAAACACAGCTCTTTTATATATAATGTCCGTTAGTTGAAAGTTTAAATTGATTAAATTTACTTTTCATATTCTCATTCATTTTTCTTTTTTTTTTTTCCAGATTTTTAAGTCTAATTAAATGTTGTTAATATTATTCTTTCAAAAGATGAAACAGAAATAAACTTTTACACTTCATAAGTTCCTTTTATTTAAAAAGTTTTTAATAAGTAGCTATTGCAAAATAAAAGTGCTTTTACTTTGTAATTCTAGGGTTTTATTTTGCAAACGATTCTTTCGTAATTGTAGGGCTTAAACAAAACAGCTTTTTAATATTGCTTTTCTATGCCTCATTAACTTTAAAATAATGGAACATTAACAAGAGTTAAAAAATTTTCGCTGCTAAAGTAAAGCTAATGTTAAAAAATTTTAATATTTAATCATCCCAAATAATCATCTTTAAAGTAGAATAAAAGCACTTAGAGTGTTTAACAAAAGCTTTTGTAACGATTTAAAAACTATTTTTGATAATAATGCTAGTTTTTGCTTGATTAACAGAATTCCGAAAAACACTTTGCATTAGTAAAATAATGCTTTATTATTATTTAAAAATAGTCTTGAAAAGACATTTATTTTGGAAAACTGATCGGTTCGTTTCAATATTAACCTTTTGTATGTGTTTTAATTCTTTTAAGAAAGTTATTTGCTGAATAAATTCTGATAATTCAAGAAAGAATTGTTGGATAAAAATTATTTAAAAGTTATGCATTCATTGAAATATTAAGATAATTTTAGAAATTATTTAAGAAAACTTTTTGTTGTGTCCAGTTTCGTTCTTTAACAAAATTAATTTAATTATTAATATTTATTACCATTTGAAATTAAATTACGGAAAATTTATCTGTATGTTTTTATTTTATTTATTTTTATTTTTTAAATATATGAGTTATGAAAATGTTCTCTAAAATAAAAATCTTAATTCCTACCAATCTGACATTCACAGAAGTATATACTAATTAAAACTATTTGGTATTTAAAAATTATTTTAATTTACATATCTACAACTTTAAATTAATTAAAAATTTATCTTTTTTCATGCAGGGAAATTAATAAAAGATATGACAAAACATCTCATCGCGTATATAGTTTTTTTTTTTTTTAGATATTAAGTGCTGATCTAAAAACGGTATGTACTGTTGCATTTTAAAATGTTTTTCTTTACTGCACTGTTAAAAATTACTTTATCTTAATTTGCAAAGAAAAAAAAATATTTATATTTTTAGATTTTATGTATAACCAAAGGTTTTTTTCGTGGGGGGGGGGGACTACTGTTAAGTAATAATTATTTCTAACAACTGTTTCTCATGGGTTTATATTAGGTAGCGATTACCTAAATTAAACCCATGTTAAGGAAGATGTACGGTATAAAGTAAAGTACAACATATCTCCTTTTAAAATTACCTTTTTTTTAGATTTTCTTTATTTATATTCTATTAAGAAAAAATATGTTGTATTGCATTTAATTTTAACGTCATGTAAAATTTTTCCGTTAATTTTTCTAAAATAGCCTTTATGTATATTCTTGAAAAAAAAAATTCTATGATTATTTCACTTCTTATAAATATTTAAAGAAGAGTACTTTTCTATATTCTGTTGAAAATATAAACATATTGAAATGAAAATTTAAAACTGTAAACTATGCGTATCATTAAAATAATAAATCAAATCACCTTAAAAAACCTCTTCTTCCTAAATATTATATTCTCACTATTTTTATTCTTTTTAGTTTTTCTTTCTTTCTTTCTTTCTTTATATTTCTCTCTTTATTTTTATTTTATTTCTTTATTTTATTTTATTATGACTGAGGACTATTAGTCTCAATCTGGGATTTTTGCGGTGTCATTTTTCGATAGTCATTTTTCGATTACATTTATCGAAATCTAAAATTTATCGAAAATATACCTCAATAATTTGAAAGCGATGTTATAGTTTGAAAACAAAAAGTCCTCCGTCCTAAACTAAATTCTGCTTTTGCAAGAATTTCATTAAAATCTTTTTTTTTTTTTTTTTTTTTTTTTTTTTTTGGGGGGGGGGGGAGAAAAGAAAAGAAAATTAATAATAATCAGTATCGAAACAAACACTATCGAAAAAGTTTCTTATAATAATTTTGAATGGGGATACAAAAAGTGCGCGTGCAAAATGAAATAAAAATGAGCGAAAAAAAATAATTTAATAATATAATTTTTATATAAAACATGATTGCATGCTATCTTAAAACGCAGATGTAAAATTTAAAGTTTATGTGGTGAGTGTAGCACCTATAAAAATTGTTTTAAGAAATAGAATGAAATAAAAAAAAGCAACGATGTTGGTTGCATTTTGTTATATAGTTTCAATTTTTGAATTTTATAGAAGTAATATCTACCGTAGGAATAATTTCTTATGATAAAACTATAGGGAATTGTTATGCGAACACAAGCGATGCTACTTTTTTATTGTATTTTATTTTTATATATATATTTATTTATTTTAAGAAGGGGGGGGGGAGTTAAAAATTAATAATTGAAAAAAGTAAGTAAACGTATATAGAATTACATTAATATGATCGTAAGTAATGTTTTTCCTGACGTTTTTTTTACTATATCGAATTTAAGCACAGTTAACTCATATCTTTTTTAAATGGTACAGCGCAATTTCCAATCTCAAATTCTATTATTCCGTAAATTTTACAAATATTATTCCATTAAATGCCAGTTTCAGTAGTCTATAATTCAATTTATAGATACTAGCACTTCCTACATAGAACACACTTCATGGTAATACCTACATACCTAACATGATTTTTTTTTTTTTTTTTTTTTAAATCTCATAAAACTCCATATTTTTTTTTTTTTTTTTTTTTTTCCCCGATAACAAGGATTTAAATCTTTGATATTTGCATCATAAATTTAATTTTAGAAAATAATTTTTTTTTTCTCTGCTAAGTTAAAAATTCTCAAAATTAATTTTTTTTTATTTAAAAATCGTATCGAATTATTATGATTTATGATTGATCAATAAATGGCGCCACAATCATCTTGCAAAACAGCCAAAGATGAAATGCGCTGCTTGACTGGCTTTGAATTCTTCCAAAAACACTTCTAAATACAATATTTTCAATATATAATTCAGCATAAAAAGTTACTATTTTTTCAATTTCTTTAACAAAATGCACATTTCAAATGTGCTAGAATTAATTTTTGTAGCCAAAAACCCTAGTAGTCGAATTTATGATTTGAGGGGAAAGGAATCCTTAAAGGTATTAATGGGCTTGATACATGAAACTGATATGGGTTAATCAATGAGATAACACCTTACTTCACTATCATATTATTACGTCAAAAATTTATCGTAACTCTTCCAAGTTTGAGAAATATTATATTCATGGTTAAATCATGATTTTTTTTTTTTTTCATTTTACGTAAGTATCTACATTTTACGAATTTTTGCCTAGTTTATGAAATATATTTTATATATGTCCTTTTCTAAATCGTGAAGTATTTCATGACCAGCAACTTTTTTTACATCTTTTTATAAATACTTTAAATTAAAAGAATTTTTTCTTTCATTTAATAAGTGACAACTATTACAGATTAAAAGTTACTGGTAAACAAAAAGCGTAAAAGTTGGTAGGTGCTTGATTTATAAAATTTTGAATGGCATCTGTAGAGATATGGCATCTATACTCCATCTCCATATGGTATTTGTAAATAAACCACACACTTTTTTAAAATGTTAATATGGTTCATCAACGTTTGTATATTTAACTTATATATTTGGAAAAATATATCTTTTTTAGTCATTAATATTAAACTTAAAAATTAATTTTAATTGAAATAACAATTAATATTTTATGAAAAACAAGTCATAAATGCATAGGGAATACAAATAACATAACGAATGTAATCTCTTTTATTTATTTATTTATTTTTAAATGAAAATATTTTACTTGTGTATTGAATGCATTACAATAACTTGACATTGATTTTGAAATGATTTTTTTAATATGCTCGAAAAAAGATTTTAATGATTCTTTATTTATTAAGCCACCTCAATTTATTTATCGACATTAAAGCTAGATTCCCTTTTGAGACTGATTTCTTCTTGTAGAATTTTTTAGTGTTTTTTCCAAATAAGGGCTTATATTTTTATGCAGAGTTTTTTAGAAACTTTAGAAAATGAAGATTTTTTTTTCTTACCTGCAGTAGCTTGCAAACAGTTGGAGATATGACAGGGTTTTTATGTTCTTTTGGGCTCAACAAAAGCTCATCTATAATATCAATTATGATACACAAGTTCTAAAACACCCTGTATATAAACATAATAGAATTCAGGTGCAGAGAAGATCAATTAAATAGTAAGAACTACCTACTAAGAAATTTCATTTTGAGTGTCCCTTTTTTGTATGCTATATACAAAAGGTATTTTTTAATTTCACGTCGTATTATTAGCTTATATTTTCGAAAGCTTAATTATTTGTTCTAAATAATTTATTTATCAAAGCATAAATAAAATATAATGAAGACATGCGAAACAAAAATATTTTGCATAAAGATTTATAAACATAATACTTTGTTTATTCATTGTAATCAACAGCTTATGAATTTTGAAAATATCGTCAAATTGTTTACAAGGTCATAAAAATTATAGCCCCGTAAACAATCTTTTTATCTTTCTTTTCCTTTCTTTATCTCTTTTTCTTTTTCTTTTTTTTTTTTTTTTTTTTTTTTTTTGAGAAAGTGATTTTATAGTTTACGGTGTGCTGTAGTTTATCGTTTCGAGTTTATTTTATCAGAAAGGAAAATTTCAGCTGATTTAACTTTTGTTTTTAGTGATTTTCAAAGTCTTAAACTTCATCGTATAAAGCCATTTGTAAATTTATTACAAAGATAATTTTAGATTTTGTATTAAACATTTTAAATGAGATTAAGTAAGTTTGAATTTAACAATATTTATTCGTGAAACACACATGCTAGTAAAATAAAAAATTATAATATCTGCGTATTTTTGTTATATGAATGTGAGAATAGAACTGAAATATGTAGAACTCGTTTTATTATTTTAAAAATATGACTTAAATTTAATATTTTTGTAAATAGAACCATGGAATTTAAAGATAATTCTTTGATATGGTTTCTAAAAACATTTTGTATAAATTTCTTTAAACAATAACATATAAGCAGACAATCTTTTCACCAATCTTTCTTTTAAATCAAATTTTCACACCATAGTATAATCATCTTATTTTTTCATATATATTCAACACTAATATATATATATATATATATAAACAAATGCCATAGATTGCAATAATTTGTGGCAACCGCTTCGGTCAAAATATCAGCATTACTACTCTGTAGGCGAAAAAAGTAGTTAAGAATGCAGCATCAAAACTTCAACGAAAAAAAGAAAAAGAAACACAAGTAATGAATCTACATATATATAAAACAAATTGTTAAGATGTGCTAGTGTGAAATAAATTACAATAAATAATTAAAAATATAATAATAATAATAATAATAATAATAATAATAATTGAGAAAATGGCTGCTAATAAAAAAAATTATATATATGCAGTGGCGGACAAAAAAAAACTGCATCACCTAAAAAAAAATAATAATAATAAATTTTTTTAATGTTATGCATTATTTTGTTTACATAAAATTATCTTAGTTGTTGCAAAGCAAGATATGACGTCATTCCACATTCATATTGCATCATACAACTCTTCTGAAGTATTACATCATCCCATTTCTATAAATAGCATGCCAAAAGGGGACCATAGTTATTTATCTCATTTTTTAAGTGATGAAAGGATGGCTCCTTATGTTCAATTGATAAAAGAGAAAAAATGTGTGGCACTTGATTTAGCCAAAGAAGGATATTCGACACGTGTGATCGCTAAAACAATTGGCTGCAATCAATCGGCAGTCTCGAGAGTGATTAATTTGGAACGTGAAACTGGTAATGTTGAAAGGAAGTCAGGATCAGGCCGAAAGAGGGTAACCACAAAATCTGACGATCGATATCTTAAGGGTATGTCTCTCCGTATTCGTCATGCAAGTGCTTCTGATTTAAAGTTTAGATTTGAGAATGAATGTGGTGTCAGTTTAACAGCACGAACTGTCCAAAGACACCTTGCGGAATGCAGTCTGCATGCGTGTCGCCCGAAGAAAAAGCCGTTACTTAAAAAAAAAAAATATTATTCAGAACATTTCTTGGGTGAAACAGCATGTTTCATGGACAAAGGCTCGGCGGTACTCAGTATATTTTTTTTCGGATGAACCTAAATTCAACCTACATGTGTCAGACAGTAAGCGGTATGTTCGGAGGCGTAAAAATAAAGCTTATCATCCAGAATGCATGTCGCCTACTGTTAAATTCCCAGATAGCCAAATGGTCTGGGGATACATATCCAGCAAAGGGATTGGACGCCGATACCTATTACTGGAACTGTGAATGCATCAGTTTACACCCAGGCTGTTGGAGGAGTGTTTAAAGACAGTTATTCAGAAGGTGCTGGAAATTGTATTTTTCAACAGGACTCTGCAACCTGTCATACAGCGAAATCGGTAAGTACGATCTAACGTATTCATGCATGATTTTCGTACCTTATTTACAGGTTTTTATCTCCACAACATAAAGGATATTACAAAAGTAATTTCAATTTACCCATTTAGGTGAAGGCTTATCTGACAAAATCTGGAATCAAACCTTTGGACTGGTCTGGAAATAGTCCCGATCTGAATCTCATTGAAAGTTGTTGGCACATAATGGGTACGAAAATTGCTGCTAAGAAGCCTGCTACTAAGTTTGAACTGCAGGAAGACATTATTAGGGTTTGGTTCCATAATACTGGCCGGAATTACATTCAGAAGTTAATACCTTCTATGCCAGACCACTGCAAGGCTGTCATTGCAGCTAGTGGAGGATCCACTAAATATTGAAGTGATCCTTATGCCTGTATACACATGTAAATAAATATAATATGACTGCAGTTATGTAGAATTTATAAAAAAAACACCGTGATAAACATTGTTTGCACGCTTTTCCATTTTTTCGCAGGTGACCCAGTTTTTTTTTTTTTTTTTTTTTTTTTTTTTTTTTTGTCCGGTAATGTATATATATAAAACCTATGTCAATAATACCAGCATTAAGAAGCGGTTTCGACGATGTTATTTTAATATATTTGTATTTAAGCACTTTTTAGTTTGGCTAATATAAACAAAACTGCATAATGAAAAACGATGCGATAAACACAAAAACTGCTTTTCAGTTAAAATAGTTTTTTAACCCATTAATGCCTGGCGTCCCTGCCTAGTAACGGTTCGAAAAATGCGCCTCAATTTTACATAAACATTTCAATCTTAAAATTGGACCAATATATGCTTAATCTTAGCAAAATCTTATTCTTAACAAAAGTATAAGAAAAAATTAGTACAATATAACCATTTAAATCACCACAATTTACCAATTTAATTGGTACAATTTTACCCTCCCTAAAAAGGGACGTTAGGCATTAATGGGATAAAGGAAGACAATTTAATATTTTTCACGGATTTGAATGAGAATTTAATTTCAAAACTTGAAAGAACTTTTAAAAATGCAAGTACTATAAAACAATATACATAACGAGATTGGGAGAACTGAAAACTGAGAGTAAAATGCATAAAGTTTACGTTAAGTAAATTTACAAATTAAATTATAATCTTATATATATATATACACACACACATATGTATATATATATATATATATTCACTACCTACCAGTAAGTATTTGGACAATTTCGATATTAGCTGTTTTGTCAAATATCTAGGAAAGTTCACTGAAAATCATCTTGAAACTTTGGTAGTGTAAAGAAAGTGTTGTACTTCATATATTTCAGCAAATATTGTGTCCTAAAAAGGAAAAGGGGACCAGTAAAAAATTAAAAAAAAAAAATGCATCAGCTTGTAAAAAGTAATCCTTTAAATGCGTTTTGGCTCCAGCATTTAATTATTTTTCGCATTATCTGTATAAATTTTATTAGGCTACCACACATATTCTTGGAGATATAACGGTTTATTTAAATAATAATAATAATAATAATAATAATAATAATAATCCACTTTATTAGTTCTAACACGTAGGTTATTTTACCCAGTGCAAAGACATCTTTAGAAAATTTGGCATCTACATTAACACTTTCGCGATTGGCATATTTTTGTCCATTCTAAAACTAATTACCGGGGAATATTGAAGTAAACTAAAGCTAGTTGCTGCAAATTATTGATGTTTAAACGTGGATTAAAATTGATTGTAAAGTTTTGAAAGGTTACTCTTGTAATTACCTGAAGCTTGGAATGAAGATTAGTTATATAATATTAGAATGAACCTATAATACTATCAAAGAATTGATACTCTAATATTACTATCGAAATAATACTGAACTATTGTTTCCATAAAAATTCTTGAAATGATCTGGATTCTCGTCAGCAGTAACCAGAAATAGAATCTGGAAGACGTGAATTTACGACAGTGGCAACCAGCTATAGAAGTTGAAATGACGTGAAATTACGTCAGCGATTGCGGATGTGTTAAACACAGAATACGGCAATCAAAATGCAAAAAAAAAATCAATATCAAGAAATACGAGCACTTTTACTGAATGGTTTTTAAATACGCATGCGCTAGCTTTTTAAGAAAGTCATTTGCATAATTTAATAGCCAAATGTGTTGAGCAACCTATATAAAACCCCCAAACAAATATCAGGTAAATTCAAAAACTTATGAAAGATAAAATGAACAGAATTTCAGTTCTCTCAAAATAAAAACTAAACAATAAGGGGGTTTACTCACCTTTTTATTTTAATTCAAGCAATGCCAAATTGTAATAGAGTGTTTGCTGATTGTAAATAAATACTGATAAAATCATCTATCATCATCTTTTTTTTTTTTTTGTTCTTTTTTTTTTTTTTTTTTTGAGAAGAAATGAAATTTTGTTTATTCTATCTCTCATAACTTTTTGAATTTACATGACATTTGTTTGGAGTTTTTATATAAGTTGCTCAATACTTTTAGCTATTAAATTACGGAAAGGAAGTTTTTTAAAAGCTAGTGCAGGAGTAGTTAAAAAGGATTTAGTAAAAATGCTAATATTTTGCAAGATATTTAACATTTTTACAGGGTGATCCAAAACATTTTAATTTTTGTTTAATATTTTACTGGTTCTTTTTTTCCTCTCCAGGGAACAAATTTTCTTGAAATATATGAGGTATAACATGATCTTTAGACTACCAATATTTCAAGGTGATTCTTAAAGAATATTTTTAGATATTTCAGAAAACGTCTAAATTAGAAAGTGCCTAAATACTTGATTGTAGATAGTATATATATTTCGAAAAATTATTTTTCTTTAAAAAATCTTTAAAATCAAATCAGATAAATTCAGTGTAAATTTCAATATAGAAATTTACAGTTTTCCTATAATGAGAGTTTTGCATATTCTAAACACACTCTTTATCAGAAAACGTATGAAAGAAAATATTCCGTTATAAAGCAAATATGTTTTAAAAAACAAGATTGGGGCATGCAGTTTCATAACATTTAGTATTGTGTTATTTTCTCTAAAATGTCAAAAAAGGCACATTGAAATACTGTAAATTGAAATAATAATTAGCAATGTACCATTCGTAAATATACATATATTTTAAAACGAGATTATTATTAAGAATAAAAAATAATTTTTATATACTTTAAGATAAATATCACTGTAAATTTCATAAACAATCATGTATATTGCTAACCTATGAATCTGATCTTTTAATTTAAAATTTTCACATCAGTTACCTTAATATATATATATATATATATATATATATATATATATATATATAATAATTATACTTATAATAATCTGCTGTGTCACTCACACCACTTCTCTTATCTTGAAGTTTAATAACATAAATACAGATTGGTTGGTTGGGTTCTACGTCGCACTTGTGCTGCACATTAATCAATTGACGACGGTCTCACTTCTAAAGGTGGTCCGTAGGCATGCCGTCGCAATTTTGATTCTATACTCTTGCGCTTCGGTGACCCCCAGAGGTATAATTTTGATTGGAACATGAAAAGCATTACGGCCACGACAGATTTTACGTGCACTAGCCACCACTAGTTTACACGACGGTCTTTGGCTGGCTCGAGTACCTAACCTGCAATCTTTCAATTACGAGCCCGGCGTGTTACCGACAGTGCTACGCGGCCCGAAATATAGATTGAAGATTAAAGGGTAAGATAACGAGTACTGTTACGTAAACCTATGTTAAAATAATTCAAATTAGTCTTCGAAACAGGTCTTTGACAAACAATTCTATGTGAAGGGGGCTGCTGCCTCTCACCCCTTAACTCCAGATTTCATTATTGTACCTACATTTATGTAAAATTCAAATCTGTTATTAAATTCAAAATTCCTTTAAAATTATTAAGACAAATTTTTCACGCAACTTTCCTTGAAACTTATCATATTTAAACAATATTTTCTAGCAACAAACGTATTAACTTCAAAATACAACATTTGGATGGTCTGAATTTATTTGTTTTTAATTTACTCTAACAGATACACACAAACATCAAACATTAAAAACTTGACATAAGTATTCGGGAAGCCTCAAAACGTGTAAATACAAAAATAACTAAGTTGTGAATATTTAGCTTAAAAAATACAGTATTAACAATATGGCTATGAGGAATTGCTTTTAATTCCTGGGCAGCTTTCCTGAACATGATAAAATATTATAATAAAGCACATCCACTTGCAATAAATTAGAATGTTATAGCTTGAATATTGACATCCCTGTATAATTTCTGGAACTTATGTACACATTACATGGTGCAAACGAATATAATCCTATATTAATAACACACGGAATAACCTGAAGTACATTCCACCAATTTTCAAGTACTGTCGCACTTTAATCTAGTTCTTTTGTGTAGTCCTGTAAACGGACAGAGAAGGATTTCTATACAATATTCCACATGAAACATTTTTTAAAGCATATAAAAAATATATATTCATTTCATTTAGTTTAGTGCAGCCTATAGCTGTTTAAAATCTACATACCTGCAATTTCTCCCATAGACGTAATGTTTTGAATTCTCTTGGGTGTCCTTGTTCACAAACAATTTGCTTGATCTCAACGAAAAGTTTAGTACATCATCATTATATGATACACATTTAGAATACCAAGATTGGATTTACTGCTATAACTTGTTTTTGAGATATCCTTATAACAGACACACAGACATACACACACACTCAAACACACACACTCAAACACACAGATACCAATCGCTAAAAACATGATTTTTGGATGTAAATATAACAAAATATGTAAATATAACAAAAACTTAATTTCAAATATTTCACCTAAAAACACTACTTTATTTACCTTATAGGTAAGAAAAAGTTTTTATATATATATATATATATATATATATTCAAATTCTACTGATATGTTCAATTATAAAATGTTAAAAAACAAAACAATCATTGTTAATCATATCCATTTTAAAAGCAATTACTTTTAAAAATATAACTTTAAAAAATAATAATTACTCCAAAAAAAAAGCAATTACTTTTACAATCTCTCTATCTTAAAGATATTTTTAAAATATTCTGTAAATAAAATAATTAAACAATTTTGATAAATAATACTTTTTATGATTCATTTATTTTTATTTCAAATGTGATTTGTATAAGCTTGACGAATATCTGGTCAAAATAATTTCGTTAATCATTTTAAATGTGATAAGCCTGAATACAAATAATCTGCCATAATTATATTATTTCCAGTTTATTAAAAATGAATGCTTGAGCTATATTATTTTAACAGTTAAGTTATTTATTTTATTCATAATAATAATAACAATAATAATAAAACTAGTATAATTTGAAATTTCAATACTGATATAAAATATAAAATTTTGTTTTAAAGATTTTTTTTTTCATTTTTCTGTTATACATATTTTTAAAAATTAATTACACTGAGATTTTTTTTAATGTTCCATTAAGATAAGGACGAACGTAATTTAATGATATATATTTTTTAACTAAAGTATTTAATTTTTTTTTTAAATTTTGTATCACACGAGTTAATATTATTGTTTTCGGTATTAATTCAAAAAAATTATTTATGTAATTTAATGCATCTTGTTACTTATGTATTTATATATCAAACTAATTTTCAATAAATATTACACCAGCTGTTGGCGAACAAAGTGGGAATAAAAAAATAACAATACGTTTATGGAAATTAAACTACACAATTCAGTAAAAGCAGCTCTTGCTCTACGGAAACTTGCCTTTATCATTACCAGACTCAGAATTGGGCAATCTAGGTGGACTCATTAGCTTTTTAGGGCAAAAAAAGTACTTCTATCCTAAACGTAATTTCTGAAATATCATTCTCTTTGCATTCACTGAGCTTGAAGGAATGTCTGTGCTTGCGGTTGGTCCTTTAACATGCATTCGTTTCACTCTGAAAACAAATATTTAACATGCAAATCTTTTTCTTTGTTCTAATTGACTTTTAAACTTTTATTATTTCTTTATTCCTTAGTTTATAGCACTACTCTTATTTATTATTACCAGACTCAGAATTGGGTAATCTAGGTTGAAACATTTCCTCTCTTTTTAGAAAAAAAAAAAAAAAAAAGAATCCTCATATTCTAGACGTAATTTCTTAAATACCACTATCTTGGCATTCGCTATACCTTTAAGGGTTGTCTATGTCTGCGGTTGATCCTTTAACATGTATCCGTTTCACTCTTAAAACAGATATTTAATATGCAAATCTTTTTCAATCTTTTTCCTTTTTTTTAATTGACATTGAAACTTTTGTTATTTCTTCCTTCGTTAATGTATAGCATTACTCTTAATTACTATCACTAGATTCATAATTGGACACTCTAGGTTGACTCATAACTGAAAATCAGTTGTAATCAGGTTGAAAATCTTCAGCTGTAAGCCGGAGAGTGAAAATAAAATCTGGGAAGTGAGGTCACATGTGATTATGTCATTCAAAACCAATATTCATTACAAGAAAAAAAAAGAGTTCTTTATTCAAATGATCACTAACTAGATGTTACTTTAAGGCAGTTTTTTTGAAGTATATCCTTTTAAGAAGAGAGAAAAATCTATTATATATAAAGTCGGTAACAAATGTCTCCGAACACTAGCAAGAATTCCTCTATAAGAAAAGTACACTTAACACAGTTTTGTTAAATAAATCTTTGTCGAATCCTGTTTTTAGACTACCTAAGAACAGGATTCGACAAGGATTTATTTAACAAAACTGAATTAAGTGTACTTTTTATGTAGGAATTTTTGTTAGTGTTCGGATACTATTGTTACCGACTTTACAATACAATCCAGGAAATATAAATCAATAAAATTCTTTTTGAAACCAAATCTAAGAAAGAGCGTGGTTTTTTCTAAAGAACGTGGTCAAAAAAATGGGATAAAGTGCAGATTTTGTACAACTCATCCATGGATCAAGGTAAGACCCTAGAAAATTTACCCCTTTTATCAAAATCAAAGAGACAGAATTAGCGGGCCAGAAGGTGTTAGACTTTAGACAAGAAGGTCATTAGTTAAATCTCAGCCTTAGTCAAATGTTGATTTTTCTTTTTTTTAATACATAATACCAATATTTGGTTTAGCATAAAATTACGAAATCATGGTAAAAAGTTAAACCATCGGTGGTTGCGGCTTCTTCAGTACCATGTCTTGGTTCAAACAAGGGTTACCAGAATTTTGGAACGCCCGATTGTGAACTTGAATAACATATTTCAATTTCATTAAGATTTGTCTACAGTAAAGGTATGAAAATATGGTTTATAGAAATACCTCTCATAGAACACAATGCTTTGAAATACTTTCGGGTGTCTCTGTACACAAACCAGTAGAGGTATAAACTCCATTTTCATTAGGGAACGTCCGATAGTGAACTTGAATAACATATATCAGTTTCAAGAAATTCCATAAATATTTACGTGAGTTAGAGCGTGGACAGACAGACGGACAGACAGACAAACAGACAAACCGAAGTCATAAACACTTTTCAACCTTGTTGGAAAGTGTTAAAAACATAAGAGAAGCATACGTCACCACTGCTTAAAACGAGTAGCGCAAGTTAAATCGGTTTGTCGAGCTCCCAACTTCCTCAAAATCATCTACAATACTATATGGTAACAAAACAAAAATTTTAAATGAACACAACAAAAAAATACGTAAACAAAAATTAAAACTTAACGGCATTTACGTATATACGAATTCATACACTGCTACACTGCGTAAATGAATCAAGAAGTCGTTTCGTCTACAATAATAGCATATATTTTTCATAGTGACCTTAAAAGTGCACAGAGTTTTTGCATATATATGAAGACTGCATATATTGAACTGTCAATCTTTCCATCAGATATCATTGAAGTCAAACGAATTCACACTTTTGTGTTGATGTATACCAACCTATAAAGTTACTGCACTGTAATTTATAAGTTAAAACAGCATGCTTGCTTTTGCTTTAGGGTATTTAATTATCTGGTCGCATTATATAATGTGTTTATATCGATGCAATCAAATTAGGAACTGATTTGCCGGTAAGTTATTAACCACTTCTTTACAGGAAAATACAAAGTTTTTCAAACTTCGCTCATGTAAATTTTACCTCTGGTTGAGTTTGAGCTTGAGGCTGAGTGAGTTTGAACGTCCCACTAAATCTTTTAACTCACTCATATGTAAGTCTGAAGACTTACCCTCACAATTTTGAACCTCCTTGGAGTAGATAGCTACACCGCTTCAGTATCCTCGAGAGGCATTAATTTCACTTTTATTTGTGGATTTATTTGATATGAGTGATTTAAAGTGGAATTATCACTTTTAAGATTAGTATAAGCCACACATTTGGATTAATCAAAACATTTGGAAATTCGATTAAAGACGACAAGACGCAAATCCTGTCGGGTCGTTTTTACACTCCAACGCGAGCCATCTGCCTTAAGAAAAAATTTACCTTATTTATTTTTTCGTGCGTTTTATCCCTTCGGAACGCTGCATCCTGAAAACAAAAATTCGTTTTAAATAACGCCTTTTTAAAAAAAAAAATATACGTCTTAAGTTAAATCTTGAAAACACAAAAAATAACGACTTTAAAATAAAATGTATTGTGGTAAGATTCATATAATCTTTTGACTGTGAATAACTATTTTTTTTTCTTTTAAGTTGATATTTTTATGTTTAAAAAAATGTTCATTTTGAATATTTTTACCCTTTAACTTTCATATGTTTCACACCAAAAACAAATATTTAACATGAATTATTTTTTCCTACATTTTTCTTTGTTTTAATTGACTTTTAAAATTTTGTTTCTTTTTTTATTGTCAGAATGTAGCACTTCTCTTGGTTTAACTATTTATATTTCAAAAGAAGCCATATTTAAACGTCATTTTAATTTTCTTACCCGGCGCTAGTTCATCATTAAGTTTTCATGATGCACTAATACCTAGAATATTCTACAGTGATGAACGATGCCATTATTTTTACCTGAAAATTTTTTTGAGATATTTTGAAACTTATAGCGTTGAATTACAAAAGAATTAATTTAAAAAAAATTATGATTCGATTTTAATTTGGTTAACTTATACATATTTCAAAATAAAAATTTCTCTAAAATTAAAAATCATACATATTTTTTTCTTTTGGCATATTTATGATTATCTATATGTTTAATAGGATTTTTTTTTTAATTAGTTTAGTGATTTTTCAAAAGAAATTAGGTAGTAAAGTTAAAGAGTTGAGCACAGATATCGCATGAAATTGCATAAAAATTAAAAATAATATGTATAATAAAGAAAACTTCTGGTGTGAAACAACCACACGGCTTCCATTATCCACTATTGCACAGATTAAATGCATATTTTGGAGATGAGATCAGCAAAGACATTGTGATCAGATGTCATAAAAGTGACCTAATGAAGTAAAAACATAAAATGTTTCCATTAAGAGAAACTTAATAAATGTGTAAAGACATATACAACAATGTTTACATAGCGAGTTAAAGAAAAAGAAAAAATAAATGGTAGAGTTCTTTTTGGAACATCAGTTTCCGAGATCTAAAACTGACCTACCTAATCAGGATGACTATTAATTTTCCTGTAATAACCACGTAATACATGAGAAAGGATATCTAAAATGGATTTATGCAATAATTTTCAAGAAAACCGTTAGAGCCGTTTTTGAGATATCAATCTTATCAAAACTTGGCATACTCAATTTTTGACCGGAAAAGAATAATTACATGCGAAATGAAATCTAAAAAAAGGTAATATGGCAAGTTAAGAAATATATATATATGTACAACCATTTTTAAAGAAACGTACTTGTGATTCCTGAAATTGAGCTATTTATACAGGACGCCTACAATTTTTTCTGAACTAAACAATTATCTCATTCGAAAGAACATATAATTGAGTATTTATATAGCAACTTTGAAGAAAACCGTTAGAGCCGTCTTTGAGATATGAACTTACGGTCCCTCTTCCGGTTTCCCATGCCCCACTTTCGCTTTCCCAATTTTCACCAAAATTTGGAAAATTCATCTGTACACCAGACCTGTCCGATTTCTGAAGTTTCGTCTTTCTCTTTTTATTAGTTTCTGAGATAGGATAGCTAGAAAATTTCCCACATACATACACATACAGATATACATACATACATACTGACCAATTGCCAAAAACTACTTTTTTGGAATCTGGAGGCTTTAAAACATGTAAACCAAGCGAAAACTCGATATCAAATTTTTGGACCGAATACAAAACTTCCATTATCTAAGGTGTTCGGATAATGGAAGTAAAAAGTAATAATAATACAATTCGATACACAAAACAGCAAATAGAAAAATCACATGATACATATAGAGTTTGGGTTTGTCCAAAGATATATTATGTTTAAATAGCTCACAGTTCTACAGCAAAGATAAAGCATTTACAAGATTTATTTTATTTATTTATTTATTTATTTATTTATTTTTTTTGGATAATTAAATTATATAGAATACATATTTATAAAAATGGCATTTAAGATCTTTCTATTATACACATGTACATATAAAATACTTTAAAATTAAATTATAATCTCAAAAACAATATAGATATTTTATTAATTAAAGTTTGTCAAAATTGAACGAAATCTAATCATTGAAAAGACATTATATAAATTCACAAAATAATCTTTGGTTATCAGAGTCGAATAGGTTTAACACGACAAAAAAAAAAAAAAAGATAGGGAAATTCCAATGAATCAGCTTATAATGATAGGGTGCTATAACTTATCTGGCAAATATTTATCAAATTCGCGATAAACTGGCCGTGACAAAAAAAAGTCATTATTGATTAACATATGTCCGCACTCATGCTGTGTTCTTTTCTTCGCAATTTTGACATTCTGATCAAAGTTGTTGAATCACGTGTCCAAGACGATTAAACCTCTGAATTTATGAGAAGGAAATCACTTAAGGAAGAACTAAAAAGATCAGAAAATAATTTAACAGGGAGCAGCCTCCGCTCACAGCTCTTGGAGCAGTGTTGAGCGCTTACACGGAAAATAATTAAAAAAAAACAGTGAAAGTGCAAAAAAAGTGCGTGTTAAAAATAAAACGTTAGCATGAAATTTCTGTATTTATTGTAAAAGGAGCTCGCATAATCCAAATGAGTGCCAGCACCTCAAAAGCAAAAAAAGCAGCTATTATAAAAATACTAATAACCCTCAAAATAATAACAACATTGACAACAAGTACAGAAATAAGCAGAAAACTCACATGATGTGAGAAACAGAACATAAAATGAAGAATTCGACTTTTATAGTTAAAAAGAAGGACGCAAATTCTTTCAACAACGACAGTGGTGGTTCAAGACACGTATGTAATGATATTAAAAATATTTATCACTGAAGAATAATGAAAAAACAAAGGTAATGTGTCTTAATCGCCAATATGTAAATTCTGAGGACTGCGGTAATGTAGAAATGGAAGACAATTCGTCCAGTACTTTTTGAGATACTTGAAAAAAAGTCTGAAATTGAAAGTATTCGGTCATTTATCAAAAGATACTGTAGATATCAAGTTTTCAAAAAAGCAATGTTATTGTAATTGCAAAGATATAGAATATTTAAAAATTTCATAATTCTACAGCAAAAATAAAATGTTTACAAGACATATTTTGCCTATTTACGATATATAAAAATAAATATTTATAGAAGAATAAAATATAATGTAAAAGAAAAGTAATAGAAATAGAAATAAAGTAACAGAATGAAAAAGAGAAATAAGGTAATAAAAATAAAGCAAAAAAAAAGTAATAGAAATAGTAATATAATTTTTAGAAGGTAAAAAAAAAAATAATAGGAATTTCTTTCTATTACTGTTTTTAAATCTCACATTATGCTTTAATTAGAAATACGAGAAAACATAAACCTTCTATTATATAGAAAGTATGTACATGTTTTGTAATAATATATGTTATAGATATGCACCGGTTTTTATCAAATAAATTACTTTTTTAATTTTATTTACTAGAATATTTTGTACGACTAATATTTCATTAAATATATTTGTAATACATTCTACAAATAAATAAAAATAACACAAGCTAATGACTATTTCTACAGATGTAGTTCTGACTTTAAAATTTTATTAATATTTGTAAGCTAATTGATATAGCCGCAGCAAACAAATTTTTACCCCTCTTCTCTCTATATGTATACATACATCTCTCTCTCTCTCTCTCTCTCTCTCTCTATATATATATATATATATATATATATATATATGGGCGGGGTAAGTGAATATACCACGCATACGTGTACTTCAGGAGAATTATAACCTAAAACAACAATAAACATAATAATTAAAATTTCTATGTAAAAGTTTCCCGTTAAATTTATATAAAAATATAGGCATAATACCTAAAATATTACACTATTAAAAACAATTAAATACGAAAGCAAAACTTAATTCTAAACTAATTAGAAGAAAAAGGCAAGAACGCTTTATAATGTACATAACATAACTAACATAAAATAAAAATAAATTTGAAAAAAAATACACATAAGAAACTTATAAAATAACATATTTTATGAAGAACTACATAGTAAAGCATATAACCTTTTTATTTACTGTCATTTTACTTTAGCCAGTAATTTATTAAACAGCTTCCACAAATAAAACATTTACATATTTCGCGGCTTCTAATATCCTTAGGCACTTAAATGTATTCAAAATACCAAACAATATTTTCTTTCAGTTTACATTAGAAGTTTTACATCCGCAGACTGTAAAGAATTTTATGCTATCTAGGTGCTTACTAATGGAATCAATGTAGATATCACATAATTTCTTTTATCACAAAATATTTCATAACACAAATAATGTGTCTTAAATTGAATGAAGTGAACACGGGATTTGTAAAAAGGGTTATTAAACAAACAGAGAAGGCTTTCAACAGATCATAAGGAATTCTTTGATGTCGACATTATCTTTAATCACAATTTTCCTCATTGAAATATCATATAAAGTTTTTAAACAACTTTAGTAAGGTGATAGAGAGAAAAAAATTATTACACAGATTTTTAAATAAATATTTCTGATCCTTTATATTCCTATAACCAATTAACAAAATATCGTTTCATGCTACAGTATACAAAGTATTATTGATGCTATAAAAGCACTGTAAGTATACGAATGTTTCCACTAAATATTCCTTTCCCTTTTTCTTAATTAATTACTTTTTTCTTTTTTTAATATATATATATATATACAGTGGTGGACATAATTATAAGACACCTATCTAATTTGCAAATAGTGAAAGAAAAGATTCAGAGCTTAAAAATGTTTTGTCAAATGCGTTAAAACATTAATTTATTCTGTTATCATATATAATTATTGTATAATAAGGATATTTTCATACAATTCAATGAAAAAACTTAAAAACGTAATGGACAAAATTATAAGACACCAACCGTTTTTTTTTTTTTTCCAAATACAGTGGTCAACATAATTAGCAGACACTAATGGTCTAAAAGAAAATCCTCTCACATGGTTATTCAATATTTGGTGGAGTTTCCATTGTTTTTTATAACATGAAAGATGCGATTACGCATCGAATCTATCGATTCTAACAAAATATCGCAAGACAGTTCTTCTCAAGCACATTTTATAGCATTCTTTAGGTCTTCGACACATATAAACTGCCTCCCATTTCGGTAAACCGCACGAGCTAAGATCCCCCAGAAGTTTTCGATTGGATTTAAGTCTGGGGAGCGAGAAAACCACGGAGACCATTGATACTTTGCTCTGAAAGCTACTTTTTTGGTTTCGTGTGATGCATGAATCGACGCGTTATCGTGCTGGAAAGTGTTGTTTTCTCCACAAAGAAGTTCACCGTATATGGCTAGTTGATCTTTAAGAAGATTCTTATACTTTTCGGAATTCATTCTTGAATGCACAAAAACAATATCCGTTTTTCCTTGAGCTGAAAAACCAGCCCAAACCATTACTGAGCCTCCACCCATTTGGCGGCTTATTAGTTCATGAGGAGACTTCCGTAAATCATGCCAATAATATTGAAACCTGTCAGGAACATAAAGGTTAAACTTTTTTTTTATCAGAAAATAACACGGACCTCCAAATTTGGAGGTCCAGGCCATAGTTTGTTTAGCGAAGTTTAGACGCTCCATTTTGTGCCGGCTTATAGCGGTGGTTTTTTCTTCATTTTTTTAAATATTTCACATAGGAAGCATTATGCAACACCCTGCGAATGGTTCTCCTTGAACAATTCAGTTTCAAAGCATTTTTAATGCCTGTAGTGGTCATTTTATACTGTGTAGCGAGCGAAAGCACATGGCGTCTGTCTCTCGAGGACAAGCAACGAGTACGTCCAGATCTTTTAATCACCGATCCATTAATTCCTCTTTTCAAAACATTTCTAATTGCACATCTAGAGCATTTAATAACTTTTGAAATTTTATTAATTGAAGCACCAGTTCCATTTAATCTCCAAATTTCGTGAATTCAACTGTCTTTTAATTCTGTACCTCGTGGAAAGTTTGTAAATGCGTGAAATCGGTTATCGTCTGCTTTAGTTAACTGCTGACGTCATACCAGCATGCAGAAAATTTGCGTATTGCGCATTATTTTCGAAAAAAAAGCAGGTGTTTTTATTAAAATGTTAGGGTGTCTTATAATTTTGTCCATGGTATTTTTAATTTTTTTTATTAAACTCTATAAAAAATATCATTTCTGTAATATAATTATGTGTGGAAACAGAATAAATTTATGTTTTTGGCGTATTTGATAAAACATTTTTAAGCTCTGAATCTTTTCTTTCACTATTTGTCAAATTAGATAGGTGTCTTATAATTATGTCCACCACTGTATATACATGCATAAATTCACCTTTTTTAACATTTATTCAATAAAGTTTTCATGTTACATTTTGGCGATCTGATTTTATAAACCAACTAGCGAGCTTCGCCCGCTAGTGGGTCAGTATTTTTATGCGAATCACTATAATGAATGAAATCTTAAAATTGCATCTTATCACTCATTAACATTACTCTTAAGAAAAGAAATAAAAAAAAATCAATTATGATCGGGTAAAGACTCACACCGGGTGCCCATTGCCTTCGGCAACGTAGACCCGTGCGCTGCGCGTGCGAATTCTTTCACCATCATTATGATTTCACAAAATTCTATATTATTACTCTTAAACTCTCATTCTTAAGCAAAGGAATTAAAAAAATATCATTTAGCATCGGATAAAATCTCACACCGGGACCCCACTGCCTTCGGTAGCGTACACCCGAGCGAGGCGCACGCGTATTCCTTCACCATCCTTAAGATTTCTAAAAATGCAATGTTATTGCTCATAAACTTTCATTCTTAAGAAAAGGAATTTTTAAAAAAATCATTTAACATCGGGTAAAAACTCACAACGGGTCCCCACTGCCTTTGGCAGCGCAGACCCATACGCGCTGCGCGCGCACTTGTGAAGATCTATGTGCACTGCGCGCACATATTCCTTCTAAAATCAAACTTTTATTCTTAAGAAAAGAAAATTTAAAAAAATCATTTCTCATCGGGTAAAGTGTTGGACCAGGTCCCCACTGCCTTCTGCAGTGCATTCCCGTGCGCAGATTATAGGATATGCGCGCTACGCGCGTCTATTCCTTCCCCACACTTCCAGCCCCTTCTAATTAACCTACATATACCAATTTTGAACGGTCTAACTCAATTGGCTGAGATGCAAAAGAAAACCTAATCAGGAGACCTCAAAATACGTAAATCGGGTGAAATCTCGAATTCCACTCTCGATAATATTGAAGAACTTTAAAATATCTTTCGATTGATGTACTGAAAATAATTTATTCATAATTAGAATCTGAAATATTGAAAATGTAAAATATTGGAACGCCATCTGGCGGTAGAAATTTCTTTAATCTACTGTTCGATTCCAAATCAACAAAGCTTTCAAATGATGTATTACTTATGAAATTTATTTAATTAGTAGCTGAGATACAAATGAAAACCTAATCAGGAAACCTGAAAACGTGTAAATCTATGAAATCTTGAATTCCACTTTCGATAATATAAAAGTAATTTAAAATATCTTTCGAATGATGTATTAAAAATATTTTAATCGAAATTAGAATTTGAAATATGCGTATTAAAATAAAATTTAATTTGCAATTAAAATGTAAATTTTTTGCTTTTTCTCCGAAATCGATAAAATTTGAACTGCAACTTTGTTTTGTGATAAAAACTCTGAATAGTAAATTTCGTGTGCGACAAAGGAAAATTGAAGAACATTGAAATGTGCAATTTTTAATCGCAGTTAAAAAGCACGTAACCTGTACTCTTCCATGGCAGGAAGTAAAAACTCTTTCGCCACGCTTTCGAGATATCGGGAGTTGCCGTGGTAATCCGAAATGCGGAATGCTTGCATCGAGAATTTCATTAAAGTCTATGGTCTAATGCATAAAATTAAAAAAATTATAACTCATTCAGTTTTTGAAATAATATTTCAGTCTTTTGATATCTGATTCGTCTAATCGAGGTCTATATACAAAAATAAATAAATAAATAAAATAAAAGGAAGAAATTATTTTTCTATAATAGATTTTGAGTTATAAAATATTTTGTGAAAAAATCGATGTTTTGTAAAATCTACAAATGTGGATCGCTAATCCGTATTTTGTTAAAATGTTTATATGGTTCAAAGGAGGATTAAATGACCTTTCCATGTATACCAGTTATTAAGAAATGGGACAGTTACTCTGTCGTACCGGGCGATTAAAAAATGACTATCGAGAAAAAGCTAAATGTTGGACCCTTTTTAAATCTTTTTTTTTTTTTTTTTTTTTTTTTTTTTTAAGTATAAAAAATCCGTATTTAAAAAAAAAAAAAATGTATCGTAAGAATCGGTAGTAAATGCTCTTTCTTGTGGTAGAGGTGTATTTTCAATATGTCCAACAGTTTAGCGTAAATTTTATCCTTTAATTACATCCGGTGTGAGCCTTTTTTTTTTTTTTTTTTTTTTACACACTTGACCTTGTGAGTTTTTTTGGTTTTCGTCCCATGCTATTTCTAGGGGATTTTAGCTTTCCCCCCTCTTTTTCAACATTCTAGAGTGCGGTGGTTCCCGCTCGCCCACCCCCAATCCTGGACGATAGGACTAATGCCCAGCCCTACGCACCCGCTCCTCGATGTCTTTTTGTAGTCAATTTTGTCCTTCTATTACTTGCGGTGTGAGCTTTTTTTTTAGTTACTTGACATTGTGAGTTTTTTTTTTTTTTTTTTTTTTTTTTTTTTTTTTGTCCCATGCTATTTCTATGGAGTTTTAACTCTTTTAACTCTGGAGTTTTAACTCCCCCTCTTTTTCTACATTCTAGAGTGCGATGGAATCTTCTTTTATGGCAGGTAGAAACGAACTGTCGATCTTAGTACCCGAGACCATCAACATTCATAAATTGAATGCCTTTGCCTTCTGAGTAGTCGCAGGCAGTATCTTTTAAATGGTATTAATGGTGGTTTCTAGATATTGTTGGTGATAAGAAAGAATGCACCACAAAACTAGCGTCTTAAACTAATAACTACAAAACTTTAAATAAACACCATGAAATGTGCATTGCCGCTTTGACTGCAGTACTCGTGACTACTTTGTTCACCACCGCACTTTAGAATGTAGAAAAAGAGGGGGGGGAAGCGTAAAACCCCATAGAAATAGCATGGGACGAAAACCAAAAAAACTCATAATGTCAAGTGAGTTTAAAAGAAGAAAAAGGCTCACACCGGAAGTAATAAAAGGACAAAATTGACTAGAAAAAGACATCGAGGAGCGGATGGGTACAGGTGGGGCATTAGACCTATCGTCCAGGATTAATACGTCTCGCCTATATATATGGCTTTACAAAACCCCGTGAAATTTTCTCTCTCTGCTTTTTCTTTTGAGGAACGCGGTTCACAAGGAAATTTACGATCGGCTCGGTTTTGACGCGTTTTTTCATTAGACATAGGTGGACGTTTTAATTAATATCTCCACTAATTAGGATCGCATCGTTTAGCAAATTAAATAACGAACATCTGCGATGAATTTTGCAGTCCGACGGTACCTGTCTGAAGTCAGTGCGACCATTAGCGCCCGAGCTTTAGCTGCTTCAAGCCATTTCACGCAGACAGACACACACACACGCGTACAGATTTTAATAATATAAGGAGACAATATGTAATATAACAATTTATATATTGCTAAATCTGTTTATTTGTAGACACAATAATTCAAGAAAAAAAAAATCATGGAATTCTGTAAGTATTTTTATTTATCTAGATACATATAGGTAAAAATAATAATAATAATAATAATACACATTCATTATACAATTTATGACGACATAGAAATCTCAATTTTACCCTATAATAATATTTATCAAAGTTATCTATATATTAATTGAAATACATGAAATTTGTGGTACATTTTTAACATATTAATTATGGTAGTAGAGGATAAAAAAGTGGTGTCATGCAAAAGGTATGAGTAACCAGATTTAAAGTACTTTTATGCACCTTTTTATTTTATACACCTATACTTTTGTATTGAGATATTCCTGAAGATGAAAGTTATAAATTCTGGCAATTCCTTAAAATTCAAATAAAATTATTAACATAATCATTTGCATAAATGTAACATTCTTAAACTCTCGATTACAGATTTTTCATTCTCAGAGGCAACAGCCGTTAAAATGGTGCAAATAATTTTAAGTGAATGAATGGTAGATCGAAGCTTTGAATTATTGAACATATACGCAAATTAAAAAAGAATTTGATTTATGAAAGTCATTTTTAAGATAATTTATTCCTGATTTAATTTCTTTTTTCTTCCTTCTGTCTTTCTTTCTCTTTTTTCTTTGTGATTTACGCCAG
Source organism: Salticus scenicus (assembly GCA_963930645.1). Lineage (NCBI taxonomy): Eukaryota > Metazoa > Arthropoda > Arachnida > Araneae > Salticidae > Salticus > Salticus scenicus. The sequence goes on from OZ005659.1 coordinate 66,575,580, forward strand.
CTCTAATTTGAAGGCGCATTTTTTAGCTAAAACAGTGCATTTTAACTAACTGAAATTGACTACTTATTTTTAAATAAGTGGATTTGTTACAACATTTTCTGCATAAATATAAAGGAAGTATAAGATTCTTAAAACTTTTCATTTCCCGGCTTTCCATGAATTTACACGCTTTGAGATTTCTTGAACACAATTGAATATTGATTATATTGATCAAATATTTGTTCATATAAAATGATATATAAGCAAATAATTTCGACTTCAAGATTTCGATGAATTTACACGCTTTGAGATGTCCTAAACATGATTCGCTCATTTTTAGAAAATGACTATATGTCTGTGTCTTTGTGATGTGTTAGAGAAATTTTGTAGTATCTCATGCACAAATGGGTGGAATTTAAGTACGGTTGATAATTGGTTAGACATAGATATGGATTGCTGCTGATTAGCTGTTGGAATATATCACCCAATAGGTGATGTTGTTATGTTGTGATTCACCCCCATTTAAGTCTAAGCTATATCTCAACTTCTGTAGTGTATAAACACACCAAATATGATATATGATATAGGCATTATGTAAGACTATGCTGTTTTAATTTGGGTGTATATGAGCCGACAAGTGGTGCTGCTGTGATGCAATTTAATTCCGTTTACGAGAAGGCAATTACTTTCAATTACTTTGCTTCGCAAAAATGTGGTCGAGTTTCGACCACTGGGCGATACTATTATTACATAAATACATAAAAATTGTATACATTTTTTTATAATATTTATTTTAAAAAAAAATTATTGTTTAATAAATAGCACAGAAATATTAGGATTATTTTATTTGTTCTATTTGTAGCGTTATTTTAGAAGTGAAACCATAAACATACATTTATCATATAAAATGGCCATTATGAAAGAAAGACATTGACTTTTTCGCAATAGATGACGCAGAATGACGCGGATGACGCAACACAATAATATTCACTGATGTCATTGCTTCGGTATGTGTTTGTTACGACAAAATACGACTTTATCTCAGTTATTTTTATAGATGAAGAAATTACACATAAATATAAATTTATAATATCGAAAATTCCAATTATCCCACTTTAAATAGTTACACATCTAATAAACTTTTTTTTTAATTTTTCAATTAATAAAAACAATTATAAAAAAAAAATAATAATAATGTACTTAAAGTTTCCATGCATCAACAAGGAATTTCCCTCATGTAGACTCAAAGATTTTTTTCTTCTTTCTTTTTAAATAAAGTTTCTTATATAATTAAATATTTTATTGTAAAATAATATGATAAAACTCTATCAGAATACACACAATCTTTTTTTTTTTTTGCTTCTAATTTCTCCTTATATTAAATAAAATTTTTGCCAGGAAATAAAGCCTAGTTTAAAAAAAAAAAAAAATTTATTACTCTAAAACAGCTGGGGAAGAGTCGTTAGAAAATGCAAGTCTGTGTCAAATCAACTTTCTGCATATATTTATAAAATTCAAAACATTTTGTCAAGCAAAGTTTTTTATATTCTATTACTCCGCAACTCTTTATAGAACTGACAATGTATTCAACAGCAGAAATAAACTCTGGTTCTGTTATATTTGAAATTTTACTATATAAGCTTAATATATAAGCTTATATAGTAATTTTATATAATATAATTAATTTTACTATATAAGCTTATATGAATCTATAAGCTTTGTACGGTATCAAACGTACTATATTACTGATTAAAATAACATTGACATGTTCTTAATATAAATTATTGAATCAATGAACAATAAATTAATAATAGTATAATCTAATATAATAATTATTAACAGGTTAAAACTTTCAGTAAAAAAAAATTTCTAATGATTATCATCCTCAAATTATGTATTACATTCTGATATATTGATTTTATATATTAAATATACTGACTAAATATATTGACTCTAAGAAATTATTGCAGCATGAAATTCAAATTATTTTTAATTGCTAAATGTAGATGTATGTTTTAAAATACCTTGATAAATAATATAACTATATATATATATATATTTCAATAGTTCCTTATGATTTAAAAAAAATATGCGTTTAGAAATTTTAAGTATGATTCTTAAAATTGTATATCGTACTGTAAAGAAACTTAAAATGTTTTACGTTTCAACAAAAGCATAGTGCCAATTTTGGTCATTTCCGCTGCAAGCAATTTTTTTTAGAATTTCAGTGTTGAGCCTCATCATCTTATAAAATCTCATTGAAGAGAAAGTACTATTAAAATAGTGAAAATTATCAACAAGTTTCTAAATGTATTGGTTGTATATTAATGCCCTGAGTCTGGTGAATTCTTTAATTTTATTTTAACATTATATTATTTAAATGATTTGCATCCATCAAAGACTTCTTTGCATGTAATACAGAAAAAAAAAATTAATTGAGTGATTATAATAAGATTAACATTAGCAAACTTTAATAAAATTTCTAGAGCTTACTTCAATCACTGGGTTCCCATGCATAAGCCCCCTAGCTAAATTAGCGTGATTTCAGATTAAATCGAACATTATTACAAAAAGAATTTTTACGATCAAATGTGACGAAAACTGCAGGGTTTCGATGGTATTTACCTTTATAATATTATTTAATAATGCTTTTCTAGATAACATAAAGTGCAGATTACTACACAGAAATAGTCGTTTCGTAATATAAGCACTCTGGAGAAGGCAAATGTTAAAATATACTATTGGTATTATCAAGGTTGAAAGTTTTACCTTATATTCAGTTATGCAGGAAAAAATGATAGCTTTCACTATTTTTATTTTTATTTTTCTTAAACTTTTAGCTCTTAATACATTTATAGCTTTTCAAAAATAAATAAATAAATAAATAAAATAAAAAAGTACTAGTGATATTTCTAAGTTACAAATTCTAATAATAAAAGATACATAAGGAAAATTATTGTAAAATACTAAAAAATACTGCAACGAAAATAACCATTAGAAATTATATACTGCACGAAAACATTCAGATTAAATATGAATGAAGGAAAGAGAATATTTCCGGGTGAAGATAATCCCAAGTTACAATGTTCTTGTAGTGAACAATGTTTCGAAAAAGTGTTAAAAAGATTTGTTTTCTTTTTTTTTTGTGTGTGTGTGTGTGTGTTTGTGTGTGTATTTTCTGAAAGAAATGATTTCATTATTTCCGTTACTTTCTAGAAAATGCTCTCTTCTATTTTGTACATCTTTATTTTGTTTTAGGATAGCAGAGTAGATTATTTTGTTTTTCGCATTTACAGTTTCTCTGTTAAAGGCTAAAGTATAATACATTTTGACAAAAAAAAAAAAAAAAAAAGGATAAATAAATCGGAATTTTTAGTTCCTTTTCTGAAGCATGTTTTATTATACTTTGAATCCCGGGTAGACAGGAAAATTATACAGTTTTATTTTTTCTGAGCACTAATTTTGTTTAAAAAAAAATAGTCGATTGGTTTGATTTTTTTTTTTTTATTATTATTGGTATACATAATAAAAATATAGTGTTTATTTGGAAACGCTGCTTGTTTTGTTTTAGAATAAAAAAGTAGATTATTTTGTTTTTAGAACTCACAGTTACTTTCTTAAAAGACAAAGTATATTATATTTTAAACGAAAAAAAAAAAAAAAAGGGGGGGGAGAATTTTTAGTTCATCTATTGAAGCATGTTTATCACACTTGGAATCCCGGGTTGACAAGAAAATAATACAATTTCATTTCTTATCAGCACTAATTTTGTTTAAAAAGTAGTCGATTGATTTGATTGCATCTTTTTTTTTTTTTTTTTTGCTATACATAATAAAAATATTGTATTAATTTGGAAACGTCTGCTCCTAACACATTAACTGTTGTATTTTACATTACAGTTAGAAACATTCTTTAACATGTTATATTATAGTCATGTTATATTATATCAAAATATAGCATGCAAAAGTTTTTTTTTCTTTAACTTTTTCATACTCGTGAAGTTACAAGAGGCGGTACTTTTCTACACAATTGTGATACGTTTGGAATTTTTTACTTGTTTAAATTTATAGAAGAAGAATTTTTGCAGATAGAATGAAAACTATGTATGATAATTTTTCTTTTATAAAATACTTTTGAAAACCTAAATTGACAAGAATTAAGAAGTTTATTACAACATTAATTTACAAATTTCTCCTTCCTACTTTCAGTACTGCCTGAACTCAGTCAGACTACACGTTTTCGTCTAATTTTTAACGAACGAACGATTTCTCGATAGGGAAATATGAGTTTTTTTTATCCTGAGGAGATGAACTGATTTATTTATTTATTTATTTTTATTTTTATTTTTTAAGATGGTTGATAAAAGGTCAGATCTCTGATTTTCAGTTTTTAGGTGCCGGCATCTAATGCCAATCCAGGCATGGTGTTTGTAAGGTTTCGGAATACACTTTAAGTAGTATGTCCCGGTCTAATGAACTTTAATGAACAAAACATGGCTTTAGAGCAATGACTCAAACCAACCCAATCGTATGTTAAATCTTCAATTCAATGTTGTTCTTTTTTTTTTTTTTTTTTTTTGAAGTGAAAACTTCTTTGGGCGCGTTGAGCACTTTTTGGGTGAACAAAAATCATAGAACTCGCGTCATGGTCACCGAACGCTTTACATGAGCTATATGTATACTGTGTATATAAGTACATAGATACTCCGTGCGTTATTAGTATACATTATATATATACAAAAAGTATATCTCTCTACATATATATCCATATATGTATCGCACGGCCTGGCATGCCTTACATATATATATATATATATATATATATATATATATATATATATATATATATATATATATGTATATGTATATGTATAAAATGTATACTATTACGAGTAGTATACTGGCTACTGGCATCTGTCTCTTTCTAGTTCTATACTCTATGTATGTATGTACTTTTTCCACAGTATATACATAGTTCACAAAGTACAAACACGTGTTTTTATACAGACTGTTATATTCTTCTTTTTGCTTTCAATATAAATTTTCAAATAAAAAATAAAAAAAAGAAAATCAATTTAGTCATATTACAATATTTTTACCTAATATAAGGCTTAGTTCATTTAATTTGGGTAGCTACAAATATTGTGCCGAATCATATAATACAGATCACTAGCACTTCTTTACAAACCAAAAATAATTCGAAAATAATAATGTAATAGCTTGACGATACAATTCACAAATTACTTAGTTTTCACTTCTATCGGCAGTCCCCAAAGACTGCATTCTTTTTTTTTTTGAATGTTCATCCACAAAAATATTTTTCACATTTTTAGTTGTATTTTTAATTTTTTACTGTTGAATGTCTGTAAATGTCAACCCATACAGTCACTTAACATCCATAAGACATCTATAAACACGTGTAAAAATTTTAAAAAATGATCCATTAAACTTATATAAATCTCCTACAGATATATCTATTAACACTACAAATGCCACTCTTTTTTCATCCATTAGATGTCTGTTACATATCCAGTAAATCCCATAATATCCAATAATTGGACTTGTTAGATCTAATATATATTAAAAATATCTAAATCTTGTTTTGATCTAACACGTTGCGCCTATTAGACATAGAAATAGGCACGTTTACTAAATTTCGTCTATATTTAAACATCTATTATATATATGTAATTAGTACAGGATATACAGGACTTTTAATGGACATTTTGTGGATATTTTGTACATTTTATGGATAATTAGATGTAATTTAGATGCCCAATGTATATCATTAGCTATATGAGAATCGAATTATTTGCTTTTAACATGAGATTGAAGTTAATTAAACACATATTTCTAAGCACTAAATTTGCATAAGCAAGCAATCCTCTTCAGGAACATTTATGTTCCCAGAACGATACTCTTTCATGTAGATAACTAGATGTATTTTTCCCCATACTTGATTTTCGTTCTCCTGCCTGTTTAGAGTTTTAACATGACAAATATATATAGCTAGAGTTGTGGGGAGAAGAGTCAGAACACCTCTCAAGAATTAATATCTATGATTAATACAATAGGATGAGATAAGGACCATTCGACAGAGAAATGTGTCTAGATATATTTTTATACAGCGCTAAAAATACCAAATCAGCATGCATGTTTCAGTTCCAATGTTGAATAATTCTTATAGAAAATAATGTAAAATAAAAAACAAATTAAGTGGTTTGTTTACTGGAGAAAACATAATTGTCGGATTCCGGCTCAAAAAAAAAAAAAAAAAAAAAAAAAAAATACTTTAAGTTCATTTTCAGTTGTGATTTATGTGTTCAGAGTTATTCCCATAGGATTCGACTACTTGTAATTACTTAATTAATTTATAAATCTATACACAAATAATAGAAAATTTCTCATTTGATGATAACTTAAAGAATATTGAATCAACCATGATGATAACTTAAAGAATATTGAATCATTTATCTATATATTAAAAAAAAGTTACTGTCACTGACGTCATTTTTTTTTTAATCTTCTAACGGAGGGCAGGGTCCTTCGCGTCATGAGAGGTATCAATATGTTCCGAGTACGCCAAGGTAGACATTTCAGCCGCTTGTAAATTTCTATCATTTTAATTAAAGAAGTTATTAACGAAAAACGACAATTTTATGAAGGTACTCTATTTGCCATTTTGAAAAAAGTTACTCCCAGTGACGTTTGTCTTCTGTCATGAAGTCATTTCACACGAGAAAATTAAAATATGATCCATGGTTGTACCTTGGTAGGTAGGTTGATTCGATTTAACCTCGCACTAATACTGTGCCATGGGTAATTGGCGACGGCCTGGGACGCACCCCTAGAGATGTTCCGGAGACATGTCATCACAATTTTGAACCTTCACGGAGGGGATCCCCCTCCGCTTTGGTGACCCCCAGAGGTATAGTTGGGTTGGGAACATGGAAGACTTTGCGACCACGACAAATTTTATGTGCACCAGCTACCATTTGTGTACACGACGGCTTTTGGCCGGCTCAACTATCGAATCGGCAATTTTCCAATTACGCGCTCAGCACTTTAACGTCTAGGGCACAGATTATTATACAGATAGGACACTCCCGTATATTCTTCGGTAACCAAAATTTGACTGCAACTACCCTATTCTCACCTGCTGTAAGTTTTTCGAGCTCTCCAGCTTATGCAATCGCTCGTCTTATTTTTATTGTATCTATGTTCATATCGTAATATTAGTGCAACGTTAAACCCAACATCCAGCCAACTAACCATTGTATTGATGTTTACGAACTGGACTGTCGAAAATAATTTATTTTAAGAAGCAGGTATTAAATATTAAGTAAATAAATTTCGAAAATATACATAAACAAGAAATAATTTTTTCATTTTAAGGCATTCTGTATTATTTAAACGAAGCAATGTTAAATATTTAAGATTTCATACCATTCTGCTACTTCAGCATTACAATTTGTTATATTAATTTGTACACTTGAATGCGAATGTGTTTGGCAAAACTTATTTTTAAACATAATCAAAATTAGTTTTATTTCTTAGAAAATAGCTGTGAATGTTATGATTTTATGAATTTAAAAGTAGTAGAAAAAGTGAAGGAAGGAAAACTGCACATAAGTTTTCGTTTGGCAGCTTTATTATTGTTTACAAACTAGATTGTCAAAAGCAATTTATTTTAAGAAGCAAGTGCTAAATATTAAGAAAATAAACTTTGAAAATATACATAAAATATTTTTTTTTCATTTTAACACACTTTATATTATTTAAACCAAGCAGCGTTAAATATGTAATGATTTCATACTGCTATTTCAGAATTACAGTTTGTAATTTTAATTTGTACTTGAATATGAATATGTTTGACAAAGCATATTTTTAAACGTTATAGAAATTAATTTTTATTTCTTAGAAGAATAGCTGTGAATGTTTTGAGGATAATTTTGTGAACTCAAAAACTATAGAAAGTGAAGAAAAAGAAAACTTCCCATACTAACCTGCTACTAACTACTCGTGTAGAAAAACAATTTTCGATCAAAGATGCTATTCATGTAGACTTAACACATGTAGTTACCCTCTGTTGACACTAGTGGTGCTACAATGTTTCCGGTTCGCGTTTTAGCTTCACTGTCCTATCTGTATAATAATCTGTGGTCAAAGGTACCGCCGCCCGAATATTTCATTGAAAAGAAAATTAAATTTATTATAATACTTATTTCTAAAATTTAAAGAAATATGCAATATTTTGTTCCTTTAAAATATTCATTAAAAAATTATTTTTACAAAGCCATACAACCGTTATGAAATATTTTCAATAAATTATGAAATATATTATTTTTTAAGAATATTTATGCATTTTTAAATATAAAATTTATTTTGAAATCATTTGACATTTTATTCTTTATTTATATTGCATACCAACAACAATTTCATAAATTTTCCAAAATAATTTTGTTGCATTTTTCTCTCCCATGCATGCACATTTTATCTTTCGCTTTTCTTTAGAAGAACATAAAAATTCAGGGGACAGTTTATTCATGCATCGGAGATATGCAAATGTTGAATTTTCGTAACAATGAAAGCTTAATTTCCGTAGTAGAGTTTATTATAAAGACTATATTTAAAAGTTGAACGACCGCTTTGAAAGGAATTTTTTCATACGCGGTATACAATGTTATTTTATTATGTTTGTTTCCTCTAAACAATGAAAGTTTAGCGAAAATTTCATTTGATAAAACCTCTTTTAGATTATTAGTAAATTCCCTTTCAAATATTTTTTTTTTCAGTTAGTAGCTATTTTAAGATTTTTAATATTAATAAAATTATTATAATTAAGCTACTTAAAAAATGAAATGCAAAATAATTTTTTCATACAATATGAATTAAGAAAAAAATAAAATTAAAAAGTCACGACATTAAAACTACTCTAAATTACTTATTTATGTATTTTACAAAATTGCAGCAAAAAGTAAAGACATGTGTAAAAAAATAATAATAATAACTTTATATAACATATTTAATGGTAACCATTATTATAATAATGATTAAGTAATAATCACGCCTTTAGTAACAATAATAATTAACTAAAATTAAAGTTTAAAACTTGAATAACTTTAGATTTAACTGAAATTACATAACACATCCTTTTCTAGATAGTTAGCAGATATTTCACTTCCTCGTATGCAAAATATGTCACACACTTTTAATGTTTGGAAAAAAAAATTCTTGATGGTAAAAATAATCAGCATTGAAACAAATGTTTATAAACTCAAAAGTCAAAATCTGTAAAACCTTACATGAACATACTATAGCTAATTACACATTTCAATAATTCACTTACTAATAAATTTAATTTCTTATTCTTTAAAGTAAAGATGGAAATATAATTTAAAAATTTTAGTTAAACTGAAGGAATATAAGAAAATTTTACACTGTTAACCGTTCTAATAAATTTTCCTACTTTTTCTTTAAGTTTGAAGCAAAAAAAAATCACTAAACTTATTTAATACAAACTTTTAAACATGCATTAGTTTTAAACATAATTATCGTTTTTAATGAAAATTAACGCAGTCAAGGAAGCAGGTGCGATAGACACGCGTTAAATATTCTTATTACTTAACAAATCAGTATTTTGCAAAATAATTTTCAAAAGGTAACATATATATATAAGTTTTTCCATTTCTAAATAAATTATGGCGTGTTTAATTTTAGTATAAATACAGATTTCCGTATGAAAATAATTTATAAATACAGCCTTAGTAAAATCACTTGCTTACGTAGAACAGTAATTTCAGAGTTAGTATTATATCTACAGTCAGGAATATAAAACACTTAAATAGATGCAGCGTATTAAAATGTACCTTCTTCCTACTGAAAGCGATTTTTTGTAAATTATTGGATAGATTTTATATACACTAATGTGTTTTACTAAGAAGTAATTAAAAAGAATGTGAACCACTTAATTGTTTACTGGTTCTGAAAATCTAGAAAAATGTGAAATATTTTTAGATGTTATTGTCTTTCATTTCTGGTTTTTATGCATAAAGATTTTTTTTATGAATATATATTTATATAAATATATTTATATATTTATATATATATATATATATATATATATATATATATATATATATATATATATTTAAGAGAATAAATCACAAAAGCCCGTTTATTTATAAAAGCTGCTCAAACGTTTGTTATAAAATTTAGTGACTAGTTTGTTATAAAATTTAGTCATATTTAGTGACTAGTTTGTAAGACTTTTTTGAGTAAACTATAATAAATACTGTTATTTATTATATTTATTTCTAAAAAACGAGATTAATGTAGCAAAAGATTTTTATCCTAAAATTCAAAAATCTTTCGTTAGAAAACGTCTTTCAAAATAATCTTTTAAATATTTTTTTTCCAATAATCTAAGTTTTCGACTTCAATCTGCACAAAACAGGTTAAACATGTATATTAAACATATAAATTATGTTGCTGAAAGCTAGTTTAGCTTCGTAGAGCGCATTAAATAAAGAAATGAAGCTTTACTATTTTGTTTTCCATAAAAACAATTTTAAATCAAAACGACAACCGGGAAGAATAGGACAAAATAATTTTCCAACAACTGCAGCACATGAAAAAATTTAATGACGACAACAAACAAATTGTATACAAAGTATAAGTATTACATTTTAAATAAAAGCCTAAACAGCGCTGTTAAAGCGGCGCTACATTTTATAGTTTAGAACATTTCAAATAATAAACAGGCAGACGAAACTATGTGATCCTCCCTGAAAGAGAGACTGCGTTAGACTGACAATGTTTATTACTAAATCTCATTGGGCGCGAGGTCACGTGATCTTTTGGTGACGAACACTTCTACGTAAGCGTTTTGTCATTCGTCTTCACTGAGAAAACAACCTCACAGGGTGATATGAGCTTTGGGTAATACAAAATTAATCAACAATTACGGTTTATGATATTGTGGAAAAAAAATATAATAAAATTTAATATAAAGTATTATATTTAAAATTTTAATACATTCTAATAATATGTACGTTCAGTATAAATGTAAATTTGGTTACCTTGTAAAGTGACATGTTAAATAAAACTCATGCACGATTACGCCTTTGAACTTTTTTAAAGTACATAAAATAATAAAAATTTAATTCTTAAACTTCTTGCACATGACATGATGTTATTTAAGGTAAAGTTTGATCTGTTTAAAGCCCATTTGATAAAGTCTTTGTATTTTGAAGGAATAAAAAATCTGAAAAAGAATGACCTGATATAAATCGCTTTATATAGATTTGATTTAAAGGGCAAAATGTAACACAGAATTTTATTAAAACAGTTCTAATAAGTGCAAGGAAATTGAAAGGAATATAGTATCTAAAATGTTTCAGTACATACGTTAATGTACATATATTTTTGTAATATAAAATCTATATTTTTGCAATATTTTTGTATTTTAGACATGCAGAGTCCCCTTAAAATCCAAACACTATACTGATGAAACAAAATTTAATAATAGAATTGACTAAAATTCCATGTGCTAGGAGAGTTCAAAAAGTAAGTTACATTCGGTCGAAGGTCGAAAATCGCTTTATATAGAAATGCTCTACAATACAAAATGACAAACATACAGCACAATGTCTGAGTCGCTGCAGGCATTTGTTAAAAAATTACACTATTCGTTAGCTTTCCTGACGATAGAAACTCTTTGGTTATCAACACAGAACTGGTGACGGACGATAGAATGAGCATCACAAGCAGATATTCTCAACTCTTGTTAAATGTATTCGACGCTCACTTTGCGATTGTTGAAAATCTATAAGTTGTGCCCATATGAAAAGGAGACCTTAGCTGTAGCGGCGTTATATCAAATCGCAGTGAGTTCATGCGTTGGCCGATATATGGCATGGTGGTATTGCTACATGTGCATGCGCATTTAACGGCTTCGCATCAATATCCTCATTGCCGGAGAGTCATTTCCGCAGTTTGTTGCATAATGGATTCCTCCAGATCAGCACCAAAGATGTGCCCAAAAGAAAAGGAGACTAAAATTATATGTGAAGAAATTTTAATAACAACACTATAATTACAGTTCATGTGGCATAGTACAACTATAAATAATTGCCATTTGATAAATTGATCCCATCGCATAGGAAGAAAGTGGATGTCTGAACAGATGGGTCAGGCAAATATCCATTCTCTCCGTCTTCTCATTCTCTGGCAGATGCTTGGGCACCCATTGTGCACAAACTTTGCCATAACTAAGATTTTATAGGATTATATGATGCGCAGTTCCTTTGTTTATCGACAGTTCAACAGCAATATCACGTGTGGTGATCCGGCGATTCTACCGTTTGAGTTCATCCACAGCTGATCTTCTTGTGCTGATCTGGAGGAATCCATCATGCAACGAACTGCCGAAATGACTCTCCAGCAATGAGGATATGGATGCAAAGCCGTTAACTGCGCATGTGCATGTAGCAATACCACCATGCCATATATACGCCAAAACATTAACTCACTGGGATTTGATATAACGCCGCTACAGCTAAGGTCTCCTTTTCATTTGGGCACACCTTATAATATTATCCAGGTGAACCATCAAGTCGCTTTACCGTGTATCACGTGTCATAGCCTCCTAAACTAGATGCCTGTCGCGTGGCTCGGAAACATAGCAACAGTTCAAGCGGTAGATAACGCCACCTGGTACAGATTGCGCGACTTATTTCTTCAACAGCCACCAAAGATTTTTAAAAGCCGTATTTGATATACATAAAAGGCGAATAGACTAGAAGAATCGTCGATTATAAATATGGTATATCACTTCTTACAATTATTGGCAGCAATTGAATAAAAACGTCACGCAATTTGTGCCAGGTGGCGTTGTCTACCGTTTGAACTGTTGTCCAGTTTCCGAGCCACGCGACAGGCATCTAGTTTATAAGGTTATGCATGTGCTTGCCATTGTGGACCTGCCTTGCCTTTTCGGATTGGTTAAGTTTGTGTGATCTTCTTTAAATCTCTGGCTCCATTCCAGAATCGCTAAATGTGATATTGCATGAAGCTTATACACAACCAATTTTTCATGATAAAATCCTATACTCGTGCAATGATTTGCCCACAGCATATTTCAACGTTGCAGCGAGATTCCAGCTGACGCACCATTTTTTCTTTTCGTACTACACAGCAAAGGTTTCAACTATGTGATTTAAATTGGTATCATTAGTAGCCGTATTAACCCAGTTCTCGTTTACACCAGATTCGGACTTGTTTCGCAATGCTGCCATCTGTAGTGGAACAAGTGGAACTTACTTTTTGAATGCCCTATGTGCAGGATTATTATAACTTAACTAATATTTGCAAAATTGGAAGTACAAATCAGTTTTATTGTAGTAATTATGTAAGATTTATATTTGTATAATCGCTCATTTATTTATACCATAAAACAATAATTATTGATGTAAAGCTCCATTAATCTAAAATTGCTAGAAAGCAATAAAAATGTAAAAATATATTAAATGCTTCAAGAAAGGTTAATATATGTAAAACAAAAACAAGAATGCACATTCATAAAATCTATTAATAAAACTCCATAATGAAAACATAATTTTGCAAAATACTAATGTTTCTAACTTATTTAATAACTGGAAAACGAAACTTGTTAAAAAAATGTACATAAGTAACTTTTCTAAACCCTCATCGATGCCTGTCTATTAGTCGCCATCGCAACATTTATTGGTTATCTAACTAAGTTTTAATAAGTTTTGAAACTTATCAAAGAATTGATTAATTTTAGAATTTTCTATTTAGGAATCGATTATAGTTTTCATCTTCTCAATTATCCCACTGAAACTTTTAAATAATTTGGTTTAGGAGAAAATATTTATAAATATCGATTTCCCATTAACTTTTAGTTTACTCAAATGAAATTTGTTTCGAAAAGTGCCGAAGAAAATACAAAAATTATCTTTTATTAATGAATATACACTGCTAATGAAAATATTTAGAAAACTTGTTTATAGGAATAAGAACATAATATAATAAAAAGTTTGTACAAATTGTCTAACATTTCCTATTAAATTTTGTAAAATTGTGATTAAAGTTTATAGTAACACGTAAGAATTTTCCTTAAATATCCCGTTAAATAATAGATATCTGTAAATTTGTGACTTTAAGAAAATATAAAAAGAATTCTGAAAATTTTTATTTATTTATTTGTTTATATTTATTTATTATTATTATTATTATTATTACTATTATTTTATTTATACATTTATTTATTTATTTATTATTATCATTATTACTATTCTTTTATTTATATATTTATTGTTATTCCAATGAATTATTTTATTGAAAATAAATTTACTGTAGATGTATTGTTAATTATTACTCAAAAAGAAAAATTTACTCTTAACATAAAGAAAAATGTATTATTTCACGTAATTTTTGGGGGCAATCAAATTATTAGATTTTTTTTACGGTATTTTTATTTATTTATTTATTTTATTTATTTATTTTTCCTCAGAAAAACGTGGAAAAATGGTTATGGACTTCAGACTTGCAGTGAACATTCATAAACTCACAGTTTTCAGTATTTATTTAATCACAAGTGCAATTAGGTGGGCCAACCACAAACTGGCCAACCACTAATATTTTGGATCATCCTGTATCATTAATTGCCGCAAATTATTTGTAACTTGAATTCATTTAAAATTTACAATATTTGTATGCCTATCGTAGGAATATAAGTTATATTTTAACGGATTTATTTATTTACTTTTATTTTTATTTTTTTACCATTTTTTTAGCAAGTTTTTGTTTATAATAAGAACGAATTTCAACAAAAGTTTGCAAAACGTCCAGTAAAGTTGACGAAATATTTTATAAGAGTTTTTCTGAAATATAAAATGCATACTTTTCATTTTTCATGAAATATAACTACTTATTATAACTACTTATTACTACCCATGCGCAAAAATTAGCACTTCTTTTATTAAATTCGTTAAAAGTTATACATACAGGACAAAATACGTTAAAAGTTCGTTTAAATCAAATAAAAATTATATTTAATTAATAACATATCTGTTATCCAATATACCCCAATCAATAATGCGGATTCTAAATTATTTCATTATTGTTAATAAGATATGATAGAATCATAATCAGATGATGATGGAATAATTAAAAATATATTTCTTCAAACCGAAATTCCTTTATTCTGAATGTATATAAGGACGGTTCAGAGTATCTCAAACAAAAGTTGCGACTTCGTTTACTTAACTAGAACAGGACTGTGCCCGTGATTTCGACGGGCAAAAAAACTTTTTTATATAAAATTTCATTTACACCACAATTTCTAAAATACTATTTTTAACAGATAAATTACTGAAAATTATTAACCCACTAAATAACATTTTCACCACTAATTGTAAAATGCAGTGTTTGATATTTATAAATCCTGAAAACTAACGAAATATGTTTTTATTCAAAAATAGTGGTATTAAAAAATAAGACTATTTGCAACCTGTGTATGTAAACATAGCAAATACAAAATAATCTCCCCGTACGCGAAGGGTTTATGTTGCTTTCTTGTTTGTTTGTCCAGCACAAATCTTGCAATCGATTTTTAACTAATTTCACGACTAGCTAGACATTTGCAATTTTAGAACAGCTCAGAACACAATGACAGTGCAATATTTTCTTTTAATTAATTAATAAAATGTGAAATTAATAACCTCATAATAGCTTTAAAATTAGCCATTTGTATTTTATTTATAATTTAATTGTTGCCAAAAAAATTTACAAGTTCATTTTTTTCGCTAGGAAAAAAAATACATTTACTTAAACGAGAACAATAAAAAATGTAAACATTTTAAATTATGCATCTCACAAAAATTGACGTCATTATCACTTTAAAAGTTTTATACACATTGCTAAATTGCTAATATAGTTCTATATCAATAACGTCCCGACAAGCTAGATGTTTGAAACTTTTAGAATAGTTCAGAACACGATGACAATGCATTCTTTTAATAATTTTATTCAATTAATAAATGTTTGAAAATTTCTTACAATTGCTCTCTTTATTAAGCAATTAATCATTTTCTTTTAAGCTGATGGGATAATTCACCAAAAATTAAAAAATATATATATTTATTAACACATAGAATTGTCAAGTTTATAGGATTCAACAGGAAATTTAAAAACATGGTACATAAAATTTCTTATTATCTTATAATTATCTCGCTTTTACAGTACAATTTCTTAAATCTCATTGTAATAATCTTAGAAGATATGCAAAAAAATTTAATTTATTTCGGAACATAACACCGCTCAGCATGAAAATTGCTCCAACACCATTTGGCAAATTCTGATGTAAAATGACCTCCTGAATACGAATATGATGTCCATTCGGCCCTATCACCCACCATTTTTCAGAGACAGCTCCTTATTTTTATCCCTTTTCAGTAATTTTATGGCTATTAATTTGATTTTTAAGTGGGGGGGGAGGAGGATTATTTTAACGGTTAAATATCTTCTGAGGGCCTACAAAGTTGTTAATTTCTAAAACATCAACATTTGCGGCAAGAGTGATATTTGGGAGGGGGAGGAGCGATTTGCCACTGAAATTATGCATTACATTTCTCATTTTTTTTTATCTACTATTAATGTAATTTTTAAACATTATATATATATATATATATATATATATATATACATATTTAACTGTTTAATTAATTCTTTTTCATTTTCCAAATCAAATTTATGGCCATAAAATTACCGAACACTGATAAAAATTGGGGGAGGGGTTGGTGTCCCGATAAAATGGTGAACGACTGGGAAAAATGGTAGTCACATTCGGATTCAGGTGTTCATTTTACATAAGAATCAGCAAAAAGGGTGTAAGGGATCTTTTTTTTTTCAGCGCAGTGTAATAGTACCCACACTTTTCCGCTTTTTTTTTTTTTTTTTTCTTATAGAATAATTTTTGAAATTTAGCATTTTGATTAAATAAAAAGAAATTAGTGTGCAAAATAAAAGAAGTTTTAAAAATGGCAGGCAATAACAATGCTTTGTTACAGAGTCCTGCCTCCGGTCGTGTGACCTGATTTATTTTCTACTAATTTTTTGAATATTTCTTTTTTCTTACGGGTCGAGGTGATTTGTTTTTCTTTTGGGTCGGACTATGATGGGTTGAATTACTATTATTATTATATTATTATTATTATTATTATTATTATTATTATTTTTTTTTTTTTTGGGGGGGGGGGGTCGGATTCTAGTAGGGTTTAATTTTCAACGAGTCGGGTAGTCTTGAGAGCAACTTTCAAAAACTTTTACCATAATAAACAGAAATTTCTCATAATTACAGTTGTATAACTGATATAAACACTCAATTAAATATACGCAAATCCTAAATATTATAGTACAGTAAATATGTATATTGGACAAAAGCAATAAATGAAGAAACATCGCTTTATTATTATTATTATTATTATTATTATTATTATTATTATTATTATTATTATTATTTTATTTTTTTTAGAATACAAGGCTTAAGCAATGAACTAATAAATACTGAATTTAAGTACAGTCTAGCACATCTGAAATACACACAACACAGTAATTAGTTAAAACTTTTTGATAATTCATTTCTAAATTTTTATCTTAGCATATTATAAATATATTTTTAACTCTTGTTATGATGATTCATCAAATACGTGACAAAGAACTTTATTCCATAACTTTAAAAAGTTTTTTATGATTTTTTGATGAATTACTAATTTTCATAGTTTTCGCGTTTCTAGTCGAGTTCAGGTAAAAATTAAACAAGATACAAGTCAGGATCAAACATAAACAAATTCTAGTTCGAGTAGGGTGTGGATTGTCAAAATTCTTTATTTCAAGTTTGGTTCGGTATTCAGATCCATGAAAGTTTTTTAAATGTGTACGTATCGGTACTTAGGTTAATTTCAAATTAATCAGTCAGGTTTATGTCGGAGAAACAGAAACACGCAGGACTTTACTTCAAAATAAATTAGAATTTATGACATATTTGTCACAGCAGAATGTTTTAAGATGAAAAAATATTTTACTGCCAAAATGCATAAATGTGCGTATTTTTTATCTCAATATGGCATATTCAAATTTTACCGAATGCTTGGTCATATTGCAATGTATATATATATATATATTAAATCTGTAGTTCAGTGATGTTGTATGCTGAGAAGGTGTTTGGTGAGAAACCGAGAAATATAATTTTAATATTTTGAATGTTTAATATTAATAAAGATTTTTTATTTTAACTGTTTGTTTTTTACACGAACTTCTTATTTGATTGTTAAAAAAAGGTCAGTTATTTTTTAAATCTGAAACATGAGATGTAAGAGAAACGAGCATAAATGATTTACACTAAAATATATCTAGCGCCATTTTTTCAGTGAAGAAGAGAATGAACTCTATGAGTAAGTGTGTAAGTTACAGATCCCACGAAATTCCTGTTTTACATAGCTTCGCAAATAAACAGTATCTAAAGCTTTCAGGGCATCCCAAACCAGATTACAATCATAAATATGTGAAATACAAGTTTTTAACTAAAACAGTATTTTCTCTTTATTGATAATTCCAAATGCAAAAAGATATTACAATTGAAATTCATGACATGAAAGAAATATTTTATCTTAATAACTTATTACACATTGTTACAAAATATCTTCTAAAAACTATTTCACATTAAAGATATTCTTTAAATGAATATTAATGAGAAATTTTTCATTGAAACTCTTTAAAAAATTTCTTATATTCTTAAGATACATCAGATGAAAATCACTTAAAGTAGTCTCGTAAAATACCTTTTAAAATATTAAAATACTTTAATGGATAAAAATACCAGTAATGGCATTTGCTACGGAGAAATTATGATAATATAAATTTTGATTGACTAATTTCATTTTAGAATTCACTTTATTTTTAGTATATCATATTTTTTACAAGAGCAATGTAAGTTCGGTATCACTAAAAACGGCTCAAGTAGTCGTCAAACTAACTATATAAACTCTGTCTTTGATGTCTGTGTGACGTATGTGCTAGTTCGTTACCAGATTAAAAAAAAAAATCTGGATAAATTATTTTAGAAAATTGTGTATTTGTATTACCCCACTACCTGGGATTAAAATAGTAAAGTACTAAAAGGGCAACCCGGCTTTACTGAAAGTTAAAGTAGAACTTACTTTTTTTTTTTTTTTTTAATCAAACAAGGTGTAATAAGAATATATAAAAATAAAATTTATCTGGCTTTATGATAATGCAACTTAAACTTTTGAATAAATGGATTTCAATTTCAACTCAGGTGGTCGATACAAAATATTTCTAGATTTGTGGAACTTCTGTGTAAACAATAATTTTAGTTTAATAAAATTAAAAATAATTTATACGTCTCATTGATATATTAAAACCAATGTAACATTTAAAATGAGAAAATTAATACAAAAATTTTAAAACTTTAAAAATACATTTTAATTAAAAACGTTAAAATAAACGACAGACGTTTCGGCTAGAACACTAGCCCTCCTCAGTGTCAAACATACAAGCACAACATTTACAAAGAAATTCATAACACATCATTACAAGATTACATATCCAGGAGGAATTCCAGCCTCTAATGTAAATTCATATGAATCCCGTATTTGTCTAGAGGGCGCTTTTAATAAAATGCAACATTCTGCCTTGAACGAGGCTAAAGCTATTCCTCCTGAATATATAATCTTCTTATGATGTGTTATGAATTTCTTTGTTAATGTTGTGCTTGTATGTTTGACACTGAGGGGGGCTAGTGTTTAGCTGAAACGTCTGTCGTGTACTTTAATATTTTTAATTAAAATGTATTTTTAAAGTTTTAAAATTTTTGTATTCATTATCGCATTTTAAATGTTACATTGATTTTAATATTTTTAGTTTATTTTGAAGGGGGAAAACAAAAAAGTTGTTAGAAATTTCTAAACGTTTGTATCCAACATATAATTAACCCCGAACAATATATACCAGCATGGCGTATAGTATATATCGAGTTCGAAAATACCGTTTTTCTTTC
Organism: Salticus scenicus; assembly: GCA_963930645.1. NCBI lineage: Eukaryota > Metazoa > Arthropoda > Arachnida > Araneae > Salticidae > Salticus > Salticus scenicus. The sequence goes on from OZ005659.1 coordinate 66,595,659, forward strand.
ATTTCTTCTTGTTTCTTAAGCTCTTTCCGTCGAGCATCACCACGATATTTGTCTTGTCTCCGTTCATCAGCTTTTTCTCGTGAGAAAATTTCCCTTTCTGTAAACTGTGTTTAAGAAAAAGTGCTAAAACATAGTGATAAATTTTGCTACAGCCTTAGTAACGCTATGAATGTGTAGTGGTAAGTAATGGATGTCAAGTGGTTGTTACACACACACACACACACATATATATATATATATATAAATTTAAAAAAATAGTAGTAAAAGCCGAGAAATAGAAGATTTTAAAGCACTGAAACCACATACATCAGTAGGAATAAAATTTCATCAAATTTAATTTACCGGTGAAGACATTTTTTTAATGATTGATACAATTATATTTACTTAGTGATTATTGAAACAATTAATTTTGGTTAGTGATTTTTTTTATTTAATTAATTTAACTTCAAACTTACATTAATCTAATTCCAAGATTAGATGCAATAAGTAATGTTGCCTTTACGTGGAATCGACATGAAAACAAAAACAAAAGAAGCAAATAAGCAAAGAGAGAAAAAAACCAAAGATGACAATTAAAACACTTACTATGGCGCATTATTTTTGAATAAAAAAAAGCTCAGAACGGTGGAAAAAAAAAAAAACTTTTCAAGGGAGACCTTTTTCACCGTTGAGCACCAGTGTACATATATATATATATATATAATGCTATCATTTTTTAAATCCAACAAATATCAGGCAATTCCACAAATTAATACTATGATAAGCCAGTCATAAAATAAAAGAAATAAATAAACATTTATTTAAACTAGTGAACAAAGAAGATTCCCTTACAAATTTTATATACTTAATCAGTCTAATTAAGTCTTTCAGAACTTAGGTGTCCTAGTATTTCAACTTGGAACAATGCAGGAAAAAACTCTCTAAATTATTTACTCGAAACATTCTGATGAAAATACAAAATTATCCCTAATTATCGCAGTCTGTGAAAGTAATTAAGCTGTGAATAAAGCAGATGCTAACGACATGTAGTGTTATTCAACTTTCACTGTACTTGAGCCAAGATATGATTTACTTAAACTTTAGAATAGTTATAAACTTGATAAAAAGTTATTTTCTTTTAAAAATTTACATATTTTTGAAAGCTATTTAGAAATTTTAAAAAGAATGAAAGGATAAACTTTTAAAATTAGAAATGCAGTATCTCCCATAGTTTCATACTTAATTAAAGATATTTAATAACCAATTAAAAAAATGTTTTTGTAATGCTTTTATTTCGTTTTATGTCATGAAATTGATAATTATATGCAGTAAATTCATAAACATTCCTTGATGCATTATTATTATTATTACTTATTTTTTACAACAAATAAAAAACTTTTTTAAGTAGTTAATAATATTAAAAAATTGTCTAACTGAAATATTCCAAAATTAATTTTATTATTATTATTATTATTTCAACAGTTAAGAAAACTGTTTAAAGCTATTAAATAATGCTAAAATTTGTCTATATTTGGTCATTCGAAAAAGTATTACAAATGTTTTTAATGCGATTTGTTTATGTATCGCGAACACGTTGCGAAAATTTGTCAAAACATGTTCAAAATTTTTTGTATAATCTTTGACAAATAAACACATTTTCATTTCCATTATGTTTTTTAGTGGATTTTAATCAATTTAGGTCCATTTGAAACATTCTTGAATCATTATTATTATTATTATTATTATTACTTATTTTTTACAACAAATAAAAAACTTTTTTACGTAGTTAATAATATTAAAAAATTGTCTAACTTTAATATTCCAAAATTAATTTTATTATTACTTTTTTTTTTTTTTTTTTTTTTTTTTTTTTACATAAATCATCAAATGAATTATAAAAAAAAATTAGCACATGTATTGAAGTATTCAATGCTCAGAAGGTTTGATTTTTTCTTCTGATTTATTCATATAAATATTATTTAGTAGTTACTAGCTACTATAAGTATTGTTTAGTAATATTTAATACTTACTAATTAAATAAAAAAATCCTCTATGTCGCGATACTGCTTTCAACAAAAATTTTCAAAACTTCTGCGTATGACATTCTTATTTATGAATTACAAATTAATAATAACGAAAACAAAAAACAAATCTGAATTGGATGTTAGCGATCAAAGTTTTTGGATTACGCTAACGTACTGCCATAATTATGCGATTTATTTTAAATGTAGCAATTGATGCTTAATAGCAAGAAAATTGTTGTAGAAGAGTCGTAACTCGCATTCAAATTTCTGTTTGTAAAAATGTATCATATTCATATTTATGAATTGCTACCTTATAGTTAAGGGGGAAAAATTAAGTTGGACAATTAGAACGAAAGATATTAGTCATCAACGTTTCTCGGTTTGTGCTAACCAACAGCAGTATCTACGGTATTTCTTTAGAGTGTAGTACCTGAGGGTTAATAGCAAGAAAATTCTTACAGCAAAGTCGTAACACGCATTCCAATTCCTGTTTGCAAAAAAATTATCATATTCGTATTTCTAAATTGCTACCTTATAATTAAAAAAAAAATAAATAAATAAATAAACTGGACAATTAAAACGAATGGTATTAGCGATCAAAGTTTCTTGGGTTACGCTGACCTATTGCGGTAACTATGGGATTTCTTTAAGTGTAGTGCCTGAGAATTAACAGAAAAAAAAAAAAAGTAGAAAAGTCGTAAAACGCATTTCTGTTTGTAAATGTACTGGTTATGTTTCATTTATTTATTTATTTATTTATTTATTGTTATTTTTTTATTATTTATTTATTTAAAGTAGAACAATATTTCGAAATAACAAGTTTTTACAAAATTGTGTTCAAAAAGGTAAATCAGACGTTAACACCTCAGCTTATTATGTAAATACTTAAAATTTTAAAAATTAATACTTGACATTAAAACTATTTATAGTAAATTCACGAAGAAAATTAGCTTAAATATTTCGAAAGCAAATATATATAAATAATAGTTTGGGCAAAAATAATTGTAGCGCAATTTAAAATTGTCTTTATACTTTTACATTTAAAACCCACTTTTAACTTTTAATTCATATTTTTCTGCGCACTATTGGGATCCTATAAAAAGTTGTTTTTTTTTTTAATAAAATTTTATCTTGTTATTGATATAATTTGCTTTACTTATATTAAACACTATTTTTTACCGCTATATTGAAAATCTGAAACTAATTAAAAAACTTAAAAACTTCAACGATTATAATACATTTTTCATACAACCCACCCTCTTGGATACGCTACTATGCGGAAAGTAATTATCGATTGAAAAAAAAAAAAAAGTACAGAATTTTTTTTTTTAAGTTAATTTTTTCTCACTATTAAAAAATGTGAATGTATATATAATTTTAAATTAATTTTTCGAATTTTAATTTTTGTTTATTTATTCATTTATTTTTAAAATTTTTACCCCTTTTTCAGAAGTTGATATAGGACAAAGGTTAATGCAAAAAATAAATTAGCAAAGCATTGCTCAGTACTTAAGAAGTATTTTTCACGCTATCCCGTTGAAAAAATCTGAAAGTAATAAAAGAATACATATACTTATTTTCAGCGTTTTAATTAATTTCTATATTACCTTTCATTGGGAGTACTTAAAAGCAAAATATATATGATATTAATTAATTTAAAAAATATTTTAGTGGACATTTTCCCTAATATTCCATACAATTATTATTATTTTTTATTTATTATTATTATTATTATTATTATTATTTAGATTTTATGTTTTAAAAATCTTAAGCTAGTGAGAGAAAGATAAAAATATTTATTTTTTGCAATTAACTGTTCTATCGCATTACTCCCTGAAGGCGATGTTGGGAAGCAAAAATTAATTATCAGTTGAAAAAAAAAAAAAAAAAAAAAAAAGAATATATATATATATATATATATATATATATATAGTGTGTGATATTATTAGTATTGTGTATATATATTAGTGTTATATATATATTTTTTTTATATTAATGTATTTCTTTCCCCATGTTGTTACGTATTAAAATAATAATAATAATAATAATAATAATAATAATAATAATAATAAAACATTATTGTCGACTTATTGTAAAAAATAAGAACACAATATAAAATCTTTTATGTGCACTTTCTAATTGTTAAACTTATACCTCTTTTATGTTCTATCTAATGTTTACAATATTAATTAAAAATTTTAATTAAAAAATTATAATTAATAACATGATAATATTTTTTTTCTTTTGAAATGGTAATGGAATTAACGCTTCATAAACTTAGCAGCAGGTAATTTCATTCATAATCATTTTACTGCAAATGGGATTATTATTTATGTTTTTTGTAAAAGATCATAATTAAAAATAATTTTCTAGCAATGGAATAATTAAAAGGGAAAAACTCTTCAAGGAAAGTGATATTATAATTAGGTATTCGGTACATTTCATTGTTCTAAAGCGAGATTTATTCTATTAATAGAAGCTGGTTTTTATTTATTTATTTTTGTATTGGGAAATCTTGTTTGCAATTTTTATTTATTTATTTTTCTATTGGGAAAGCTGGGTAACATATTTAAGTAATTAAATTCATAATATTTTGTGCCTTTTTAAATTTTAAAAATTCTGCTATTAGGTAAAATTAAAAAGTATTTGGGTAAAAAACAAAATATATTCACTATGCTTCATACGTATGTATATTGTATATCTATAAATGATCACAACATTTGTTTGTCACATATCAACTAAGCAATAATAAGTTACAAAAGTAATAGGTTATTACACCCTACACTGTAAAAAAAAAAAAAAAAAAAAAAAAAAAAAAAAAATTACCAGCTGCATGTAGAATAAAGTAATCTATTACTGAAAAGTAACTCTTTATTCCATGTCTAGTAAAAAACATCACAAGGATTCAAAATTGAAAAGAAACTCAAGAGCAAACGTCACTTTAATCTTTTAAAAAACTGGATGTTTTGGGTTAATTTGTACTACAAACTCCACCTACTGCATAAATATTAAAATATTGCATGCTTTATTAATTCGCAAAATCACACACATTGTTCGAATTATTGCAGTTATTGCGATAAAATACATCGATATAAACAGAATTTATTTATTTATGTGAACATTTGCATGTAAAAACTCTTCTTTCTTTTTTTTCTTTTAATGCAAAATTCGAAAGCCACGCCCATATGCAAAATCACTCGGTTCTTAAAGGGTTAAAATGACGTTTGGGGACATGGGTTCCCATACAATTCTGAATCCTTGCGATGTTCTCTACCTCCCATGCAAATTTGTCCGATGACTTCTCAATCCCCTATATATAATGAAGAAAATATCGAATTCGTAAATATTTTCGACTTCCGGTTTTGATGGATTTATATGCTTTTAGATGTCCAGAATACAATTTGACAAGGAAAATTTATTTTGATTTTCGTTGTTAAGAGGAAAAAAAAAGTACATTTAGAATACTCAAAGATTTTTTTTTTTCTTTATGTATGAACTGTCAGAAAAAAGTCCTGTTTGCTGCCAGAAATTTTCTGTAATTCAGAAAATTTCTGGCAGCAAACTACAGCAAACAGGACTTTTTTTGACAGTGTGGGTACTGCGCGTAAAAAATTAATGTGAATGTCTTCTAAATAAACTCTTCAATATGTCTAAAACCAATGTTTGAAAATTATATATATAAAAGTTTAAAACAAAGTTACCATTATTTTTTACTTTTTTCTTTAAATAAAAACAAACAACAAAGAAAAGCTATTTTTTAACATGTTTTCTGTATGGCATATAAAACGATAAAACTGATTTTCTTTGGACCGATATCGTTGTTTTTCTATCTGGTACAAAATCGTCTTCATTCATTACGGAAAATAATTTTAATAAATAATAATTTTAATGAAAAATGTGCTCTTGCATGGAAATGCTGTACTTGTATTATATGAATTTGCATGGAAATATATAGAAGAAAGTTTTGTGGTCTCCACAAAATATTTTTTTTTCCTTTTAAATCCTACTAATCTTTTTAGAAAATGATTTAATCTGAATATGATATTTATTATTATTATTTTCTTTTTTTAATATTAAGATATTTTATTTTCTTACTTATTTATTGTACAGAATAATATTAATAATATTTACTATAATTATTATTTTATATTTTCCTTTCCCCTTTTACCATGTGCTTTTATATTTTATGAAAAATATTGACTTTAAAAATTTACATTTAAAATACTATCCTGGGTATTTTGTAATCACACAAAGAAGGTATGCAACAGCAACTTCTAAACTGCAATCACCAGTTCAGCCAGACTGAAATAATTTTTTATTCAATATCCAACACTAAATTATACTTGTAATAGTTGCCTAATCACTTCGGAGACTTCTCTATACAGTCGGTAACAAAAGTATCCGAACACTAGCAAAAATTCCTAGATAAAAAAATAGAGTTAATACTGTTTTTTTCTTTCTTTTTTTTTAAATAAATCCTTGCCTAATCATGTTCTTAGTCAGTCTAAGAACGTGATTCGATAAGGATTTATTTAACAAAACCGTATGCCTTTTTTACATAGAAATTTCTGCTAGTGTTCGGACACATTTGTTACCGACTGTATGATGTCTTCAAAATCATTAGCAACCGTTACAATTAAAATTTAGTGGTAGATATTGAATAAAAATTCTCTCAATTTGGCAGCACTAACTTCTGAATAAAATTGAATATACTACCCATTAATTTTTGAAGTATGCGCAAAAGGTATTTTAAATATGAACTGACTAATTTTCCCGCATTGTTATTATTAATGTGCTAAATGCAAATGTTATTATTCTAGAGAAAATTAAGAAAATTTTTATATCATCTTAATATTAATTTTTATATCATCATCAATTTGTATGTTCAGTTTTTCTTTTTACATAGAAGGGCAGTTCTAAGAGGTCTTAAAAGTGTTTACAGCAAAGTTTGAATATGTGTTTAGTACATATGCGTAATTTATACTTGTAAAATAGTGATCTATATCTGAAACATATTCAATATTAATGAGGAAGATAATGACTTAAATTATTTATGTATATACTTTTTTTTTCTTCAAAATAAAAAAATAAAGCAGGAAGACCAAGAAAAAAAACCTTCATAAAAATAACAAATATTTCGCCATTTTTTAAGAAATAATGTAAAATATTAAAAGTATATTATATTTATCAGTAAAAAAGTATATTATAGTATATTATATAGTATAAAAGTATAGTATATTATATTTATCAGTAAAAAAATAATATTTTTTGTGTTCGTAGAGGGTGACGGCTGCATGCGAGGGAATAACATATCATAGATTTAAATTTTAAATGTACTAATATTAAAGCTTCAAATTTTTTAGTTTATGTAATGAAACAATTCTTATATATTATAGTGAATATTAATTATAATAATTATATAAATAAATAAATATAAAATATAAAATATAAAAATATATAAAACCTTTATTACTCAGAAAATGAATGCAATATGTCAAATATGGAATGTATGAATATTTCATAAATAAATAATATTACTATACGTAGTTGGTGATGTGAGAGTATGATAGATTATACATTTAAAAAAAATTAAAATATTCAAATTTAGGATTTAGTGTAATAAAACTATTTTTTATCTTATATATAGAACATTAATTATATTAATTTGTATTTTGTTTTTAATTCATAAAAGAAAAAATCCTTCAGATGTCAGATAAAGAATAAAAAATCTCAGATATAGAAAGTGGGATTAATGCAGTAAGAAATAATATTTTTAAAATTTGTAGATGGCGATGGTTGCATGTTAGAGTATAACTGAGTAGAGCTTAAGTTAATTGAAAAAAAAATTCATATTATGATTTAAGATATATGAAAAAAATATAACAATATATAAATAAATAAATAAAAATAATCGTGCAATTTCCTTATTATGATGCATTTGGAGGAAAACACGAAACTTTATTAGCAAATAAATATAAAAACACTTTCAAGAAATTTACGGTATATGGGAACACGTTAGTTAAAACCTAATTTTAACGCCTTAAAGTAATGACAATGTCTTTTCTTTCTTTTTTTTTCTTCCATTAACTTACTTTTGTCTTAAAAAGTCAAAACGCACACACATATACATAAGCAGAAAGATATTTTCTAAATACTTGTTTAGGTGTATTAACACGTTGCGCACCACGCAAATTCTTAAAATCCATTAAAATTCCATAATGATTCCTCTTGTCATAAATAAAAATTAAGCAAATTTTTAATAAATTTTCAATCATTAAATGTAATATTTTTAGTTTTACATCCTATTTTATATCCGCCACAGATGGTTGACGCGGCTTTATATCATATTTGACACTGTCAGCCACCGATGCTGACAGGGCGCTTAACGTTTTAATTTTTTATTGGTACTGGTTTTACTTTCGGGGTAAAACTTTCACTGAAATGTTTGAAGTATAACATGTTCTGCACACTCCTAAAGTTTCAAGATAATTTCTGCAGTACTTAGACATTATATGACAAAGTGTCTAGAATCTATAATGGCTGACATGGCGCTCAACGTGTTAAATGTGTTTAGACGTAAACCTAACAATTTTTCTAATTAACTCTGTAATTTGGATTAGTACCACTTTTATTTCGCACCACTTTTTTGGAAGATCAATTTTTCTCCAATATGTACTTACCCTTAAACAAAACCAAAAAAAAAAAAAAAAAAAAAAAAAAAGAAAGAAAAAGAAAAATTGTTATAAAATAAAGACGGGCCTTAATGCCATTATGGAAAAAATTAGAATATTTGGTAGGTCTTTTAGATGTAAAGTATATATTCATAGAAAATGGAAGACGAAACTTTCCCCGAATCCACTATTTTCTGATGAATATAGAAAAAATAAAGTAAAAATAAAAATATTCACTTATAAATGTTGTATTTTAAAATATATTTCAATTAAAGTGACTCTGTAAGATTTTTCACATCATGATAAACGAATATATTCTAATTTTTCAAACTTTAAACATATATTTAGTCTAATATATTGGTCGTCATTTAAGAAGAAAAAAGGAAATTACATTCTAAAGGAAGTTTTACTTTCCTTAAACATTAAAAATACAGCTCTAATATATATATATATATATATATATATATATGTGTGTGTGTGTGTGTGTGTGTTTCATAAGTTAGTTAAAAGTTTTAAATTGGTTAAATTTATGTTTCATATTCTTATTTTTAAGTTTAATTAAATGTTGTTAATATTATTCTTTCAAGACGAAGAAACAGAAATAAACTTTTATTCTTAACAAGTTCTTTCTCTTTAAAAAGTTATTAATATGTAAGTATTGCAATATAAAAATGCTTTTACTTTGTAATTCTAGGGTTTTATTTTGCAAACAATTCTTTCGCAATTGTAGGGCTTAAAGAGAACAGCTTTTTAATATTGCTTTTCTACGCATCATTAACTTTAAAATAATCGAATATTAACAAGAGTTAAAAATAGTTCGCAGAGAAAGTAAATCTAATATTAAAAAATATAATTTAACGTTTAATCATCCCAAATAATCATCTTTAAAATAGAATAAAAGCTCTTAAAGTGTTTAACAAAAGTTATTGTAGTGTTTTAAAAATTATTTAGAATATTGCATTTTTTGTTTGATTAACAAAATCCTGCAAAATTATTTAGCCTAGTAAATTAATGCTTTAGTTTGGTTTAAAAATATGTTTGCCTGAGTCATTTATTTTTGAAAATCGATCTTTTGGATTCGTTAACAAACTTTTGTACTTATTTTTCTTCTTTAAAAAAAAGTTATTTGTTTAATAACTTCTGATAACTGAAAGTAGAATAATATTGTAAAGAAAATATTTAAGTTTATGAATTCGTTAAAATATAAGAGAATTTCAGAAATTAAGAAAACTTTCGGGTGTATAGAGTTTTAATTAAAAAAATAATTAATTTAATTATTAATATTTATTGAAATTTGAAACAAAATTACGGAAAACGCATTTGTATGTTTTTAAGTTTAATATGTGAGTTATGAAATGGTTCTGCAAAATAAAAAATGATAATTCCTTGCAATCTGGCATTTACAAAAGGCATATAAATTAAACGATTTGGTATTTAAAAATTCTTTACACTTACACAGTTAAAATATAAAATTAATTAAAGTTAGATTCTGTTTCCTGAAGTGAATTTAATAAACAGTAGAATCGCTTTGCCTAAATTGCCTTAAACACCTTTTTAGAAATTAAATACTGTTCAGAAAACGATATGCACTTTTACATTTTAAAGTATTTTTATTTGGGGTACTATTGAAAATTACATTCTATTATTTTGTATTTTAAAAAAGAAAGAAAAAAATGTTTTTATTTTATTATTATTATTATTATTTTTTTAAGAAATAATATATAACCAAAAGTTTTTTTTTTTTTTTTTTTTTTTTTTTTCGGGGAAGGGGAAGGGAGTTAATGTTATGTAACAACTATTTACCATGTAGTTACTAGTTACCTAAATTAAACCTGCGTTAAAGAAGATTATTTACGGAATAAAGTAAAAGTTTGCATGTCGCCTTTTCAAATTATATTTTTTAGATTTTCTTTATATATATTCTGTTAGGAAAAAAACAGTCTATTTTTTTTTTTTTTTTTTTTACGTTATGGTAAATTTTTGTGTAATTTTACTAAAATAATTTCTACATATATATAAAGTTTTTTTATTTATTTACTAATTTTATTATTATTATTATTATTATTATTATTATTTGTAAATATAAAACTATAAATTAAAAGAATCAGTACAATTAAATCAAGTCATGTAAGAAAAAATCTCTCGTCACTTTTTTTTTCTTGGGGGGGGGGGGGGGTAAAAATTAAATGTTTCCGACAAGTATCTAAACGATATATAGAATTAATTACATTAACATGGCTTTAAGTAATTTTTTCTAATATCCTTTACTAATTCTAATTTTAATATCGATATTTTTATTCATTTATTTATTTATTTTGAACGGCGAGGTTTAGTGATCTATAATTCAATATATAGATACCTAGAATTTCCCACGTAGAACATCTTCTTAAAAATACTTAACATGATTTTCAGAAAAATCTCATAAAATCTCGCACTTGAAATTTTCCGGGTGTTTTTTTCAATAAAATAGGTTTGAATTACATATGATAATATGTGATATTATTATATGAATATATTTGTTTAGATGTGATATCATTAAATTAAATATGATATTTGAATTATATTTTCAATTTTAGAAAAAAAAAAAAAAAAAGAATCGTTGCTAAGTTATAAGTTCTTTAAATTATTGTTATATTAAAATTGCAGTTGAATATGATAATTTATCTTAATATGATGAATCGGTAGATGGCGTTACAACCGTTCTTTTGTATGCCTAAGATGAAATGCGAGGCTAACTGGCTTCAAACTCTTTCAAGTATACTTCTAAATGCCAGATACTGAGCAAATGTTTAAGCATAAAATGTTAATTTGTTTATAATTTCTGTAAAACAATGTTCATTTTAAGTGAATTAGATTAAAGTTTTGTAACAGAAAGCCCTAGCAGCCGAATTTATGATTTCATGAATCCGATCTGGCACGATTCGATAGTGACGTGTGATGGATCAGTCAAGTCACATCATACGCCATCGTATCGTTTGGACAAAATTAATCGTAATTGGTCTAAGTTAAAGAAATATTACATAGATATTTATATTATTTTTTCTTCCATAAGTATTTAAATTTCACAAATTTTTACCTAATTTATGAAATATTTTTTCTTGTTGTCTTCTACATCGCAAAGCTGAAAATGCTTTGTATATTTACTGGGAACATATTATTGGGAACATTTACGACTTTTTATGACCACTTTAACTGAAAAGAAATTTTTAATGCGAGTCTACAGATTAAAAATTGCTGGTAGAAAGAAAACATAAATGTTTCCAGGTATTTGATTTACAGAATCTTTGGATGATCTCTGTAAGAATATGGCATCCTTACTAAACGCTACGCGTGTATAGTATTTGTAATTAAACCATATACTTTTATAAAATGTTAATATTGTTACCTTAATATTTTTATATTTAACTTATATTTACAAACAATCTCTTTTTTAGTCACTCATATTAAACTTAAAAGTTATTTATAATTGAAATAACTTTTAATATTGTAGAAAGAAAAAATCAAAAGACATAAGGAACACAAACAACATACGAAATGCATTTAAACAACGGTTTTTCTTTTATTTATTTATTTATTTATTAATGAAAATATTTTACTTGTATACTGAATGCGTTAAAATGACTTAACATTGATTTTGCCATAAAAATGGTTTTCAAATATACTCGAAAAGGATTTTTCACGGTCCTTTATTAATTAAACTGCCTTTATTTATTCATCGACGTTAAAACTAGATATTCTAATGAGACTCATTTCATCTTATAAAACTTTTTATTGTTCGTTCCAAATAGAGGCATATTTTTTATACAGAGTTGTTTAAAATTTCATAAAATATAGATTTTATTTCTTTTACCATATTTTTATTAACTTCTATTCTTGATTGTTTGTTTGTATGTATGTTTGTAAGGTACAAATCATGCAATCGAATTTTAACTAACTTCCCTACTAGCAAGATGCTTGGAACTTTCACAATAGCTCAAAACCTAATGACAACACAATACTTCGAAGTCCGATTTTCGAATTTTCGATTAGTTTTCTTATAATTAATTAAAATATGAAAATAATAACATCCTAATAGAGTTAAAATAGCCATTAAAATATTTGCTATAATTTAATTGCTGCCAAAACAAATTACGAGTTCATATTCTTTCGACATGAAAATAAATTTATTTAATTAAACGTGAACATTAAAAAATTATAAGAAGTTAAATTATGCATCTCACAAAAGTTAACATCATTATCATTTTAAAAATTTTATGCAGATTGATAAGAGCTCTATGATTCATCAGAAAATTTAAAACATGGTATATGAAATGTTTTTCTTATCTTATAATTTTTGTTTTAAACATATGTGGATATTACTTTCTATCCGCAGTAGCTTGCCAACAGTTGGAGATAGGATAGAATTTTTTATCTTGGATTGTGCTTAACAAGATTATTATTATTTTATTATTTGTAATAAACAGCTTAGAAATTTTGAATAAATCGTCAAACTGATTACAAGATCATAAAAATTATAGCCCCGTAATTATTATTATTATTATTATTGTTATTTTGGAAAGTGGTTTTATAGTTTCCCGTGTGCTGAAGTTTATTGCTTCGAGTTTATTTTATCAGAAAAGGATTCTTTAGATAATTTACTTTTGTTTTTAATGATTTTCAGAAACATAAACTTCATCAAATAAAACTATTTGTACATTTATTAAAAAGATAATTTTAGACTTTGTATTAAATATTTTAAATGAGATTTAGTAAGTTTGAATTTAACTAGATTAATTCGTGAAGCACATGTGCTAGTGAAATAAAAAAGAATAGTACTTACTTATTTTTGTTATATGAATGTGAGAATATAATTGAAATATGTACAATTCGTTTTATTATTTTAAAAATTATAACTTAAATTTAATACTTTTGTAAATAGAACCATGGGAGTTAGAGATAATTCCTTGATATTTAAGTTTCCTAAAAATATTTTGTATAAATTTCTTTTAAAAATATCATAAAAGCCAATCCGTCTTTCAAATCAAGTTTTCACATCATACTATAATCATTTTATTTTTAATACGTATTCGATTCTAATACATAAAAAAGAAAATGTAAACAAATTCCATAAATTCTAATAAATTGCTGCAACTGCTTCGGCCAAAATATCAGCATCACTATATGAAGCGAAAAATTAGATAAGAGTGCAGGATCAAAACATGAACGCCCAAAAGAAAAATAAATAATGGATCAGCTTTTATAGTTAAAAAAAAAAAAAAAAAAAAAAAAAAAAAAGAGAGAGAGAGAGAGAGCACTGGAGAGAAATAGATTACACTGAAGTTAAAAAAAATTAATAATTAAGAAAATGACTACTAATAAAAAAATTGTAAAATAAAAAATAAAAAATAAAAATAAATAAAAGAATGGATGAAAATAACAAAGTACAGTATAGCCACATTACCTAAGACTAGCAATGAGGACGAGTCTACAAAGTTAGAGGGGTTCCAAATAGACCGACAAGTTAGGATTTGGAAAACATCCATTAATTTAGCACTCTGTTATCGCTTATTTTCTCTGAATCAGATGACTGTCACCCCTATTTTAACTTTGGACTCGTTGAATCCGCACTTACGCAGTGGCTTCGATGGTTTTATGAACTGTGATCGAAGAATAAATGCAACAGTTGAAGAAAGATTATGTGAGTAATTGACAGGCATCAGACGTGACAGGTGCTAAAGAAAAATAATTAATAAGGTTATTTAAGATTTTTAAAATGTAACAAGCTTCATGGGTATCCAAATGAGAGGAAAAATAGTAGGGGGTGTAATTTTAACTTTATTTAAATCAGCATCAATAATACCAGCAGCAGAAAGCAGTTTCGACGGGGTTCATTTATTCTGTATATATTTTAAGCACCTTCTACTTTAGCTAATATAAACTAAACTGCACTATGTAAAATGATGCAAAAGACATAAAACTACTTTTCAGAAGAAAGAATTTTTTTAAGGAAAGACAATTCTATACTTTTATGTATTTTAAAGAGACTTTAAATTCAAAATTTGAAAGAACTTAATTTTTTTTTAATGCAGAAATTAAAATATATATATATAAATATATATATATTTATATAACAAGAAAAAAAGAATAGTAGTTTAAGTAAAATTCTGTTTAGATTTAGCAAATTTACAATTAAAAGTATAATCTTAAAAAATGTATACATATATATATATATTTCAAGAAATTTTGTTTCTTGAAAAATTTAGTAAAATCAAGTCAGTATTATTTTATTTTAATTTGGTTAACATATAGATGCTTCAAATAAAAATTTCTTAAAAATTAAAAATCATTCTTTTATTTTTTTTTTTAAACAAATTTATGATCATCTATGTGTTTAATATGCAATTTCTTTTGTAAATTGGTTTAACAATTTTCAGTAGAATCTGGGTGGAGAACGTTAAACGGCTACACACAGATACCGCATCGAATTATATAAAACATCAAAATAGCATGTATAATGAAGAAAAAATAATGTGTTAGATACATGAAACAACAAATACAAAAATTGGAAATTACTATCATTTTTTTTTTTTTTTAAAACAAAGTTTGTTTAAAATAAAAGGTATATAATGTTTAAATATTTCACAATTCTAAAGCAAATGTAAAATCTTTACAAGAAACATTTGCATATTTACAATATATAGAGTAGATATTTATAGAAGTACTAGTTAGGAAATTTCTATTATACATAATACTTTTTAAAAGACCATATCGTGTTTTAACTCGAAGTACTAAAAACTTAAACTCTCTGTTGTACAATGTATATACATGTTATATCTTAATATATATAAATCTCGTGTCACAATGTTTGTCCTCAATGGACGCCTAAACCACTTAACCGATTATAATAAAATTCGCACACCATGTGCAGTTCGATCCAAATTGAGAGATAGGATAGTTTAAATCTCAAATTATAGTCGCAATTTTAATTTATTGCTAATTATTTGTCTGTTATTATTTGACAGTCACAATTATCTGTTAACTCCAAATGATTCTAACGCATGTCGATACCTTTCGACTGGGTTGAAATGAAAGCTGAAATATATTTGGTGCTGCCATCTACACAAAGAATCTTCAAATTTTTAACCTATTAATAAATTTCGTATAATTCAATTATTTCCACTTTTTAAATTTTTGGTGTTAGCATAGCCGGCCACGTGTTACTTAGACTGAAGTGTAAATTGAATTCATATTATAATGAAGATAATACAGTGAAATTAATCCTGTTTTTTACTTATTTGTGCTTCATTGATCAAAACTTTATAATTTAATCTGTATATATATATAAATTACGTGTCACGATGTTTGTCCGGGGTAAACTCCTAAACTAAGGAACTGATTTTGATGAAATTTTGCACACTGTGTGCAGTTTGATCCAACTTGAGAGATAGGATAGTTTTTATCTCAATTTATTGTCACAATATTGTTTTATTGCAATTATTTGTTAATTATAGACCTTTATTAAAGTTGCTCCAAAATATCTGTGAGTTCCATTAATTTAATTGTTGCCAAAAAAAAAAAAAAAAAAATACGAGTTCATTTTCTTTCGACATAAAAATAAATACATTTAATCAAACGTGAACGTTAAAAAATTATAAAAAGTTAAATTATGCATCTCACGAAAATTGACGTCATAATCAATTTAAAGATTTTATACACATTGATAAAGTGCTAATGTAGTTCTATCATAGATATAGTAATATATATAGATCTCTCATCCCCATGTTATCGTAGAAAGATTTTTGATGCCGAAAAAAGATAAAAAATAAAAGCTTTGGAAACAGCCATTAAGTGGTATTGAAAAAAAAAAAAAAAAAAGAAAAGAAAGAAAGAAATATGAATTTGAAACTGTATCTGGAGTCTTCCATTCCCCTTTAGCAAATAAATTATTCATGAATTTTATTTGCTAAAATATTAGTATGTATTCCCGTGTGTATTCACTCGGGGAAAGACGGCCATATTTTGGTAAAAACGTCGTCTTTTCCCAAATGAAAAGGAATAACTTTTTTCTCCCCAATGATCACTCTATTCTATATATGCTATACTATATCTATGAGTTCTATACGCAAGCGAAGTGTGACTCACTGACCGTCTGTGCAGCCAAGAAAAAGATTTCCTATGTTAATTGCCCACTGGATTTTTTGTAAGAAATTATTAAAAATCGAGGAAATTTATTTCCCGATTTTAATCCTTATATTTGGGTATAGATATGTATTAGTTATCGCGGGTGTTAGATTGAATTATTTTGCTGTCAAATTGACAAAATTTTAATTTAAAATTTTTAAACTCTGTCGCCCTTGGCTTTTTTTATTATTATTATTATTATTTGGCGATCAAAAGCGTAACACGAAAATATACATGCCAGATGTATGCATTGTACGAAATGTAATATGTATTATTCATTGTACGTATGTATGACATGTAATATGTATTGTACGAAATATTGTTTCATATTATTCATTACTCTTTTAATATAAGTTGTTAAAATAACCATGATTTTTGAAAGGAATTAAATATTTTCGCCAGATAATTTGGCGATATTCTTTTTTTTTCGCCAAGGATGACAGAAATGAAATCTAATCCGCTGCAAAATATTAGTATCTTACATCAGATATTTTATTTAGACATTTGAAAACAAATTTGACTTCAAACTATGATAGAATATTTATCATTTTCCTTTTAATTTGTATATTATTAGTATATTAAAATTTAAAAGCATGGTATATAAAAAGTTTTTTTTTTTTTTTTTTTTTTTTTTTTTTTTAATCTTATAATTATTCTTATCTTAATCCTCAATGTTTCCCATCTTTATTGACTTGAATTTACTATTAAAATTTTAACATACTCAAAAACTTCTCATCACTTCGTTAAAATACACTAAACTTTTCCAAAATCTTTTTGTATTTAAAATGATACATGTATTTACTTTAAATGTCCAATATTTCATAAGATTTCCAATTTTAAAGTTTTAAAATATTTATCAAATTTACTTATTTTTCTGGTTTAGCCTTATTGTTTTCCCTTTTATAACTAAAGCTGTTGCCCTCTTTAAAATATTTAAAATGATGAGGTCATTTAATAGTAAAATTATCCATTATAGCATATATTATATTTCACTCCTCCATAAAAATTGATTTTAAAATCGTCTGTTTCTTTTATACTTTTATTTTAATAGAATTTTAATAGAATTTAATTTATATATTAGTCATTTTAGCAATTTTATCCAAAGTAGCATTAGAAATAATATATATCACTTCTACATTAAAATTTATAGGACCCTACAATAAAATTAATTTGTGCTTAATATCAACACTACGAAAATTTTTATCAATCGCTTCCAAATTTTGACCTAAGTTTCAAATCTCAACCCTGTGGGTTTTTACATCGGCTACAACGTTTTCGTCTTTGTTCGTAAATAATAATTTAACTGTACTAAATAGTTTACAGCCGTATAATTCAACGTATAACTTAGTCACAGCAACGCGTGGCCGGGTCTGCTAGTTATAATATATGTCACAGATATGTACATATTTTTATGAAATAAATTACTTTTTAGTTTTATTAAAATTTTATTTTGAGTGACATTTCATTAAATATTTTTCGCAATATTTTATACAAAGAAATAAAAACAACGCAAGCTAATGTTTAATTCTGCAGCTAT
This sequence comes from Salticus scenicus, assembly GCA_963930645.1. Lineage (NCBI taxonomy): Eukaryota > Metazoa > Arthropoda > Arachnida > Araneae > Salticidae > Salticus > Salticus scenicus. The sequence continues at coordinate 66,614,030 of OZ005659.1, forward strand.
TTTTCTGAAATTAAAACTTTATTAATATTGGTAAATCAGCTGCTTTTGTCGCTAAAGATAAATCTTTGCTACCCTCCCGGTCTCTCTCACTATGCGTATATATATATATATGACATGTGTATTGTGATATTGTTCAATGAATGCACCATGCACACTTGCGCTTGATTGAAAACCGTTGCGAGTTCCAATGCATACTATATAGTTCAGGAACGTTATAACATACCAAAACAATAAACACAATAATAAATACTCCGATGCGAAAATTTCACGTTAAAATGTTATAAAATTTAATTATAATACCTGTAAAATTACATGCAAATAAACATGAAAGCAAACTTTATACTAAACCAAAAAGAAGAGGAAATCAAGAAAGTTTCCTAGTATGCAGAAAATAACTAACATGAAAGAAAAATAAATATGAAATAAATACACATATAAAAAGCAGTAAAATAAAATACTTTATGAAGAACTACAGAGTGAAGCATATAACCTTTTTATTTATTGTCATTTTACATTAGCCAGTAATTTATTAAACAGCTTCCACAAATAAAACATTTACATATTTCGCGGTTTCTGATAGCCTTAGGCACTTAAATGTATTCTAAATATCAAATAACATTTTCTTTCAGTTTACATTAGAAGTTTTACATCCGCAGGCTGTGAAGAATGTCATGCTACCTATTAGCTTCCTAATGGAATAAATGTGGATTATCATATAATTTTTTATGTCGCAAAATATTTCATATGACAAATAATGCGTCTCAAAATTAATGGACTAAATACGGGATTTGTGAGCAAATAGAAAAAGGCTTTTCACAGATCAAAAGGAATTCTTTGATATCGTCATTATCTTTAATTACAAGTTTTATCATTGAAATATCATATAAAACCTGTAAATAAAATTATTAGATGGAGAGATAAAAAGAACAATAATTATACATATTTAAAGATAAATAACTGAGAAAAGTACATGAAGCTTTAACAAAAGTACTTATAGTTCATTTTCCATAATCCGATTTCTGATCCTTTATATTCTTATCAATTAAGAAAATTTACTTTCATGATACAGTATACAAAGTATCATTGATGTCGTAATATGTTTATGGTAATGGTTTGTTTATGGTAAATTCTTCGGTTTTTTTTTTTTTTTTTTCAACTTATTCTACTTACTTTTTCTGTATTCATTTTTTTTCTTTGTTATTATTATTAATTCATTGAATAAAAATTTGAATTTTGTACTTTGATGATCTCTCTTCTATTTATTTATTTATTTATTTATTTTTTATCTACAAAATATAATATAACAATTTATGATATGCCATGGAAAGGCAAAACTGTTTATTTGTAGTCGCATTAAGTCAAGAAAAAATACATGAATTTCTGTATCTTTATTTAGTTAGATATTGAAATAAACGTATTTTCATTGTGTTATTATTTATGACGTCTTAATATGGTAAATGTATCGCATGATAATATGTGTTAAAGTTATTTTACAATAATACATATGAGTTGTATATAGTTTTAATTACATTATTTAAAAAAAAAAAAAAATGATTATTAATTTTTAATACGTAACGTATCTAGAGTTGCTAACTCTTATAATTTATTTCAGTGCATTATTAATACACTCCTTCTTTTCGCACCTGTATCTTAGATAAGTAATTTTTTTCTTGTTTAATCGTGATCACATAGTAGAGAATGTTTTTCTAAATGAATTACTGTTTGTAAAATGTGCAGGTAGTAACAATGCGCCGGAATAAATTCAGAAAGGCGACACCTGCGCACATCAGAGCAGTGCTGCAGAATTTCCGAATCTCTTGATCAGATTTATCACCAATATTTTTAAAGGGAATATGTCACATATATAAGATTAAGTAAGTTGAAAACAATTACAAAAATTTTCCAGTATTAAAACTCCCTTGAAAAACGGGAGACTTGGCACCTCTTTCACAGTAATATTGGGTTTACTGTACATTTTTTTTTTTTTTTTATCTCTATATATATAACATTATTTTGGAACTGAAGAGATGAAAATACAAGACTATAATATAAAAAATGATCATTATAATAAAAAAAACATAATCCGCAACAGATGACATGGTTTGAATTCGATTGCGTTTGTTGATAGCCCAAAACGTTACCACTACATTACGACTACTACTAGTAGTAACGTAATAATTCAGATAGTTTTGTTAGAACAAAATGCCACTTTAACTCGGTGTATTTACAACAGAAAGAAATTGAACGTAAACGTAAATTCACAGTATTGAAAACTTACACTGCCATTTTAAATCATTTGTTATGCCGATGGGAATAAAAAAAAATATTGTAACACACCGTAATAAACTGAATAAAAGGGCACTTTCAAAAAATGATGAAGTAAAAAAAAAAAAAAAAAAAACTGATGAAGATATAAATGTATATAATATTTTCATGAATCTACAAGTTATTTCATTCGTGTAGACGCAAAGGTTTTTTTTTTTTTTTTTAAGATTTATTACTTAATTACAAAATTTATTGTAAAGTAAAAATGTAAAGCTGTATTAGGTTACGCACAATCTTTATTTTTGTATGCTACTAATATTTATTTATATTGAATAGCATTTTTGTCAGTAAATAAAACTAAATTAATATATATATATATATATATATATATATATATATATTACTCGAAAATAACAGTGGAAGAGTTCTTAGAAAACGTAGGTCTATGTAAAATCAGTTTTCTGAATATAGAGAAACAGTGGTAGCGTTATAACTCAGCTGTATGGTGCTGCAACCTATCGGAAGCAAGGCATGTTCACTGGGTCTTAAATATAACCGGTTATTCATGTTGCTCCAATAAAAAGAGCAGTTCTTTGTCATACAACTTCTCTCGTTTATCAAAATTCAGACTTTTTACGATGTAAGTATTACGAATTCTGTAATTTATTTACCAAGTAATAAAATGAGTGAAAAACCTTTTGTCGTTTCTTATAGAATATTTCAGTTAATTAACATTCCAATTCGATAAATTTATTCCCACCAACAGGTAGTTGAGGTTGATATTTTCTCCATGAGGGCGATTTGAATATTTACAATTATTGTAAAACATGAATGTTGATATTTTTTAAGTACTGTTTATTTTCAATAATACACTCTAAGACAAAAAAAAAAAACTAGTTGGCATAGGTGGACTCTGCTCAGTTCCCCATCATATTTATGTTCTCATAAATTTCTTGTACAGGACATATTATATTCATGTTAAAAGAAATGAATTTGACCAAACGCTTGGCACAATGACAGAACGAAATCCTCACCTAATAGGCTACCCACCATTCAGTTCAACATATTTATCTTATTCTAATCTATTAATTTATTTTATTGGGATCAATTTCGAAGTTTATTTTTCATGCTAATATTTCCAATGAAACAATCCCAAAAATGCATATTTATATGAAATATCGCAATATTTTGCTATGTTGATAAAATCTTAAATTTCGAATAACTTACGAAATTTTCCCATTAGAATATTTGTAGTCAATCGTTTTCATTCAAGTATCATAAATGTTACTTTGAAATTGTCTGATATATTTATGATCCTCAAAATGGACGTTTGTGCTCGATTTTGCCTTATTCTGCCATTTTAAGGAAATCGTAAATTCCAAATAACTTACGATTTTTTTAAATTGGAAAATTCATACTCCATGGTATTTATGTAAGTATCCTACATAATATTTCAAAAGTGGTTTGACATCTTTACGATGAAAATATCCCTCAAGATTTGACGTTTGTGTAAAATTTTGCCCTATTCTATTGTGATAAGAAATTCGTAAATTTCCAATAACTTACGAAATTTTTATATTGGAAAATTCATAGCCATCAATATTCATGCCAGTGTCCTAAATAATATTTCAAAAGTAGTCTGACATCTTTACGATGAAAATATCTCTCAAAATTGACGTTTATGTGAAATTTCGCCCTATACCACCATGTTAAGAAATTCGTAAATTTCCAATAACTTGCGAAATTTTCAAAGAAGCATATTTATAGTTACTGATGTTCATTCCGGCATCAAAACTGATATTTTAAAACTGGTCTGACAATTTTACAGTAAAAAGTTTCCATTTAATGCACGTTTAAGTGAATTTTTGTCCTATTCTCCCATGTTAAGAAAATCGTAAATTTCTAATGACTTGCGAAGTTTTTAAAATCGAATGTTGCAAATGAATAAGGTTCTTGCCAGTGTCGAAAGTAACATTTTAAAACTGATCTGACCTCTCTGCGACAATTTGTTCTTGAGATATCGTGTACACAGACTAACAAACTATCGAACTAACGGACTAACGGACTAACAGACACCCTACAGACAGACACCATACAAATTTTGTCATTTTCGGATTCCTCACACCTGAAAACGTGTAGAAAAGTCAAAAAACCGAGGTCGAAAATTTTCACGATTACCTAAGTTCCCCATACCTATAGTATGATGGGGAACTAAAAAGACGCACCAAGAAGGAGTAATGCGGATTGGACACAAAATGATATGCATACATGTTTCGACGGAAAACGCAAATTTTTTAAAGTTTGACGGCCAAATTCATAAATTCTTTGAGAATTTTATTCCGTCTACTCAGACAGACACTAACTATGCAGCGCATACAGATGCGCAAACAATATGCGCCGATGTCCGCATTTGAGAGAGGTGTGTAGTTGGGCTCAAAGAAGCTGGTTGGTATAATCTGCGAATTGTTTGACAATGATATAGGAACGATGCCACTTTTAAATGATATTGGTAGAAATGTGTGAACCATGGCCGAACATAACGTCAGGGAGGAAGTGGTTGCCCTGAAGAGAGGACAGAAAGTGTGAACCGGTGAATCGTCAGAATGGTACGCAAAACCCCAAATTATCATTATCATCGATCCTACGTGCAGCTGGTAATTCAGTGACTTTAAAGAACATTAATAGGCGGCTTAGAGAAATGGGGCTGAGCTCATGGAGCTCCTTGTGTGTAGTGCTATTAAACTTTGTACACCGACAAGCATATTTATAGTGATATTGGGTTGTATGAACTACAATGTCACTGAATGGAGTAAAATTGTCTCATTAAGAGACACTCATTCCGATGAGACTCATTCCGATTTGAGCCTCGATGAACAGATAAGATGGATTTAGGGACGTCCCGAAAAGGAGTATTCCAACCTGACTGTCGCCAGTCATGCTGCCCGAGAACCAGGAGTGATGGTTTGAAGTGTCATTTCATTTCATACCAGGGGCTCTAGAACGAACTAATCGGAAAGAATTCGACGCGGAAACATTTCGCTAGCGGAATGCTCGGCTTTCAACCCAAATCATTCCGACATGCATTTTATACCCAAGAACCTCCTTATCGGAAAGGTGAATAGAAATTTCTTCCAAAGCACCCAAACTACTTTCGAAATCGGTTTAAGTTGACCAATCACAGACAAGGATGATTTCATTCTCCCCGCGAGATTCCACTTGGATTTCTTAGATAAACAAAGATGGCTGCCTCTCCTTGCGAAAGTGTGAACGTGTGTTTCTATTTTATTTAATAAGAGAAGAGTATTTAGCTTAATTTTTTTAATAAATAACGTATGTATTTTCTATATAATAAACCAGTGTTATTATCGAAATTCAATCTTTGTCAGTTACCAGCATTTTAAGGCCGTGAATGTAATTGAATTTCCGGCTTAAAGTGTTAGTTGCTAGCATTTATTTCTTTACACAATTACGAACGAGGAATTATTTACTATGGATAAGAAAGCGGATGTAATACAGGTAATATGTTTTTACTTTGTCCATATAAACATTAACATCATAATTTTTTTAATTTCCTTAATTATTATTTATTTTATTTATTTATTTTTGTACATGTATTATTATAATTGATTTATTGTATTAACATGTCTTAAAGCAAATATAATAGTATATATTTTTGTTTTAATTTTACTTTTCAAAGAATTTATCATACTGCCAGTCCCCAAAGAAAAGAAAATTCTGCAAATTCCCCCCCCCCCTCCAAAAAAAGAAAGAAAGGATTTTAACATTTTGCATTTTTTTAAAGATTTAATATCAGAGTTTTTCGAATAATAATTTTTGGAGTATTTAACTGTAGAAAGCAAATAAAAAACTGCAATTTGATGATAATATTATTTCTTAATCTAAGGTGAAAAAGAAATATTTGACAGCTATGAAATATTAATGTTGTGTAAGTTGTTTCTAGTTTAAAATTTTTATGATTATACAAAATGATGTGTTTACATTTGTATTTCTCGAAAGCAGTGAAATAATTTATCTCTATCGATATATTTGCTTCTGAAAACTTTACTAATTCTTGTAATCATTATTTTATATAAAGTCTTTTGAACATGTTGGACACACTTATACTTTTCATTTAGTACTTTTGTGATGCAATTTTATATTAAAATATGGTGTATCATTCACTTATGTGTGCAAATTTGGTGTTTTCGATTTACATTATTAATCTATTCTAAAGCTTTAGATAACTATAAATTTAAATGCATTGCATATTTAAAAAAATATATATAAGCAATTGATATTAAAATATTGTTTATTTAAGAGATATTTTTGAAATCAATTATATAATTGAATTTTTATCAGTTTTTTCTTTCTTTTTTCTTTTTGATATTTGCATGCTTGTATGTACTGTTTCTAGAATTTCTTTTAGAATTTACAATATACCATAAAATATGCTGTATAATTTTAAACCCTTAAGCATCGTAAAAAATTCTCTCTCTTCAAAGTAAGAAAAAGTAAAACAGTCTTTTAAAATTAATTTTCATTTTGTAAGTGAGTTTACATAATATGCCTAATTTAGATTTTTAAAATAATAATAATTATTATTATTATTCTTTTTTTAATTTGCTCACTTTTCCCTCACTAAGAAATGAGATTCTTATTAGATTCTATTATACAGCTACTTATAAATGAAGTTTTGCAAGTGAATATAGAGTTGACATGTTGTATCTCAAACTGACTTAATCCAATTATAATAAAATTTAAAAAGGAAAATTTTAGTTCCTGGGAAAATAAATCGTTATCATAATTTCCTATAATCTTTATTAATGTTTTATATACTGGGACTTACATCATTCATATATATACTTTAAATAACACTTTTAGTTTAAAAAAAAATATATATATAATTGCAGTTTTCATTAAACTTAATTTTTAATAACATTAAATATTAAGGCTTGTTATTCGTAATAGATATGTTATTAATATTATACGTGATTAATATGAATTTTAATTGCCGAAAAAATATATAGGTATTTATTGTAATTTTCATTAAATTTAATTAATTTTCAATAACTTTAAGTATTAAAAAATGTTATTCTTCATACTTTTTAAATAAAAATTTTAGTTACCTATATATATATATATATAACAATTTTCATTTAACTTAATTTTTAAGATTTAAATATATTTAAAACGTGTTCTTTCATTTTCATGAATAACACCTAATGCCAAGAAAGACGCCATTGGAACTGTGAATTGTTTATCTCACGACGATTCCACTCTGAAAAGACCTGTCGAAATTTCAGAAAACGATTTCGCCGGACAATTCCGATAATGAAAGTGATTCGAGAAGTTCATTCTAGCGAAATAAGAAAGGCTGTCGGAATGTGACGTCACATCGGAGAAATTCCGATAACGAGAGGATTTCGATAAGCTCGTTCTAGATCCCCAGGATCCCTTTGGTTGTCATCTGTGCATCTTTACAGCACAGTGGTACGTCGATGAAATTCTACGTCCCGTTGTGTATCTCTTCATATCACGCAATCCTGATCAAATATTTCAACATGATAATTCCTGCCCGCGTACAGAGATAGTTTTCACTGCTTGTTTTCTTGCTTCTCCAACATTATTTTGGCCAGCAAAGTCGTCAAATCTCTCTCCCACTGAGGACGTTTACAGCATGATGAAAAGGGTCTTACAACCAGCTCTGGATTTTGCCAATCTAACGCACCAATTGGACAAAATTTGGCATGATACTTCAAAGGAGCACATCTGCCAACTCTATCAATTAATGCGAAGCCGAATAACTGTTTACATAAAGGCTGCTTACACCAGCGCGTTATTGACTTGTATAATTTGTGAGGACCTTTATCTTGATCAATTTATCCAAATTTTCTGTAACTGTAATAATTTGTTTTTCGCCACATGTACATAACATCTACCAATTTCCGTCCCATTCGAATAACTCCTTCCTGGTAGATCTTTTTTTTTTTTTTGTCTTATTGTAATTTGAAAATAAAATATTTATATTGCAATTATTCATGAATTTTCGTAAAAATATTATTATATTCCATATTATCTCCCAATTTAAATGGGTAACCCAAATTTCCTTTCATAAATTTTCCATATTTCCTGATTGGTCCATATTACCCGAAAATGACTTTTTTCTTGGCTAAAAATTTTGTACTTAAATTTTTTGTATCATAAAAACATCAAAACCATTAACAATACTTGTAATTTTGCAATAGTCAAATCCACAGTGTTCCAAAATTCTTCAATTTATTATGGTAGGTTCAAATAGAAATGGTATCCATATTCATTATCCCCTACTTACACTGCTCTGCATGAAAATCGGCCACAACACTTTTTTTGCGAATTCTAATTTAAAACAGCGTGCTGATTCCGAATATGACCCCCATTTCGCCCTAGCACCCATAGTGTTTTAGGACGACCCCTATTTTTATTATTTTTCGGTAATTTTACGGCTATAAATTTGATTTGTAGGTAAGGAAAGACTTGTTTTAACTGTTAACGGCCCTCTTCACTTACCGTCGCCGGAAGCCCGAGCCAATGTTATTCTATGGGGAAATTTTCTTTAGAAATAACTTATTAACTAATATATATTTTTAAACTCTGTTTTCACATTCAGAAAATTCCCAATTGGTTAATTGACGCACCTTTTTTAAAAATGTATTTTTTTAATTTTTAATATTTTATTTTGAAATTGCAAAATGAAAAAAATTCACATATTGAAAATTCGTATTTTGCAGCTTCAAAATAAAATATAAAAAATTAAAAAAATAATTTTTTAAAAAAGGTCCGTCAGTTTAACAGCTGAGAATTTTCAGAATTTGAAAGTAGAAATTAAAAATATATATTAGTTAATAAGTTATTTGTACAGAAAAATTTCCCATAGAATAACCTTAGCTTCGGTTTCCGGGGATGGTGAGTGAAGCGGGCCTTTAAATATCTTTCGAGGGAGCTACAGAAGTTTAAAATTGTAAAATATGAACACTTGCAACAAGAGGAAAATTTAAAGGGTGGTTTGCCCCTGAAATTATAAATTACATTTATCATATTTTATTAATCAACTATTATTATTATCTGTTATGCATTATATTTTTTGTTTTTAAGAGTTAAAATAATACTTTTCCATTCTCCAAATCAAATTCATGGCTATAAAATTACTCAACAGTGATAAAAAATTGGGGGAATTGGTGGCATCCCCAGAAAACGGTGGGTAATTGGGCAAAATAGGAGTTATATTCGGATTCAGGAAGTGATTTTGCAAAAGAATCAAATAAAATGGTATCAGGGCTCGATTCTTTTTTTTTCTAGCTCAGAGTTATTTGTTTACCTTCTAATTTCATCTATTAATTTTAAGACATTTTGTCAAGTAAACGTTTTAGTCCACATTTCTTTAAAGAATAGATAGTGTGTTCAATTCTAGAAATAAACTCTAGTTTTGTGAGATGGAAATTTTGCATCTGTTACTTATAACATGAAAATTTTTTTTTACCCCCCTTTAGATTCACGTTAACTAGATTCGACTGTGTAATATAATGTGTAGATTACAATAAGAAAATAGTGGTTCCGTAATATAAGGGTTCTGTACGCCAGGAAGTGGAATCTTTTGGAAGACGTAAAATTATATTGTTGATTATTAAAGTCGACAGTTATACCTTATATTCAACCATGCAGGGGATTTTTTTTTACTTTCATTTCTATCTCTTAATACATTTGTAATATTTCAAAACAATACTAAGCGATATTTTAACTTAAAAATTTTGTTAATAAAATTATACATAGAAAAAAATTATAAAATACTAAAATTCTCTGAAACAAACAGAATCATTAGAAATTATATGTGATATGAAAACGTTTGGATTAAACCTAAACGAAACAAAGGGAATGTTTCCGGGAGAAGATAATCTGAAGTTACAATGTTCCTGTAGGGAATAATGTCTCGTAAAAGTGTTCACACGGTATTCTTTTTTGTGCCTTCAAAGAAATGATTTCATTATTTCCATTACTTTCTAGGAAATATTCTTTTTTGTTTTGTTGTAAGGTAACAAAGTAAATTTTTATGCTTTTCGCTCTTACAGTTCCTTCGTTGCAAGCTAAAGTATATTATACTCGTATTTTAACAAATAAGGGGATGGAAAGTTTTCATATCATTTTTTGAAGCGTGCTTTAGTATACTTAAAACCTAAGTTGACAGGAGTCTACTATAATTTTATTTCTTAATATCACTAATTTTGTAAAATAAATAAATAATTAAACAAATAAATAGATAAAAATAAAAATAAAATAAAGACATTTAATTTAATGGCAATTTTGTTTTTCTTTTTTGTATAAATTAACCGCTTTGTAATAAAAATACTGGTGTACAAAATAAAAAAAAACTTAGTTCTTAAAATTAACTGTCCTATTTCAAATTACAGTATGAATAAATTTTTGTAACGAATTACAATAGAGTAAAGATGCCGGATACGAAAGAGAAATACGAATATGGGCTATTAATTGATAGAACACAAACAAAATTTATTCAGTCCTTCCCCTCCCAACATAACGAGGAGCGAATTTTCAAGTAGGAAGAAAAACGTTATAGTAAATGTTTAGTTTTAAGAGAATACTACATGCGAAATTCTTCTCTCTCTCTCTCTCTCTCTCTATATATATATATATATATATATATGTGTGTCCAATGGTGATTACCAGAGCCTCTTTTCTCTACATAATACCGATGTGTTTGGAATTTTTATTTATTGAAATTTATCGAAGAACAATATTTGAAGATAAAATAAAAACTATGAGTAAGAATTTCTGACTTTACATTTTTTTCAAAAATGAAAAATGGCAAGTGCTAATAAGAATAAGGACTTCTAATATGGGCTATTAATCGATAGAACACAAACAAAATTTATTCAGTCCTTCCCATTCAAATACTAGTGGGGAGCAAGGCTATAAATGTGAATAAAACAGTCATTGCAAATGTCGAGATTTTGGAAATATAGCATGTAAAATTCTTTTTTTTTTTCCTTTCTGCATAATGGCAGTTACTAGAGTTTTATTTTTCTACACACTGCCGAAATATTTGGAATTTTTTATTTATTGAAATTTATAGAAAAATAATATTTGAAGATAAAATAAAAACTATATGTAAGAATTTTAATTTTTTTAAAAACATAAAATAACAAGCATTAATAAGAATAATGGCTTCTGATATGGGCTATTGGTCGACAGAAAACACAAACACATTTTATTCAGTCCTTCCCATTCAAACACTAGCGGGAAACAAATCTTTAAGTACGAGGAAAACCATTATAGTAAATATCTCGTTTAACATATGAAAGTTGTTTTTTATCTTTCTGCACACTGAAAATTAAGGGAGTTGTTATTTTTCTATATAATGCTGATACGTTTGGGATTTTTAATTTATTGAAATTTATAGAAGAAGAATATTTGCAGATAGAATAAAAACTATTAGTAAGAATTTTTCATTTATAAAATATTTCAAAAACGTGAAATAGGCATCAATAAGCATATAAGAATCATTAGTTAAGAAGTTCTGCCCATTTTCAGCATCATCCGAATCAGTCCAGACATTTTTCTCAAATTTGTAATTTGCACGAACGATTTTTTGACAAAACAGCATCAATATTTCTATTCTGTGAAGACAGATCTGATATACCGGGTGAGTCAAATGTATGTATATATAATCATATATATCATATATATATATATAAATATATATATATATATATTAAAAAAGAAGATGAATTAATGATAAATATGTGTAGTTTAGAAGAAAGGGGAAAAAAAGCAGTTGAATTTTGCTTAGAAATTAAAAAAAAAAAAAAAAAAAAAAAAAAAAAGGATAGAAAATAGGAAGCCGATTTTTGGCTGTGGGGCTATTTTAAATCACTATTTTAATTCCCCTTCAGCATTGGTCTAACTCAAATGTTCTATCTGTCGCGAAATGTCTGCAGTTCATTCCATCAGGTTGCTTTCAGGTATAACGAGTGTTGAGAGTCGCCTTTTTAATGTTGCAGAATGCGCTGGAGATCATGATAACATTTGTTATTGCACGAAGAATTGAATGGAATGTAGAGCTGTCCTGTTTATTGTGTTTCGGGTAGTCAACGCCCTCTACATTTTTAAATAACTATTTTTTCTTCTAATTAAAATTAAACTTATTTTTTTACCCTTTCTTGCAAACCGCACATCTTTGTCAATATTCATTCCTTTATTACGAAATTTTGGCTCGCCCGGTATTTTTCTTTATTAAATGTTGGTGGGTGAATGGTTAGTTCTCTGATTTTCAGTTTCTAAGTGCTAGCATCTAATCCTGGCTCAGACATGGGGGGTATTCTTAGTGGTTCGGTATCCACTGTAAGCAGTAAGTCTCGACCTGATAAGCTTTAATATACAATAAATGACCGTAGATCGATATTGCAAATCAAACCAAATGCTTAATTTAACATTTTTCTTTCTTTTTTTTTTTTTTTTTTTTTTTTTTTTGTCAAAAATTAATGTATACTATAGAAATAATCTTCGCATAGTTAGTGGTATTTTTATTTCCTAACATTGCGTGTTGATAAATTTTATGCATTTTTTACTTTCTTCTATATGTAATATAGAGAAAGTTTTCGACCTCCGTTTTTTGACGGATCTACACGTTTTGGGGTGTCCTGAACACGAATTGATAGTTTTTTAAAAATGTCTGTCTGTCTGTCTGTGGTTTCGTGTTTTCACAGTATCTCACGAACCAATGAATGAAATTCAACCAAACTTGGTATACAGTTGGACTCTGGCGGGGCATTGTGCTGATTAGATTTGGGGATCAATAGCCCAGCAGGTGGCGCTGTGATAGCATTTTATGTAAATTTTTAACATGGCAGTATAGGACAAATTTTCGTATTTTTCACCGTATCTCACGAACCAATGAATGAAATTCAACCAAACTTGGTATATAGTTGGAACCTCACGGGACATGGTGCTGGTTAGATTTGGGGATCAATCGTCCAGCAGGTGGCGCTGTGATTGCAAAATTTCGTATTTTTCACTGTATCTCACGAACCGATGAGTGAAATTGAACCAAACTCGGTGTATAGTTGGACGCTGACATGGAAAGGGTCTGATTAGATTTTGGGATCAATCGCCCAGCAGATGGCGCTGTGATCGCATTTTATGTAAACTTTTAACATGGCAGTATAGGACAAAATTTCGTATAAATGTACATAATGAGCGTTATTTTAAACTTGTTATTGTAAAATTAATATGAATTATTGATAATAGTAGTAGTTAACTACGAAAAAAATTGTGTGCATGTGGGGGCACCGGTTCCCCCCCTGGGAGGGAAGTACCCCCGGGGGGGTAAATTTTCAAGATGGATATATTTCGAAAAATCTCGTCAATACCTTTAAAACGAATGGTTGAACTATAAATCTGTGGCAATTTGAAACAAAGTTATCGATTTTTTTACTTTTAACGAAAAAAAACTTAGAAAAAAAATCGTATTTTTTTTTTTTTTTTTTTTTTTTTTTTTTTTTAACGAAATTTAACCAAACTTGGTATTTAGTTGGTCCCCGACATAAAGTGGTGCTGATTACATTTGGGGATCAATAGCTCAACAGGTGGCGCTGTGATCGCATTTTTTCTAAATTTTTAACATGGCAGTATATAGGACAAAATTTCGAATAAATGTACATAATGAGAGTTATTTTTAACTTGTGATTGTAAAATTAACATGAGTTATTGATAATAGTAATAGTTAACTAGGAAAAAAATTCTGTGTATGTGGGGGCATCGCTTCCCCTCCTGGGGGAAAGTACCCCCCCTGGGGGGTAAATTTTCAAGATGGGTATCTTTCGAAAGATCTCGTCAATACCCTTAAAACGAATGGTTGAACTATAAATCTGTGATAATTTAAAACAAAGTTATCGATTTTTTTTTTACTTTTAACAAAAAAAAAAAAAAAAAACTTAGAAAAAAAAATCGTATTTTTTTTTTTTTTTTTTTATATTGTTACTGGTTGAATATGTATTACTTTTAACAAAAAAAAAAAAAAAAAAAAAAAAACTTAGAAAAAAATCGTTTTTTTTTTTTTTTTTTTTTTTTTTTATATATATTGTTACTGATTGAATATGTATATAGGAAAATATAGAAGAACGTCTTGTGGTGGCCACAACATACTAGTTTTACTTTAAGATCAGAATCACGTTAATTAAAAGTCACTTAGGAATGTATATGGTCTGACAGCGAATCTCTTTTTTTAGATACTGGATGCAGTTATATTCTTTCTATAATTAAAGATCGTTCTCTTACCTGTCCAAATTTTCAGGACAAATATATTTTGGTAGAATGGTGAGAGAGGGGAGGCAGAATACTATCCAATAATTGTGGTCACTGATTGAACCAGTCAGATGAGATAATGACAATTCGACTGACAAATGTGTTTAGATATATTTTTACACTGCTCTAAAAATATGAAATCAGAAATATTTTTCAGATGCGAGAATTGATATTTCGTAACAAGAAAGAAAAAAAAATATGTAAAGTAATAAAAATTAATTAAATGATTTGTTTAGATATCAACATAAAGTTATCGAACTCCTGGTAATAGGAATTACTTTAGGTGTATTTTTAGTTATTATATGCGTTTTTAGAATAATTTCCTTAAAAATGGACTTACCTTATTACCTTAAATAATTTGTATATCTATACATAAATCGAAATTATATCATAACGATAACTTACAAAATACTGAATTAGATTGAATCAAAATTGGCTAATTTTCATATCTTAGAAATATGTTGTTAAATTCTTTGGCTTGACCCAATTTATCCATCAACATGTTTAAAAAAAAGCAGCTATTTCAAAATTCCAAATTCAAACAGAAAACGTATTTATGAAACGATTTGCTTGAAACTCTTCACAGCCAATTTCAAAGTCAGAAACTCTATTATAAATTGATTTGAGCTACTATTTTTTTTTCAACGTGGTGACTACTTGAACACATTGACACTTGAGCCACAATTCACACTGAAATCTATGGGTTGACCGATTTACATGACAGTCATAATGTACTGTGCAAAATAGGATCATTAGCACTGTTGTCGATGAACACATGAAAACATATGATCCTAAGGCACACGCCGTTTGGGTAGCGCTCTGCATATATTTGTGCAGCTCTAAAAGTACTTCCCCCTGAATCACCGTAAGTTAAATGCAGATCTGCAACTTCATTCTACGTATACTGGTTTATGTTACTTCTGCAAAGTCACTTTGACCCATACCGATTTCGAAAATGGGCATTTAACTTTAGCCCGTAATAACACATTATGACTTGTAGAATAACGAATATAACATAGATTTGTTTTTAATGATTGACTTAAATTGGAGCATGATTAACAGGCACTAAGAAAAACACACAACACACTTCAGCCTCCGGAGAAAGCCACAATTGGTGAATGTTCATATAAAAGTACACTATTGCCAGCTGGTGGCGACCCCGAACCGCCGTTCGCTCACTTCTTTGATTATCCAGTTGTAATTATTAAAATTCATAGACATACACATATAAAGAGAGTATATACAGGAAAAAAAAGTGCTGCATCCCTATATGATGAAAATTTAGAACATCAAGTTTCGACTTTCTGCTACTACTTGTTTCTGAGATATGCTGATAACAAACATCCACACAGGGAGACAGGCACATAGACCAACCGCTAAAAACATTATTTTCGTACTCAGGGGACCTCAAAATGTTTAAATATAACAAGAACTCACTTTCGAAAATTTGACCCAAAAACAATAATTTCTCTACCATATATATGTGTAAGAGAAAGTAAAAATGAAACAAAATGAGCATAGCTACAAAAAATTAGAATTTTTAAATCATATTTATCGCCAATAATTTGAGATAGAAATTTGTGTTGGTAATTTTCTACTATTAAATAAATTGAAATTTGTTTTATAAAATTTTTAGCATGAATTCTTCCAAAAGAAAATAATAATAATAATAATAATAATAATTAAATAAATAAACAGAATAGTTTGTATCTAGCCTGAAGGAGTAAAAATTAGAAAATAAAGAATATATATATATACACGCAAAACTAAAAAAAAATTCATATCGAAGTATAAAATGTTAAAGTATAAATTTCGGATGAAAATAAATTGAAAATTATCAATGTTATTTCAAAATTTAGTTTTTTTATATATTAGCATATGTGAAATAATCTTTTGCATAGTTAAAAACTTTCAATAGTAGATGTAGAAAATTTATAAATATACATTAATAAGTATTAAAGAAATCGTTATATAATATTTCGTAGGAAAAGATATTTAATTTATTACCAGTTTATTGTACAAAATTCAAAGAAAATGTAATATTGTCTTCTTATAAAACATTCATTTAACATTTTTTATATGACTTTTACAAAAATATACCGTTATGAAATAACGGTATATTTTTGTAAATCCTTATGAAATAATCAGGAATTACATTGTGTTTCAAAATATTTGTGCATTATTAAATATAAAATTTATTTCTAAACCATTTAACATATTGTTTTTTACTTATATCGCATATCGACAACACTTCTGTAATTTTCCTAAATTCTTTTCTTTCATTTTTTTCAACGTGCATGCAAATTTTATCTTTCGCTTTTCTTTAGAAACACATACAAATACAGAAGACAGTTTATTCATGCATTAGAGCTCGGCAAATGTTGAATTTTCGTCACAATGAAAGCTTAATTTCCGTAGTAAAGTTTATTATAAAGAATATATTTAAGAGTTGAACGACCGCTTTGAAAGGCATTTTTTCTTGCCCCGTATAAAATGTTATTTTATTATGTTTGTTTATCTTAAACAATGAAAGTGTAGAGAAAGTTTTACTTGATGAAACATTTTTAGAATATTTTTAAATTCAATTTTATTTTTTTATTTTTTTCAATTAGTCCCTATAAGTTTGAATTTTAATAAGATTACTACAATTTGTCTACTTAAAAAATGAAATGGAAAAGAAAATATTTTGCAATATTAATAATTACAAAAGGAAAACTCCTTTATTTTTTTCTTTTTTCTTTTATGTCTTTTACAAAATTACAACAAAAAGTAAAGAAATATGTAAAAAAAAGGTAATTTTATATAACATCATTTAATGGTAAATACTATTTAAATAATATTTCAGTAATAATTAGTGATTTATAATGTTTGACAAAAACTGAGACATTCATTTTTAATTTGAACATGAAAATGAAAATGTATTAAAGCATTTAAATCAAAATGTAAATTAAAGACAAGGATGGATTTAGCGCTTAAATCATACTACTATTACTCAAAGAAAATTTTCTTTTTCTTAAACAAAATGATTTTTTATGTAGATATATATTTTTTTTTAACAAATACATGTAATAGTTCTGCGACAAAGTTCCATCGCTGTAAAGATTGAGAATACTGGACCAGAGCTGACAACCTAATCCAGTGGATTGATAGCACCGGCCCTTTTTCCACATCACTTAATATTTAGAGTAATTCTCTTCAAAAGTACTTACGATAAATTCATAAGAAAAATACTCTAAAAAAAGCCTGGAGTGGATAAGGGGCGGGTACTAACAATTCCCGGATTAGGTTGGCAGCTCTGATGGACTATATATATTTTACCTGACAATTATTATAAATTTACAGAGGCAACGAATGAACATTTAGATAAATTTGCAGACTTTTTCCTGTATGTGCTTTATAAATAAATTAAGAAAATATATTTGTACTATATACCCTAAAATATAAAATGGTCCAATGGAAATGACCAATGCAAATGATCGAACTGTATAATGCATCAAATACTGTAATAAAGCTTGATTTTAAAAATGACTGTTATTTGAAACAATTGTGCATGTTATACGAACAGACAAACAGCTAAAAAATAAAATAAAATAAAATAAATAAAATAAAATAAAAATGAAAGCTTTTTAGTTTTGTAGAAATATATCTAAAATGTACAACACAAATGAAAACATGGTTGAAGCAGTTTTCTCAGAAATTCATACCATATCACTGTAAATTTTATAATTTTAAAAATCGACTATTAATACTAAACAAATATTCTATATAAAACATTATTTTTTTATATCTGAGTAAAATATGTTGATTGTTTATAATTTTGGAATTGTAAAAAAATGTTGAATTTTGCTTTAAAGAATTACTTATTATAGATCATAATATATTGGAATTATTTTTATGAGTTTTTGTTTTTAAACCAATAATATTATTCATATATATATTACATGATACAGTAAAGAGGAACGAAATAAATCTGTTTAATATGACATTATAAAAATATTTGCTGAAATGAAAACATGGGTAGACAAAGGAAGAGACAAATTAACTGAATTTATAAATAATGTTAGATAAAGTAAGAAATGAACAAGGTGTCAAGAACTAAAAACAATCCCGTCTTTATTTTGCAGGAAATCGTCATAGTTAAAATTTCTTTTATATTCAGAGGGAATTATGATTGTACATTTAAAACTATCAACTAACTTAAAACTATTTAAAACTTCGACATTATCACTTCCTAATTAACTATATTTTCTATGCATTTAATTAAATAAATCAGTGTTTAAATATTGTAAATTGTAAATTTATTTTATCCAGAGTTTTAATATTAAAATCCATCTCGAAAACTAAACAAAATAATTAATTAATTAAATAAAAGTAAAAGTAAAACTTGAATAACTTTAGAGTTAACTAGAATTACCTAAAAACAAATTTCCATACAGTTTGCAAATATGTCACTTCCTTTTATGCAAAATATGTCACATCCTTTTACTATTTGAAAAAAATAATTCTTAATGGTCAAAATAATCAGCACTGAAACAAATGTTTAGTAAATTCAAAAGTCAAATTCTGCAAAATGTTACAGTGATTTAGCTAGTTACTTATTTCAATAATTAATTATTTCCACTTACTTAATTCAATTTTGATAGTTACGTATTGCACTTACTAACACACATAATTTCTAATTATTTAAAGTGATGTTGGAAACATAATTAAAAATTTTAGTTAAACTTTTGAATAATGAATACAAGAAAATTTTTACATTATTAGAAGTTTTAATTAATCTCCCCGCTTTTACACCAAGTTTGAAATAACATAAGGAAAAAAGAGCTTATTTACACAAACTTTTCAAGCATACTTTAGTTTTAAACATAATTATCGTTTTTTAATGAAAATTAAAGCAGTCAATGAAGCAGGTGCGACTGGCACGTGTTAAAGATTTCTTATGACTTAACAAATGAGTATTCATTTATTGTGAAAAATAGTTTTCAAGGGATCTTTTGTTATTATTTTCTTTTTCTTTTTAAAATAACTTAAGGCATGAAAAATGATAATAAAAATAGAGATTTTCGTATGAAAGTCATTTATAGAAACATGGTTAGTCTTGGTAAAATCTACTATTCATGTAGGCCTGTACTTCAGTAACTGGTTTTACATCGGCAGGAAGGAATATGAAACATATTTAACTAGATGCAGCACATTAAAATATATTTTCCATCAATTGAAAATGACCTTTTATAATTTTTTTGATGGATTTTATACATATTTCAGAGCTGCCAATTTAATACGGCAAATTGTTAGTACCGCCCCTCTTTCTACACCACTTAATTTTTAGAGTATTTTTCTTCATAATACATCGTAGATACATTTGAAGAGAATTACTCAAAAAATTAAGTGGTGTAGAAAAAGGGGCGGTACTAACAATTTGCCGGATTAGGTTGGCAGCTCTGATATTTAATGTATTTTACTAAAAATTAATTAAAAAGAGTGTGAACCCCTTAGTTGTTTATTGATACTGAAATTCTAGAAGACTATTTTTAGATATTGCCTTTTTTTTCATTTCAAGTTTGGATGCGTAAATATATATATATATATATATATTAATGATTTTTTTTTAAGAGAACAAAGTCACATAAGCTTTTTATGTATGAAAGCTATTGAACTTTCAAATGTTTGTGACAATAAAATTCACTACTTTTTCATAAATGACCGGACACTTTCGATTTCGGACGTTTTTTAGAATATCTCAAAAAGTACTCGACCAATCATCTCCATACTTCAGAGTGCAAAGAACATGTTATACCTTATATATTTAAGTTAAAGTTTTGCCCCGAAAGTGAAAGGGGGACCAGTAAAAAATTAAAGAAAAATGAAAGTCTGGCATCACCCTGTAAAAAGTAATTCTTGAAATGCGATCTGGCTGCATCATGTGATTATTGGGCTTTTCCATATTATCTGTATAAATTTTTATGTTTCTATCGCATGTAATCAAGGAGATATAAAGGTTTCTTTAAAAAATTGCAAACAAAAACATTTCGTTTTTTTTTTAACCATAACACGAAAAGCATTAAACCCAGTGCGAAGCTATTTTCAGGAGCCTCTACATATAATAGTAGGCACAGCATACTGCAATAAGAATGAAAAAATATTAAATATTTAATGAAATATGAGCATTTTTACTAAATAATTTTTAACTGCGCATGCATAAGATTTAGCGAAAATTAATTTGCATAATTTGATAGCGAAATGAATTGAGCTACTTATATAAAAACCCAAAACAAGTATCGTGTAAACTCAAAAAGTTGCACGCGATAGAATGAACTGAATTTCAGCTTTTCCCAAAAATAAGAAAATGATAAAGGGCTTTTCTCAATATTTATTTACAATCGTCAAAAACTATATCACTATTCAACGAATCAAAAATATGAGTGAAACCCCTTACAGTTTAGCTTTTTATCGAGAGAAACTGAATGGCAGTTTATTCTTTCGCGTATAACTTTTTGAGTTTACACGATACTTGTTTGGGGTTTTTATAAAAGTCGCACAATACATTTGGCTATAAAATTATGCAAATAAAATTTCGCTAAATCTTATGAATGCACAATTATCTCCCTGATTATATGCGATACAGACATAACAAATTATACAGGTAATAGGTAAAAGCCCCATAGTCACATGCTACTGCCAAAACGAATTTCAAGCATTACTTTTTACAGGATAATGCCAAAATATTGCTTTAATTTTTAACTAGTCCCCCTTTCCCATTCCGGACAAAACTTTAACTGATATATATGAGGTATAACATGTCCTTTGGACTCCTGAAGTTTCGAGATGATTTGTCAAGTACCTTTTGAGATATTCTAAAAAACGTCTCAAATCGAAAGTGTCCGGTCATTCATGGAAATGTAGTGTATAATTAACAGTCATCTTTAGTGACTGGTTTGTAAGACATTTTGAATAACCTATTATAAATACTAGTTAATACCTTTAAATCTTTTCCCGGCATTAAGTTTTAAACACCCCTGCTTTAATATTTCGTATTGCTCTTAACCAGTTTAAAACACCCTACTTTAACCAATTATCTTTTGGTTGGAGAAAGTATAAATTTCATGAAATTTAAATATACAAAATTAAAGCATACTCCATATAATAAACATCAAATCCCAAGATCTTTCTAATTTTACTCTAAATATGACCAAAAGAATGTTAGGAGAAATTAATAGAAAGAAAGAATTTATATATTACAGAAATAATCGTGAAAGAAAGCACATATCAACATTTTTCATATGAATATTTTTAATTTGATCGCCAATTTTTATCATCAACTTACTTTTCTATATACAACATAAGACTAAGATAATTACTCGGCAAATATTTACTTAACAAAACAGTATTAAGCGCACATCTATTAAATAGAAAATATTGCTTGCTAGTGCTTCAGAAATTTTGCAGCTGACATTTGACATTTATTAGACAACTTTGACACCCATAGTTACAATGACTTTTGTCTCGTTTGTTCTATATTACAGAAATTCACATAAACAAGGGTGCAAAATTTTGTAGACATAGAACAAGACAAACATTCATACCCGACTTCGGGATTCGAACCCGAGATCCAGAAGACGGCGCACAAAAGACCGAACCACCAGGCCGGCATTTTGCAGCTGTCTGTACATAGCATGAAAATAAAATCTATCAAGCATCAATAATTTTCTATTTCAATTACAATATGATAGTAGCGCCATCTGTAAACTACCAATGAAAAAAAAAAGAAACATTTTCAAAATCACATTTATTTATTTTATTTTTTAACATTATAACATTTTATTCTATCGAAATAGTATATTTCAGCAAAAGTATACTGTTTAAAAAAAGAAAAAAAAGAATGAATCTAATATTTTAGCATATTAATTTGGTAAGTAAATTTATAATAATAAATTATACTATGTAAATTTTTACTCGTATATTATTTTTTCGATAATATATTGTAGAAATGAAATATGAAAGATTATAATAATTAGATTTAAAAAAAAGGAAGATAGAGTGACAAAAGAAAAAAATGTCATGGAAGTCACACCAGAAATGATGGAAGAACACATCCGTATATATAAATATATATACATATATACATATACAGGGTGGTCTTAAACTATGTGCCAAAGGTAGAGGGGACCTAAATAAGCAGATTTCGTATAGGAATGTATTTGCGGTAATGCCGCCTTAAGCCGGTAGAGAGCGCTGATGACTGCGGCGTGAAATAACTCTTCGCTTGTTGGATTCATCATTTCCTGCACGGAACTCGAGCAGCATGCATTGTTTCACTGCCCGACATGCATTTCATATATGGGGCTGCACAAGGGAATGGATGAATCCAGCTAGCGAAGTTCTTTTATACACTGCAGTCATGAGTGCACTTTACCAGCTCCAGGCGGCATTACCGCACACACAGTCCTATACGAAATATTCTTATTTAGGTCCGTTCTACCTGCCTTTACATTTTTGACACATAGTTTAGGACCATCCTGTACACACACACACACACACACATATATATATATTGCAATCATTTTTTATTTCAATAATTGCAAAATAAAATTTGAGATTAACGTATCATTAAGATAAACTATTAGTAAAATAAAATAAAATAAACATTTAGTTAAACTAGTAAACTAAGAAGATTCCCTTACACATTATTTAGCAAACTTAATCACTCTAATTAAGTCTTTCAACTCTTAGGTGTCCTAATATTTGAACTTGGAACAATTCAGGAAAAAATCTTTAAGTTATTTACTCGAAACTTTCTGATGAAAATACAAAATTATGCCTAATTATCGCTTTCTGTAAGACTAATTAAGCTGCGAATAAAGCAGATGTTAACGACATGTTGTTATTCAACTTTCACTGTGCTTGAGTCAAGATATGATTCACTTAAATTTCAGAATATTTATAGACTTGATAAAAAGTTATTTTCTTTTTAAACTTTATATATTTTTGAAAGCTGAATTAAAAAAGAAACAAAGGAAAAGAAATGTTTTAAATTTAGAAATACAGTACCTGCCATAACTTCATATTTAATTAATGAAATTTAAGAATTAATGAAAATAAAAATGTTTTGGGAATGCTTTTATTACTTTCGATGTCATGAAATTGATAATTATATGCAGTAAATTCGTAATTTTCGTTATCGTAAATGAAATTTATTTTTTAAACTAACGAAATAATAAATATTTTATTAACTAACATGGAGCTGATAGTTAATTAAAATAATTGATCAGATAATTTTTACAAAGACATATAACTCCTGTTTACAGTTAAAGGAAACCTGTAATAATTTCAACCAATATTCTTTATTCACAAGAACATAAAATATATATATATATACACACAAAGGGCATTCCACAAAAACTGAGAGTTATTTTTTTATAAAGTGGCAACACCGCGAAACTAAAAAATAGAAGTGCAGACGATTTTTTCAAACTGTTAACTGTACGTTTATACAAAATTCTAAACGAAACAGACGATTTTATTTTCCTATTTCCGTGCTTGTTTAAATAACTGTTTTATTTGTCGTACAGAAATGGAGATGAGTGATTCAGAGTTAAAGAACTAAATGCGTTGTGCCATAAAATTTTGCTACCGTTTGGGCAAAACAGCTCCAGAAACAGTTAAGTTAATGAAAGAAGCTTACAAAGACAAATGTTTTGGTGAGGCTACGATTTTTAGATGGCACGGTGATTTCAAGAAAGGCCGTTTGTCTGCAGAACTGGCTCCTAGGCCTGGGCGATCAAAAAGTGTTGTGAATGATCGAAATGTTAACACTGTGTGGGTTATCCTTCAAGAAAATCGGCGAATGACATGTGAGGAGATAGCGGCATCAACAAACATTTCGAAAACGTCGATATTTCGCATTCTACGCAACAATTTACAGTTTCGATATGTTTGTTCCAGAGGGGTTCCTCATCACCTTACTAAAGAACAAATGAAAACAAGAATTCACCAATGTTGTGAATGGAAACAGATGCTTCAAAATGATCCAAATCTCCTAAAGTCTGTAATAACAGGTGATGAAACTTGGGTGCATCATTATGATCCCCT
Organism: Salticus scenicus; assembly: GCA_963930645.1. NCBI lineage: Eukaryota > Metazoa > Arthropoda > Arachnida > Araneae > Salticidae > Salticus > Salticus scenicus. The sequence continues at coordinate 66,638,738 of OZ005659.1, forward strand.
TACCAAGTCCGCAACAAGTGTATGGAAACATACTGATTCTCCGCCTCCAAAAAAAATCCGACAAAATAGATCTGCAAGAAAGGTCATGATGATTATTTAATTTAATGATAAAGGTGTAATCTATCAGCATGATGTGCCTCCAAAAACTACTGTGAATTGTGAATATTATATTTCAATTTTGAAAATTTTGCGACAACACATATCGAGAAAGCGTCATGAACTGGTCGGGAATCGGACATTACATCACGGTAATGCTCGCCCGCATGTCGCTACTTCTGTTCAGCAATATCTTAGTAAATGCAATATTAAAATCATGCCACATCCCCCCCCCTACAGTCCAGATCTCGCACCATGCGATTTCTGGCTGTTTCCGACGTTGAAAGAGATGGTCGGTGGCAGAAAATTTAATACAAATTCTGAAGTTATTTCAGCAGTGGAGGGTTCTTTAAAGCAGCTTCCAGAAAAGGGCTTCTCTACTTGTTTTGAAAAGTGGGTTGAACGATGGGACCGTTGCATATCATCTGACGGAAGGTATTTTGAAAAAAAGAATGATGTATTTTTTGCTGTAAATATATTTCTTGATTTTTTATGATTTTACTCTCAGTTTTTATGGAATGCCCTTTGTATATATATATATATATATATATATATATATATGTGTGTGTGCGGTATATACCTATTGAAAAAAAAAAAAAAAAAAAAAAAAAAAAACTCGTGAACTTTAAGATTTAGTGTATTCTACCTCCGTAATAATATTTATTTATTAAATTGTATATTTATTTATTTGTAGAAGAAGATAACTCTAAAAAATATGTTTAGAATATTTACATTTAAAGACATAAAAAAAAAAAAAATAGATTTACTTCTGTAGCTTTATCAAAAAACTTTATAATAAAGAATATATACACGGTTCAAAGCAAAATCGCGAAAAGACTTTTATCTTTGTAACCATTGGTCGTAAATATATACAAAAACGTTTTCAGAAATGTAAGGATTTGCGATATGGCATGTATAAATAAATAAAATAAAAATAAAAACTTTCTTTTCCTTTTTATTTTAATTACAAAATTAACTTTTTATATAGTCCCTATAGGTCCTCATGGTCACATTTATAGTAAGTGGGCACTCATCCTACCAAATATAACCTAAAGAGCTTTACTTCTGTGCACCTAAAATTGACGGAAGTATTTAGTTTCAAACTTTAAGATTTTTCACATTTTTTCGGCCTTCATTAAGAGGTCGTTTAAAAAATCCTTAATAAAGCCCTAGAAATTGCGAAAAAATCCCAAATTTTGCATCTAGATATCTCAGTCAATTTTGGGTGCCCAGAAGTGAAACTTTTTAGGTTATATTTATTACACTGTTGAAAATTTCTGTTCAAACTTAAACCGTTATATGGAGTAAAGTTATAAGCAATATGGTTCTACCTCACTTTTATGTTTTGTATTTTTTGCAGTTGAATTTAAGTTGCACCAAAATTATAAAAAACCATACATCCACTCACAAGTTAAGTATGAATAAAAATTCCTATTGCAGGGATGTAACACGGGCGCAGAATTCATACCACTATCAATATAAGAAAATTTTCTACTTCTTAAATCGACGATATTATAAGTAGAGAAATTTCTTAAACGGATTCCGGTATGAATTCTGCGCCCGTGTTCCATCCCTGCTATTGAAACCAAACCAACCTTAAATTAAAGAGCGGGATAGAAAATATAGCATAAAGTTCAAAGTTTTCGCAACAACTCACCCATCGGCCAAGATAAGACACTTATAAAATTTAGTCCCTCTTATCAAAATCACTGAAATAGAATGAACGAGCAAGAAAGAATGGCACAGTGCCAGAATGTTTTACTTGAGACAAGAAGGTCTTCATTTCGATCTCCGTCTCGGTGTAATTTTATTTTATTTATTTATTTATTTTATTTATTTATTTATTTATTTATTTCTTTTTTTTTAACGTAATACCCATATTTGAGTCAACGTAAATTTATCAAATCATGATAAAAAAGTTAAACCATCAGGTGGTTGCATCTACTTCATTACCAAGTTTTGGTTCAAATTAACCCCAAATTTTTAACAGTAGGATGAGTGTGAACTTTTATTAAATACGACTCAGGTGACCTGAGGAATGTATACAAATTTCATTTTTGTAATTTTCGAAAATTATTATTTATTGTTATTATTTTCCACTTATTTATTTATTTAAACGTGCCATATCATCTGTATCTGTATATATATATACATTACGTGTCACGATGTTTGTCCGGGGTAAACTCCTAAACTAAGGAACCGATTTTATTGAAATTTTGCACACTGTGTGCAGTTTGGTCCAACTTGAGAGATAGGATAGTTTTTATCTCAATTTATTGTCACAATATTGTTTTATTGCAATTATTTGTTGATTATAGACCTTTATTAAAGTTGCTCCAAAATATCTGTAAGTTCCATTAATTTAATTGTTGCAAAAAAAAAAAAAAAAAAAAAAAAAATACGAGTTCATTTTCTTTTGACATAAAAATAAATACATTTAATCGAACGTGAACGTTAAAAATTTATAAAAAGTTAAATTATGCATTTCACGAAAATTGACGTCATAATCAATTTAAAGATTTTATACACATTGATAAAGTGCTAATGTAGTTCTATCATAGATATAGTAATATATATAGATCTCTCATCCCCATGTTATCGTACAAAGATTTTTGATGCCGAAAAAAAAAAATAAATAAAAGCTTTGGAAACAGCCATTAAGTGGTATTGAAAAAAAAAAAGAAAAGAAAAGAAAGAAAGAAATATTAATTTGAAACTGTATCTGGAGTCTTCCATTCCCCTTTAGCAAATAAATTATTCATAAATTTTATTTGCTAAAATATTAGTATGTATTTCCGTGTGTATTCACTCGGGGAAAGACGGCCATATTTCGGTAAAAACGTCGTCTTTTCCCAAATAAAAAGGAATAACTTTTTTCTCCCCAATGATCACTCTATTTTTTATATGCTATACTATATCTATGAGTTCTATACGCAAGCGAAGTGTGACTCACTGACCGTCTGTGCAGCCAAGAAAAAGATTTCCTATGTTAATTGCCCACTGGATTTTTTGTAAGAAATTATTAAAAATCGAGGAAATTTATTTCCCGATTTTAATCCTTATATTTGGGTATAGATATGTATTAGTTATCGCGGGTGTTAGATTGAATTATTTTGCTGTGAAATTAAAAAAAATTTAATTTTAAATTTCAAAACTCTGTCGCCCTTGGCTTTTTTTATTATTATTATTATTATTTGGCGATCAAAAGCGTAACACGAAAATATACATGCCAGATGTATGCATTGTACGAAATGTAATATGTATTATTCATTGTACGTATGTATGACGTGTAATATGTATTGTACGAAATATTGTTTCATATTATTCATTACTCTTTTAATATAAGTTGTTAAAATAACCATGATTTTTGAAAGGAATTAAATATTTTCGCCAGATAATTTGGCGATATTCTTTTTTCTTCGCCAAGGATGACAGAAATGAAATCTATTCCGCTGCAAAATATTAGTATCTTACATCAGATATTTTATTTAGACATTTGAAAACAAATTTGACTTCAAACTATGATAGAATATTTATCATTTTCATTTTAATTAGTATATTATTAGTATACACTATCTACCAACAAGTATTTAGACAGTTTCGAATTTAGACATTTTGTCAAATTCTAGAAAAGTTCTTTAGGAATCATCTTGAAACTTTGGGAGTGTAAAGAACTTGTTATACCTCATGTATTTCAGCAAACGTTGTGTCCTGAAAAGGAAAAGGGGACCAGTAAAAAGTTAAACAAAAATCAAAATGTTTTGGATCACTCTGTAAAAAGTAATGCTTTAAATGTGTTTTGGCTGTAGTGTGTGATGAAGAGGATTTTTCTTATTATCTGTATAAAATTTTATGAGGCTACCACAAATATTCATGGAGATATAATGGTTTCTTTAAAAAACTGCAAGAAGAATTTCCACATTTTTAATTATAACACATAGGGTATTAGACCCAGTGCAAAGCTATTTTTAGGAAACATTGCACACTAATATTAGACACAGCATACAGCAACCAGAATGCAAAAATGTTAAATATCTTACGAAATACGAGCACTTTTACTAACTAATTTTTAACTACGCATGCGCAAGCTTTATAAAAATTTCATTTGCATAATTTAATAGCCAAAGGTATTGAGCAACTTATATGAAAACTCCAAACAAATATAATGTAAAATCAAAACGTTACGAGAGATAGAATAAACTGAATTTAAGTTCGTCTAAAAAAAACGAAAGATGTTAGGGGGTTTTATCCATATTTATTTACAATTAGCTAAAACACTGTATTACTATTGGGCATTCATTGGATCAAGATAAAAATATGAGTAAAACCCCTTATAAATTAGCTTTTATTTTGAGAGAACTGAAATTCTGTTCATTCTATCTCTCGTAACGTTTTGAATTTACATTATATTTGTTTGGGGTTTTCATATAAGTTGCTCAATACATTCAATTTAAATTATGCAAAGAAATTTTTATAAAGCTGGCGCATGCGTAGTTAAAAATTATTTAGTAAAAGTTCTCGTATTTCGTAAGATATTTAACATTTTTGCATTCTGACTGCTGTATGCCGTGTCTAATTTAGTATGCCATATTTCGTAAAAATGGCTTCGCACTGGGTCTAATACCCTACGTATTATAATTAAAAAAGTGAAAATTCTTTTTGCAGTTTTTTAAAGAAACCGTTATACCGCCATGAATATATGTGGTAGCCTCATAAAATTTTATACAGATAATGAGAAAAACCTTCTTAATCCTATGCTACAGCCAAAACGCACTTAAAGCATTACTTTTTACAGGGTGATCCAAAACATTTTGATTTGTGTTTAATTTTTTTACTGGTCCCCTTTTCCTTTTCAGGGCACAACGTTTGCTGAAAGACATGAGGTATAACATGTTCTTTACACTACCAAAGTTTCAAGATGATTCCTAAGGAACTTTTCTAGATATTTCACAAAATGTCTAAATTCGAAAGTGTCCAAATATTTCTTGGTAGATAGTGTACTAAAATTTAAAACCATGGTATATAAAAAGTTTTTTTTTTTTTTTTTTTTTTTTTAATCTTATAATTATTCTTATCTTAATCCTCAATGTTTCCCATCTTTATTAACTTGAATTTACTATTAAAATTTTAACATACTCAAAAACTTTTCATCACTTCGTTAAAATAAACTAAACTTTTCCAAAATCTTTTTCTATTTAAAATGATACATGTATTTACTTTAAATGTTCAATATTTCATAAGATTTCCAATTTTAAAGTTTTAAAATATTTATCAAATTTACTTATTTTTCTGGTTTAGCCTTATTGTTTTCCTTTTTATAACTACAGCTGTTGCCCTCTTTAAAATATTTAAAATGATGAGGTCATTTTATAGTAAAATTATCCATTATAGCATATATTATATTTCACTCCTCCCTAAAAATTGATTTTAAAATCGTCTGTTTCTTTTATACTTTTATTTTAATAGAATTTAATTTATATATTAGTCATTTTAGCAATTTTATCCAAAGTAGCATTAGAAATAATATATATCACTTCTCCATTAAAATTTATAGGACCCTACAATAAAATTAATTTGTGCTTAATATCAACACTACGAAAATTTTTATCAATCGCTTCCAAATTTTGACCTAAGTTTCAAATCTCAACCCTGTGGGTTTTTACATCGGCTACAACGTTTTCGTCTTTGTTCGTAAATAATAATTTGACTGTACTAAATAGTTTACAGCCGTATAATTCAACGTATAACTTAGTCACAGCAACGCGTGGCCGGGTCTGCTAGTATATATATATATTGGAACATTTTGTAATTTGTAGTATATATCTGCGATCAATGAAGCCTAAGATAAACAACTCCTCTAGATTTTTCATTTCACCCTGTATGTATTTTAATTTTAAATATTAAGGAATGAATCTTACAAAAGCATCTTTATAGCTTTTATTTTTAAAGGAATGACATTCAAAACATTTCTTGCATTTCGTCTAAAATTTGCACACGCAGCATATATTGTATTAAAAAAAGAACCTTAATAAAATTTAATTTTTATGTTTAGCAGTTTCCATTTTTATCCCATAACGTGTCTGAAAAATTTTGTTGGGCATTATAAACCCTTTCAGTTACACTAATCATACCTTATTTGGCAGAAATGTGGTTTTGCTTATCTTAATAACGCATGATTTTTCTTTTTCTGTTACGTATAGTATAGAGATATCAGAGTTTCCTTTAAAAAAAATTGCTTATTATATATATATATATATATATAAAGAGAGAGAGAGAGAGAGAGAGAGGTCGTAAAGCAATCCCTGTATACAAATTATTTACACTATTCATAAAATGTTTAATAGAGAACATGTAAAAATATAGAGATAGTAAATTTGATAAACATCATTTGCTCTAAATACAGCTATGGATATTAGATTTCGTACACTTAGACAGGGGGAAAAACAGAGAAATAGACGATTCAAAATTATATTCACTTTTAAACTTTTCTGTAAAGTGTTAAAAATTCACAACACACCTGTAAATGCTCTTCTGCAAATTTCCAGATATATTCCCTACTGTATCTGCATATTTTTGTGTGGCACTGTAAACAAATTTTAAATAATAGTCGTAATATACAGGGTGGCCATAATTAAACTTGGTGTATTTAGAACACTCTGTAGCTATAACTAAAACGCGAATTGAATCGAAAATTTTTATATAGTTAATTCAAAGGATGTGCTAAAATTTTTAACAAAAATACGAGGGTCAGGTCTCTGCCTAACACAGATATGGTATTCCAATCAGCAAAAGTTTGTGGTTCTTGTCTTGGTGTACGTGTCATTAGTTTATATGTCAAGTTTGAAATTGTTCTCTCGAGTAATTTTTTTACACGATTTTTTTTTTTTTTTTTTTTTTTTTAAGTTAAAATGGATAAACTTGAAAATCGTGCGGTCATAAAATTCTTCGTTTTGGATAGATTAACCCCTAAGGAAATTCATCAGAAGTTAACAAAATTTTACGTGGACTCTGATCCTTCCATGTTAACCATTAAAAAGTGGTCAGTTCATTTTAAACGGGGTAGCACGTCGCTCGAAGATGACCCACTTGAAGGACTTCCAAAAACAATCACTACACCGGAAATCATTGAAAAAGTGCATGATATCGTGTTTGACAATAGGCAAGTGAAGGTGCGTGAGATAGCTGAGGCTGTAGGGATATCGGAGGAAAGTGTGAAACACCTTGCACAAAGAATTAGGGATGCGAAAGCTCTGCGCAAGAGGGGTACCGCATTTGCTGAATGCCGATCAAAAGCAAATGCGCAAACAATAATCGCAGCAATGTTTGGTACGACTTAATAAGGATCCGACCGATTTTTTGCAGCGATGTGTCACCATGGATGACACATGGGTTCACCATTACATGCTAGAAACGATATAACATACCAGAAGAGCCGTAGATGAATATTTTCACAGCATTTTAGACTTTCTATTCTGGAAGGAATAATAATGTTGGAGAAACACTGGACCAAGTGTGTTAAAGTCAAGGAAGAGTATGTAAAAAAAAATAAAATCACTTTTTAACGAAAAATCGCAGTCTTTCATTGTCAGGCGGAGACCTTTTCACCTTACCCTCGTAAATAAAGAAATAAATAAGATATAATTTTAAATTTTTCGCTCTGAGGGGACATGCATCAAAATACAAACAAGCATTACAGTCAAAATGCTCGAAAAGTTATGAAATAAATAACTGAAGTCTATTTTAACGTTTTCATCCCATACGACATTTAAAACTATATTTCTTACATTTTGCAAAGGTTTTTGTTGCAAAAGTTTACAGATGACAGAGGTATTACCCGTTCATTTTCCACTCCTTTGCCGACTCGTTTCCCCGATCTTAATCTGTGGGATGTTTAGTTATGGGGCCATTTAAAGGGTATGGTTTTTTAAAGAAATATTGTAACTTTGGTTGACTTGAAGGGCCGTATAACATTGCATATGAGGAGGATCCCTGTAAACCAGCTGCGATTAACTGTTGAACACACTGTTCATCAGCTGCGGATTTTACAACTTAATGGTGGGGCTCATATTGAATAATATGATATCCATCGATAAACAGTTTGTAACTTGTAACAAATAACAATTAAATCTGTAATAAATAAAGTTGTTTGTATTAAAGTTTGTCGCTTTTTTATAGTTTGAGCGGAAATTATATGATGGAAATGATATGAGCGGAAATTTTGAAAATGATATTTTTAATTTTTCTTTTCCAGAACCTTTGAGCACATCCTTTGAATTGTCTATATACAAACTTTCGACTTAATCCGCATTTCAGTTACTGCTACAAAGTACTCCTAATAGGCAAGTTAAATAATGGCCACCTTCTATTTTAAAGGAAATATGTTTTTGCGCATTTGATAAATAAATGTTAATTTTATTAATCTTACAGTAAATTTGGAGATTAAAAAGAACCAATAGCAAGAAAATTGTTGTACAAAAGTCGTAAAGCAACACCCTTTTGAAAAATCGTAGTTTATTTTTCAATTATTTATTTATTGTTTTTTGTGTTTTTAGTTTTAAACTTAAATAGACTACATAAAAAAAATAGCAGCTTTTCAAAATAACAATTATTTACAAAAATAGAAATCAATCTATAATGCACAGCAGTTATGCTGTTAATGTTAATGCTAAAAAATTTGAACTTTAACACTACTTGAATAAAATTAGTGACAATATTCCGAAAACATATTTATATGTAAATAACAGTATAGGCATAAATAGTTTTTATTATTTTAACACGTTTTTATTAGCTTCAACTAAATGTATGTTTGTATGTATGTTTGTAACCGCTCTGGGAGCAAACAAAAAATCTATAGTGTAAAAAATGACTTTCCCTACGTGAACGCTGTGGCTGTGAGGTAAAGCTCCGGGCTACGAACCTAAAGGTCTAACGTTCGAACCCAGTCAGGGGAGATTTTTTAAAAATGTTTTTTGTTTAATTCTAAATTATCTTGTAATCACCCTGTAATATGGCGTGTCACTCACACAATTTTTATTACCCTGCATTTTAATACCATAAAGATAGATATTTTGAGCTTTTTAGTTTTATTGAACACGTTTCAATAAAAGCGTGTTCTTTAATTTTTTAAAAGTATAATTTTATTATTATTTTTATTTTTATTGAGAGAGTAATATTTCAGTTTCTAATTGTCTTTTTACCTCTACATTTAACACTGCTTTTAACTTTTACGTCATCGTTTTATTTTCCTATTGGGTTCCTACATTTGTTTATTTATTTATTTATTTATTTATTTTTAATTAAATATAGAGTTGTAGTCTCCACCTTTTTTTCAGGACACATACAGGAGAGAAAATGTTCCAAATGTTTCGTCACCACTTTTATTCGTACAGAAATCATTATTGTACTTTTAAAGTAATAAGTCGTGATTAAATAGGATAGAAATTGCTGTATAAAATAAATGCAGCAAAAAAGACATAAATTTCTCATTTCTGATAGTGTCCTAAAAAGAAGACAGATACTACTACCCTTATAAATATGATGGAAACTTCTTATTGATATAAAATGTTTCAGTTATATTAAAGACTGACTTTTCTCGCATTTAGTATTAAAAATCGGAAAATAATAAAAAAAAAAAAAAAAAAAAAAGAGAGAGAGAGAGAGAAAAGAGAGAAAAAATTTGAAACTCTGACGAATATAAAATATTTTTTTAAATTTTAACACTCCCTCTTTAAATATACTAAGATACAATAAGGTAAAAAATATGAGTAAAAAATGTATTTTAATGGGGAACTACTACTTAAAAATAAAATCAATTTTTTCTCACTATTACTGTAAGTGAAAGTAATTTTTAAAAATTTCTATTTTTCGAGGTTTTATTTTAATTCATGTTTTAAATTTTACTCTTTTTTCGAAGACTGATATGGGGCAAAAGTTAATTCAAGAAAGAAATTAGTAAAGTATTGTGTAATACTAAACAAAAGTTTTTCACGCTATTACGTGCAAAAAAATCTGAAAGTAATAATAATAAAAAAATATTTATTTTCTGCTATTTAATAAACTTTCATATTACGCTTCCATTGAAGATAGTAAACAGCAAAAGTTTTTAATTAATAGAAAAAATATTTTAGTTCAGTTTTTGCATTATATTTCACATTTTCCTTGGCTTCTGTGTTTTAAAAAACTGAAGGTAGTGACAAAAATATTTATTTTCGGCAATTAATTTTTCTGTTACATCCTTCAGGTGGTACTGGGAGGCAAAATCGAATAATCGATTGAAAAAAAAAAATATATATATATATATATGTATATATTGGCGCGGTATTATCTAACAATAATTTTTTTTTTTTTTTTTTTTTTTTTTTTTTTTTTACACTGTTATGTGTAAAAGTAATAATAATAATAATAAAAAGAACTTTATTTTCGACTTACCCAAAACATTAAAGACAAAATATTATAAAATATGTTATGCCAACTTTCTAACTTTAATGTTAAACCTTTTTTACGACATATATAATGTTTACAATACTAATTCAAAATTTTAATTAAAAAATATGATAAATAATATATTAATAAACTTTTTTTTTTCTTTTTTAAAGGTAATATATTTAACGTCTTATACTCATTCCAGCAGATAATTTCAATCATAATCAGGTTACTGCAGATGGAATTATTATTTATATTTCTGCAAAAGATCATAATTAAAAATGATTTTCTAGCATTGGAATAATTAAGAGGGGAAAACTCTTCAAGGAAAGTGATATTATAATTAAGTATTCGGTATTTTCCATTGTTCCAAAGCAAGTTCTGTTTTATTCATAGAAGCTCGTTCGTAATTTTTATTTATTTATTTTTGTATTGGGAAAGTAATTTAGGTAAACATTTTAAAGTGACTAGATTCATAATTAGTTGGGGATTACGTTCTTTGATTAATTCTTTGTTCTACAATGTTTTACTATAAATATAAATTAATACCAACGATTTTTTTTTTCGGATTCTTACTTAACAGTTTATTTAAGTTCTATATTCTGCTCTAAAATTCATATAAATGTTAATGGGGTGTTATAAGTAAGTACTTGTGACAATAAATATATTTTTCTAGGTAGGAATGTTTTATAACATGGGTCGTTCATTGTAAAAGTGGATTATCTCCATGGAAACTAATTTTGAAATAACGAGCTTTTTTCCTATTTACAGAGTTGCCAACTTTTATAATTTATTCCGGAACATTGTTAACCCCGCCTTTTTTTCATACCGGTAATTTTGGAAAATGATTTTCATCTTATTTAATCGTTATCGCATATTAAAGAGGAATAACCTACAAATTTTCTGGTGCAAAAAGAAGGCAGGGCTAAAAATGCTTCGGAATAAATTATAAAAGTTGGCAACTCTGTATTTTTGCGTTGGAAAAAAAGGCAAGATTCAGTAACCGTTATTGATTTTTTTGTTTAATACAAATTAAAGGACGAAGTCGTCTTCGTCCTCCAAATCAAATTGAAAAAATGCCATTTTACGTTGTTAATTCCGTTGGACACTGAATACTTATATATTGATTGAATTTTGTTATTTTCTGTATTTATGGTGGTTTTTCTTATTGTATTCCCATTTTAATATATTTTTCAAATGTAACCACATCCGTGTACACTTTTTTTTTTTTTTTTTTTTTTTTTTTTTGGGGGGGGGGGGAGAGAAATGACCATTTCACAATATTGGTGATAAAAATTTTCTGGTTGACGGAATCGATGCAGTTACTTTATCAAATGTTAGCTAGTTCTAGCTGTCCATTGGTATTTATATGTTTGCATAGTATTTAATCTATCAAAAGTTATAAACCGAAATCAAAACTGAGCCCACAACCTGAGACATTCCCTTATAAATATCGTTAAAAGTAAAATTCTGGAGTCAGTTTTTAATAATTTCCGTCAAAGTTGAAATGTGTTTATGACTTCGGTTTCTTTTTTTGCATGTTCATCAGTTCTTCTGTCCACGTTCCCGTAATCAGTGATAGAATTCCTTGAAATTGATATATGTTGCGTCAGATTTACTGTGGGATATTCCCTATTGAAAATAGAATAAATACCACCATTGGTTTCAACACAGAGACACCCATGAGAATTCCAAAGCATTGCGTTCTATGAGAGATGTTTAACAAAATAGAATTTTAACCCATTTATTTTGGACAAATCGTAATGAAATTGGCATTTATTATTTATGTTCATAAAAAAAATATTTTCTATAGAATATAGTATGATTAGTATTAGGATTCTCAGAGCTACACAAAAAATACTCCGATATATTTAGTGATATAATTAAAAACTACCACAATTATTTTTAGGTTTTTTTTTTTTTTTTTTTTTTTTTTTTAAACGTTTTTAATAATTCCTAACAATGATTAAGAGAGATTATGATTTGAATTATTCTGTCTGCCTCTCTTTATACGTATCCATCTGTCCGCCTCTTGTGTACGTAATTATTTTAAGAATTTCTTTAAAGTAACGTATTTTATTTAAGTTTATTATATAATATTCCTGTTTAAAATAGTAAAAATAGTACATCTGATTTGAGTATGGATTTACACAAAAGAATGACAATGCATTCCATTTATGAGAGGCTTTTTTATAAATCATATTTAAATAACATTTTACTGCACAGATCACAATGAAATTCACATTAATTAACCATCTTCTAATTAACGTATATATTTATATCGCATATTTTATAATCAGTGTTGAGGTTTTCAAAACTACACTAAAATATTCAGATACGTTAAGGGCTATAATTGGAAATTGCTGGAATTGATTTCCGTTAGTGTTAAACTATTTTAACACTTTCCAATAATCTTTAAGAGTTATTAAGAAGTTCTTTTTCTTTTTTTTTTTTTTTTTTTAATATATTTTTCTTTCTAGCGTCCAGTCTGTCTATTATGTAATGGCATTAGAACAAGTAAGCTGAAATTTAAACGATAAAACGAAGATGTATGTTTTGAAAGTGTTCATAATCTAAGTGAACTGCATAATTTTTCGTTATTATTTTAAAGCAAACAAACAGAACATTCTACAGAACTATTAAAATGTGTAAAAAATTAGCTCCCAAATAGTAAAATGCTGAATTTTTCTAATCATGTCCACTTTAGTGTAAGTAATTTAAAATGGATTTATCTATTAATTTGTGCTGTAAATAAATCTTAAAAAATATGTGGTAACATTTAAATTGAATTACAATCACTTTTATGTGGGGTTGTTGGTATTGTCACGTATATATTAATTGCTAAAATTTATAACGGTATTAAAATCTTCAATTTATACATATATATATATATATATACTGCTGTTTGTAAAAATTGCAACACCATGAAAGAATATGAATATCAGAATGATATTTATTGGGCACATACATGATAGTAGGAAGAACAATTGATGAAAATTTCAGGAAATTTGGAGTAATATGTAGTGCGAAAACAGTACATAAAGCAACGACCTATGTGAGCAATAGCAGCATTTATCTACCTAGGCATTGAATCAAACAGCAATTGCATGACATGTACGGGTAGAGCACTTCATGAAGCTTCAACACGATGCAACAATTCATCGATCGTAGTTACTGGTGAGTGGTGGAGGGCCACTCGCTTTCCATAGATTAAACAGTCATTTTCATTGGTGGGAGTTCAGGAGAACGCGTTGGCCGGAGCATCGGTTAAACACATTCTGTATAAAGGAAGGTCCGGACAAAACAGACAACTTGCGGTCGTGCATTATTCTGCTTAAATATTGCTCTACGCAGAACCTGAATGTAGGCCAGAGGGGCGGGCTTTAACTCACCAGAAATTTAATGGTTGTTGTTCAGAGCGCCGGAAATGCGAACAAGAAGTAATCCAAACGTGTATCCAATGGGAACCCATACCATCACTGCAGCTGATGGACAGCGTTACGATGTCGAATTCCAGCTGGCAATGTGCATTATTCACGATGCCGTTAAATACGGATAAAGCAATCTTGGTGCTGTAAACAAGATTGTGATTTGTCTGAAAGATGATTTTACGCCATTCCTGCATCCATGTTCGTCGTTGATCACACATTAAAGGCGCCCATCTTAGTGATGCAGTTTTGAGGGTAATCAAAGTTTTGGTAGCCGCATACTGTGTTACCACCTGGAGTGATGGCATGCGGTACCATCAGATACACGTCTCAATCACCTCTTGTTTTCATTCCCGTCACTATGAATACCAGCCGTTACATTTCTGATGAGTTAAGGCCCGTCACTTGGATAAATTACTATATACAAGGCCTTCGAAGCGCAGGACAATGGACAATTTAAGCAGGACAATGGACAACCACATGTTGTCCGTATTGTCCGGACTTTCCGTGATGCAGAATATGTTCGACTGTTGCTCTGGCCAGCGCGTTTTCTTGATCTCGCATCAATGAAAATGAATGTTTAATCGTTGAAAAGCGACTGCCCGCCCATCACTCACCAGTAACTACGATCGATGAATTGTAACATTGTGTTGAAGCTTCATGATTGTATGCTCTACCCGTACATGTCATCTAATCGCTGTTTGATTCATTGCCGAGGCAGATAAGTTCTGCTATTTCTCACAGAGGTCGTTACTTTATGTACTGTTTTCTCAGTACATATTACTCCAAATTTCCTGAAATTTTAATCATTTGTTCTTCCTACTATAATGTATGTGCCCAATAAATAACATTCTGATATTCGCATTCTTTCATGGTATTGCAATTTTTACAAACAGCAGTTTATACACACACACATATATATATATATATATATATATATATATATATATATATAAATGGACATAACTTTACCAACAGTGCAGTACTTCAAGAAGTTTTTAAAAAAATAAACTGAAAACACAAGGACATAAAAATTGATGGAGAGTTTATAAATCGTTTGAGATTTGCGAATGATATTATACTGTTTGCCTCCTCATTTGAGGATTTACAAAAAATGCTGCAGGAATTAAACAAAGAAAGCTAGCTCATTGGATTGAAAATGAACTGTATCAAGATGTCAAAATCCTTTGTTTCTCCAATGAAGATCACTGTTCATATGGATAAATTAGAAATATTATGCACTTACATCTATCTGGGTCAAGACCTTACGATAAACGGGAACATAATAGAAGAAATTAACATGAGAGTTAAACTTACATGGAGAGCATTCTAAAGGAAAAGCGTTGTATTCAAAAATGATCTCCATATGTGTTTGAAAAGAAAAGGTTTTGATCAGTGCATTTTGTCTTTTTTAACTTACGCTTCAGAAACTTGGACATTAACATATAAAGTTATACAAAAACTTCAAATAACCCAGGGAAGCAAGAAGAGATGCGTTTTAGAACAGAAAGCGAAACACTTGGATTTGAAAACAGACCAAAGTTACTGATATTATTTCTAGATTCAAGAAATTTAAATGGAGCTTTGCTAGGCACTTTGCGAGAAGAGATGTTAATAGATGGACCACCAAAGTTCTATTTTAGATACAAAGAGATCAGAAAAAACCGAGGAAGAGGCTGCTGTAGTGTTGGAGAGATGAACTTGTAAAGTGTGGAATGTAGAAGAGTAGAATGTATAAGAATTGCAGAAAACAGGGCAGTAAATAGGAGAGGCCTTCATCCTGCACTGAATTAAAAAAAGACGAAATTTATGATGATGATGATGATGATATATATATATATATATATATATATATATGATTTTATTATTTCATTGAATTACAGAAATATTTATCCCTTTACGACCAAGGCCGTGCGATCGTGCGGGTTATGTCAAAGACAATGGGTATACATAAACTTAATCAGCTCGTTACTTTATTGTGGGCATCGAAAAAGAAAAACAGTAGACATCGAAAAGAATTACATGTGCTCGAATCATGGACTATCTATTATGATATATTCCACTGTCCATCCACGACCTCCGCTTACATTTTTGCATCTGGAACAGTCGTATGCTATAAAATCAGGAAATGAACGATCGAGCTAATTAGCAGAAAGGGTAAAGTAAAATTTTCAATCAACAATTGTCGGTTATAGTCCATAATTTTCTTTCAATTTGCAAAAACAGAAGAATGTAATGTTGTAAGGGGGGAACGTTTCGGGTCGGAAAATTAATGACGGCATTAATTGGTGTTCTTATTCAACAGATCTCCATCTGGGTAATACTTTCTTGCTTGTTATGTCAAAGACAGGCAGTATGCATAAAATTAATCAGCTCGTTACTTTATTGTGGGCATCGAAAAATAAATGTAGTGGAAATCGAAAAGAAATACATGCGCTCGAATCATGGACTATCCATTACGGTATATTCCATTGTTATATTATAAATGATTAAGACTCGATCATGAAATAATCAGTTGCATAATTTAGAGAGAATTGCAATGCATTTAAATCGTCACTTTATCTATAGAAATTTTCGAAAAATAAGCGTTTGCTTTTGCATAGTTTTTTGAGTTAAATAAAACATTAATAAATTTTTAATATTTCGCTTTCAAAAAGAAACTGCAATACACTTTATATAAAATTATATGGCAAAGCTAGCACATCATGCACTTTAAATTAAAATAATTGTTTAAAGTAAAGACTTAAATCGGAACTTTACCATCTGTCAAAACTAAACATACCATTATAATGATTAATGCTTTCTCTATTGTTCTTTTCGATGTGGCAACATTCTAGCACTGAACGTCACTCAATACTTTTAAACGATCCTTAAAATTCTCAATGTATGTTTGATAAAAATAATATGATTTACGCCATTATGTCGAATCAATATGTTTTTTTTTTTTTTTTCAATTCTAGGTATCAGAAAGTGACTTTTTTAGATAACAAATACCATTTTCTTGTAGAGTAAGATGTGATAATTCTAACTGAATGGTTTTTTGTGCCCCAGAATGTTGTTCAGAAACTATACGGGATAGAATCGGAAAAATGTTGAAAATTTCTCTAAAATTAAAGCTTTAAAGATGAATTTTGAGTGTTTTTTTTTTCCTCCTTAAAAAAAAGAAAAGGAAAGGAAAAAGAAAAATGTATTGTAATGTGTTACCATAGAAATAATAATTTTGTGTTTCACTCATAAGACTTTCTCTTACCCTGAAACTTATTACTATAAATACAGATTGGAGGTTAAGAGGTTAGATAACGAATACTGTTATATAAAGTTATGTTGAAATTATTTTAATTAGGCTTCGGAACAGCTTTATTTAAAAAAGTAATTTTATGTATGGGGGGCTACCGCCCCATGCCACCTCCATCCTCAACATTGTAACTACATTTATATAGAATTGAAATTTGGTATTAAATTTAAAAGTTCATTTAAAATTAATTAACTCTCACACGAACCATTCCTTGAAATGTATCAATCTTGATCAAACGTTTCTAGTAACAAACGTTATATTAACTTCAAAATGCAACATTTGGAAAATATTATTTTTAAGTTACTCTGAGAAACACAGACAACGACCAAACATTAAAAATTTGAATTCGGTATCCAGAAACCTCAAAACGTGTTCCCATACAAAAAATATTAAGCTTAAAAAAAGTACATTATTTACCATATGGTACGGGGTAATTTCAATTTCTGATAATTTCAGTTTCTATAATTCCAATTTCTGAGTAGCTTTCTCGAGCATGATAAAATATCAAAGTAAACACTTCCACTATTTATATTCAATAAAAATTAATATTACTGCTTTGATATTTGCAGCCATCTTCTAAAGATTGTGTACACACCGCATGGTGCACATAAATAATCCTCTATTAATAACAGATGGCACAACCTGAAATTCACTTCCATCAATTTACAAGCATTGTCCCACTATATTCTAGTTCTGTTGTTGAGCCCTGGAATGAACGCTGAATGATTTCCATATCATATTCTGCCTGAAATATGTTTTTTATGCATGTAAAAAACATATATTCATTTCATTTGGTTTAGTACAGCCTATACATGTTTAATCTCTACTTACCTGCAATTTCTTCCATAGGCGTAATGTATTTGAATTTTTTTGGACGTCCCTGTCCATTAGCTTGAACGCGGTAGCTTGATCTCAGTAGCTCCATTTACAGTACCGAATTTTAACTTCCCGCTGTTATTTGTTTTTGACGTATGCTGATAACATACACACACAGATATACAGACCAACCGATAAAACATGATTTTCGTATTCAAGGTACCTGAAAACGTATAACTATAACAAACCCTTCTTTTCGAAAATTTAATCCAGAAATAATGCTTTCTGTACCATACATATATATGGGTGAAATTAAAAAACACTGAATGTTAAATTATTTAACGTTTAAATGCTGTTGGAAAGTGTTTATAATACACGTGTATTACATTTATTTCTTTATTTTTGGTAATAAAGATTATTGTTCACTTATTAGGTCTTTTCAGTGATAGTAAGCTATAATTTTCTAAAATTTGAAAAAAAATACCAGACCAATATAAATTTTAATTGACTTTAAATTCCATGATAAAAAATAAATAAAATGGTTATTATTTTGGTAATTATAAAAAAATAATTTCACTTACGATTACATGCATATATTAATAATTTAAAAGTACTGTACATAAATAGCAGTTTATTCAATTTTTTATTTTAAAATAATGAAAACTAGGTTTATATATTTTTTTTTTAATTCTTAGCTATCCTAATTCGTAGCTATCCTAATTCAAATGTTCAGCTATAGAAATACTGTCTTTATAAGTTTAACAGATGCATCTTTATTTTTTATATTTTTTCCATCTAAATATCTTTTGAAATCATCTGCACTTTTTAATGAAAAAATATTTTATTTAATTTATAAATTTTAAATATTTTTAGAGAATCTTATTTAACCAGAAATACAATGAAAATTGAATAACATGTCTTGTCATTAACATTTGCTTTATTCATGGCTTAATTACTTTTACAGACAGCGATAATTATCCCTCATTTTGAAATTTCCCCTAAAAGTTTTAAATAAATAATTTACAGTCTTTCTTTCTTTATAATATTCATATGTGAGAAAATGGGACACCAAAGTGTTTAGAGAATTAATTAGAGTGATTAAGCATGTGATGATATCCACTTTCTTTTCTGGCTTGAATTATATTTTTTATTGTTTGAAATTTTTCTTTCAAAATTTAATAATAGTTTATCTGAATAATAAATTAATCGCAAATATTACCTTACATTTAATCATGATCAAAAAAAAAAAAAAAAGTTGATTGCTTAAATTGAATTAAGTTTAATGTGTTTTTATTGTGTGTATCTTTTTATTATTATTATTATTATTATTATTATTATTATTATTGTTATTATTATGCAATTTTAAAATCATAGTGTACATAGTATTCTGTTTCTGGATCCCTTTTCGTTATGTATAAAACTCGCCAAAAACTATATTTCTAAAAGGATGTCTTTTTAACACGCTTTTATTAGCTTCACCTGTATGTATGTTTTTGTATGTAATATGTTTGTATGAATGTTTGTATGAATGTATGTTTGTAACCGCCCTGGAGCAAACAAAAAATTTATATTGTAAAAAAATACTTTCCCTACGTAAACGATGTGGCGTTGAGGAACAGCTGCGCGTTACGAACCTAAAGGTCCAGCGTTCGATCCCAGTAGGGGAGATTTTTAAAAAATGGTTTTTGTCTAATTCTAAGTTATTTTAATTAAAGATTTAAATGTATGTAAATATTATGGTGTGTCATTCGCACGATTTTCTCTTACCCTGCATTTTAATACTAAGATAGCTATTTTCTGCTTTTAGTTCACATTTCTATAAAAGCGTGTTCTTTATTTTTTTAAAAATATAATATTATTATTATTATTTTTTTTTTTTATATATGACATCGGATTTATATATACATAAATAATATATTTGTATATAATTTTCCCTATTGCATAGCACTTCACTTTAAATAGATAAAGTTATGAGTTCTTCAGACTACTTCAAATGATCTGGTTTGTCACTCATACGACTTTCTCATATCCTGAGTTTCAATACTGTAAAGACAAATTGCAAATTAAGCTTTAAAATGAATAGCGTAAGTTCAATGTCCTTCTAAAATAATCTAATATAGGATTAGGTGCAATTTTACTTGACATGTAATTCTGTGTGAGGGGGGGGCTACAGACCCCCTCAATCCCCTGTTAAATAATAATGCATACAATTGTTAAAGAAAAAAAATAAGGTTGTTATTAATTTGCCTTCAAACTTGATAATCATAATCAAATTTTTAAGTGGCAACCTAACACTAACTTCAAACGATCAAATTTAAATTTCCCGCAGTTTTTTTTTTTTTTTTTTTTTTTTTTTTAAGTTACGCTGATAACAGATACACACACACATCAACCGCAAAAAATTGAACTTTCGAAATAAGGGAAACTCAAAACGTGATATTATTAAAAAAAAAACCCGAGTGAAAAATAAACTTTTAAAAAATACTTCGTTTACAGTTTGTGTATGAAAAATTAGTTATGGGTTCTTCAGACTACTTGAAATGATCTGGTTTGTCACTCATACGACTTTCTCTTACCTTGCGTTTCAATATTGTAAAGACAGATTGCAAATTAAGCCTTGAAGTGAATAGCGTAAGATAAGAAATTTCAATGTCCTTCTAAAATAATCTAATTTAGGTGCAGTTTTACTTGACATGTTTTCTGTGTGAGGGGGGTTCTACATACCCCTCAATCCGCTGTTAAATAACAATGCATACAATTGTTAAAAGAAAAAAAAAATCAAGGTTGTTATTAATTTAGCTTCAAACTTGATAATCATGATCAAATTTTTAAGTGGCAAACTAACACTAATTTCAAAATGCCAAATTTGAATTTTCTGCAGTTTTTTGTTTTTAAGTTATGCTGATAACAGCGTAAAAAATTACACTTTTGTAATTAGGGAACCTCAAAACGTGATATTATGCAAAAAGAAAACCCGAGTGACAAATAAAACTTCAAAAAATACTTTGTTTACAGTTTGGGTATGAAAAATTAGTTTTGCTTCCTAAGCAGTGTTCCTCGACAAAGTAAATGGTAGCAAAGCACTTCCATCAATTACATTCAATAGAAAAGAACATTCAGCTTAAGTTTGGGTAGCCCTGTATCTTGTCTATAATTAATATGCTCTATAAACAATATTGTGTTCTTAAATTTAGTCTTACATGAATAACATTTAATACAAAAGGAATTAGAATTCTAGCAATTTCCAATATAGGCCTTAATATAGCCAAATACTTTGGGTAGTTCTGTACGCGAATGATGAATGATTTCCATGCTACAATCTACACAAAACATGTTTTTATGCTAATAAAGGTTTTATTCATTCCGTTTCGTTTAAGTCAGCCTATAGATGTTAGACTGTACTTACCATAAATTTCCCCATAGACATAATGTATTTGTGTTCTTTTGGATGTCCCTGTACACGAACTATTTGTTTGATCTCAAAAAAAAGTTTAGTATACCATCCTTATATGATACACATTTAGAATATTAAGTTTGGACTTACTGCTATAATTTGTTCTTGAGATATGCAGACATACACACAGACACACAGACCTACCGATAAAAAGATGTTTTTCAGATTCAGGCAGCTAAAACCGAGTAAATATAACACAAATTCTATTCCTAAAATTTGATCCCAAAACAGTACTTTCTCTACCATATATATGGGAAAGAGAAAGTAAAAAGGACGAAAAAATTAAGCGTGTAACAGCAACATGACTTCTATTACTCTCTGCTACGCAGTGCCTAATTAAGGTCGGAGAGAAATCTTGCTACTACTCTTTCACAATTTTAAAATATTTCACATAAATCCATTTTTAAAATATGACAAATGTTTTTGTAAAAATAATCTGGTGTGTTACTCACACGACTTTCTCTTATCCTGAAATTTAATACTATAAATACAGGTTAGAGATTAAGAGGTAAGATAACGATGTTATGTAAATCTATGTTAAACAATTCAAATTAGGCTTCGGGAGAGATTTATATGATAATTAGTTCTGTGTGAGAGGGGCGGTAGCCCCCCTCAACCCGCCGTTTCATTCATGCACCTACATTTATATAGAATTAACTTCGGTTATTAAAAAATAGTTCTACTTAAAAAAAAATAATAATAATAATTTATTAAAATTATTATTTAAAAAAATTATCTTTAATGATAATGCAGACGATTTCCATATTAGAGAAGTAGTATAACACCGAATATCCAAAAAATGTCCATTTTATTATCAATATTAATATATATATATATACGATTTCTAAGTTTTTTTCGTTAAAAATAAATAAATAAAAAAAAAAAAAAAAAAAAAAAAAAAAATCGATAACTTTGTTTTAAATTACAGCAGATCGATGGTTCAACCATTCGTTTTAAAGGTATTGGCGAGCTCTTTTGAAAGATACCTATCATGAAAATTTACTCCCCTCGAGGGGGGATTCCCCACCAGGGGGGAAGGCGAGGCTCCTACATACACAATTTTTTTCCCCTGTTGACTATCTCTATTACAAAATATATATATTCGTTTCATTTGGTTTGGTGCAGTCTATAGATGTTAAACTCTACTTACCTCTAATTTCCCCCATACATGTAATGTATTTGAATACTTTTGAGTGTCCCTGTACACGAACCATTTGCTTGATCTTAACGAAAAGTTTAGTGTAGCATCCTTATATGATATCCATTTAGAATACCAAGTTTGAACTTTCTGCCATCATTTGTTTTTTAGATATGCTGATAACAGACAGACACACACACAGACATATACACAGACCATTTGCTAAAAACATGATTTTCGCATTCAGGGGACCTCAGAACATGTAAATATAACAAAAACTCGCGTTCGAAAATTTGACCCAAAAACAATACTTTCTCTACCTTATGGGTGAGAGAAAGTAAAAAAGGGTGGGGAGGGGGTATTTTACTGTAAGCGGTTTTTTAAACACAACTGTTTTAGTAGAATAACCATATATCTATGCATTCACCGAACTTTTGACTTAAGTAAATCAAAAATTATTATTAAAAAATAATAATGAAAATATGTCCAAAGCATAGTCAGATCCTGTACACATATTGTAAACAATGTGATTTGGAGAAAATCCGATTAGAAGATATAAAAATTTCTAATTTAAACGCTACCATGTAGTAATTAATGAACTGATATAATAAAATAAGAACGTATTAGCACATTAATATATTACAAGACTTTGTTAAATAAATAACCTAATCTTATCTTATGTCATGGAAAAAAAATCATATCTGTAGTAGTATACCAATGTAACACAGATAGAAACTAGATTATTTGTTGGAATGAAATATTTTCATTAAATAATCCCACTAATAACTGAAATTTAAACGAAAAAGCACTTAATAAATTTATAGATTTCATATTAGTCAAATAGTCTTTTGTAATAATAGCTTCAGTTATTCTACAGCTTTCGAATAAACTGTTAAAAATATTATCATAAATTGACTCTTTTGAATATTTTAGAGTAGTCTATGCCTGTAAAATTTAATGTCGAAGATATATAATATCACTACTTAACATAATAACACCATCGCGATGTTAATTTAAACAAACCCCATGAAATAGATTAGAGGTTTTTTTTTTTTTTTTTTTTTTTTTTTTATGTTGATATTTCGTCATTAGGATGGGGATTAATCTCGATAGGTTTCATTCACTTCGTGTTTTGGTGACAATTAGGGAGCTGATGAAGGGTTTTTGTTTATATATGAAACTACTCATATCTGCGGAAAGAACTAGAATTGAAAACGTGTAATCGCATATGACAAATTTGATACTACTGGCAAAAGTTTTATTTTATTTTTATTTATTCATTTATTTTTTGTGGTTCTATCAAGATTGTTGTTTAAATTTAATAAAGAATAATTTGGTAAAATATTGAATATTTAAATTTTTAAGTTTTTAGTTTTCAGATTTTTTAATCATTTTTAAAATGATCAAAAATTATTAAAGGTGTCAAGAAATTAAGATGATTAAAGGTGACATAAATAGTTAAATGTATGGCCGTATGTTACAGTTAACAAAACAGAAAACAATTCAATCTATGCTATTTTCTGAAAGCAAAATTTAAATTTAATAAAATTAAACATAATTTATACGTCTCACTAATATAATAAAACCAATGTAACATTTAAAATGAGATAATGAATACAAAAATTCTAGTCTCTAATGTAAATTTATATGAATCCCGTATTTTTCTAGAGGGCGCTTTTACTAAAATGCAACATTCTGCCTTGAACGAGGCTAAAGCTATTTCTCCTGAATATATCTGTACTGATATGTATAAAGAATTTAAGTCCAAAAATGTCGATTTTGAGTTAAGTACATAGTCAGACTCAGAAAAAAATTCTCTATCGATTGGTATAAAGGATTTAAATCTATGTCATTTTGTCTTTGAGAAAATCGATTGGTAAAAAAAGGTTCAAATCAGAAATTTACCAGTCATGTATGGTATAAAATATTTAATTCAGTTTTTTCCTGTTTTTAAATGAAGGTTGACAATCACTGAATGGTATAAAGGGTATAAATCAACATAATCCCTTTTCCCTAATCGATTCTTCTGATTTGTTTTTAGTTAGTTTAACTTTATTTTTCGTCTCCTGAAAAATCAAGAATATGGACTTAAATCCTTTATACTTATCACTACAGATATAATCTTGTTATGATGTGCTATGAATTTTTTGTAAATGTTGTGCTTGTATGTTTGACACTGAGGAGGGCTAGTGTTCTAGCCGAAACGTCTGTCGTGTATTTTAATGTTTTTAATTAAAATGTATTTTTAAAGTTTTAAAAACTTTTGCATTCATTATCTCAATTTAAATGTTACAATGGTTTTAAAACTTAAATTTTTATGAAAACTATTTCTGATTTAAGAAAATATATTCAAAGTAACTGTTTACCAAATTTAACCGAAGAATATGATTCTGTTGTCAATCTGGAATGTTCAAGTTCTAAAAATTAAAGGAGAGAAGTTTTCTATTAGATAGAATTTTGGATGTGATAAAGATATTTTATTTAAAAATAGTGAATATTGTGCATTTATATATTGCGCATTTTTTGTTACAGGTAACAGCACCCGTGTACGGGCTGCTTGATAGTATTTGAAATATTTTATTTTATTTTTTAAACGGAAGTATTGTTTAATTCAAGAGAATCTTATGCTTATTTGTTCGGGACCCGACATTTTTTATGTTTACTTCCGAGACATCCACTTACACATCCAATACATAATGTTTAACAGGGGTGCTTGCGTTCCAGGTTTTTTTATTATATTTTCCACCAGAAATTGCAAATTATAATTATGGTTATAGTGAGTTGCTAAACTTTACTAAAAAACTACAAACAATATCGCTGTTAAAGAAAAATTCTGGTATCAAATTCCAGGGTCTCTAACACCCCTGGTTTAAACAACTTTTTTATCTTTGACTATCACTATTTCGTAGTAGATTTTTTTATTTACTTTTTTTTGCGCAAATTCTCAAATTAGATAAAGTGAAGAAAACTGTGCGAAAGCATTGGAACTTGACTACTCTTGAGTTATTCCAATAAAACTCAAGAATAGCTATAAAATTTAAACATATAAAAAATAAACACATAAAAAATTTATGCTCATTTTTTAAAAATAATATGAAAACAAAAGAACATGTATTCTAAAACATTACTGATCAATCAAAATTAAAATTGCCATCACATCCCTTTAGAAAATATCATTACATTATTGAAACCTTTTATTCTTTAAAACATTTTAATATGTTTGAAGGTATTTTAGAAGACTTCTTTAAGTGGAATTATTCTGAATTACACTCGGAATCTGCGAAATCTTTTAAACAGTTTCGATGAAAATTTTCTCATTAATATTCATGTAAGGAATATCTTTAATGTAAAATACTTTTTCAAAGATTTCTGTAAAGTAAGTTTATTAGATAAAATATTACTTTCATTTCATGGAAATCAATTTATTATTATTTTACATTTGACAATATTTTGACAATATTAATTTTTAAAAATCTTGTAAATCTATTGATCTTATAAACATTTTTGTATTCCTTTTATCATTAATTTAAAAGTTTTTGGATTCCCTTACAATTTTAAAAAAATGCCTGATTGTCAAAATAATTATGAGTTATGTAATTTACACCTTTATTTACAGAAGAAATTGTGTGCGCCAAATATATTTTAAATCCGTATGATTGCACCTTGGTTCAGCTGTGAATGATAACTTATTTTTCATGCATTAAAAGAAATGCTCTATTAAAATGCAAGTTGGTTAAATTACGGAAAGTGCAGTAAAAACAAGAAACATTTAAAATACTAGGACTAAAAGTTTGGTTTTATTTAGTTTTTCATTGATGGATAGCATAGTATATGTGATTTGTATGCTCCACCGCTTGTAGACCTTAATCGGATGAAGATAAATAAATTTGGATAGAATTACAATACGAAGAATTTGGATGACAAAGAGAGCCACCACCATCAGGAATCGAACCGGGTATCCCAAGGTCAAGAAATACCACATACATTTTCCTCTTCGTCACCGGGACCCCCAAATTTTTGGTTTCTGAATAAACCCTTTCTCTACAGGAACAAAACTAAACAGCAGGATTTGAAAAATAGAAATATATATATATATATCATAATATGGCTAAATATTCAACATGAAATGAATATGCTTCTTTGAAGGTAAAATTATGCATTTTTGTGAAATATTGTTACAAAACATTTTACTGCTATAATTATTGCCATTCGATTTAGGAATTTCAGTATTATCAAATTTAAGGAAATAGTCAGTTTTTAATGGCGGGCATAACTAATTTTGAACGTAATCCATCTCACATAGAAATTAGTTTTGGTTCTAGACGACAAATGTTACAAGAATGACAGGTTTCACTAACGCAAACAAAGTCACAATTTTATTACTTCGATTTTTACGATTTTAGGTTACTAGTCATTAAAAAAAAAAAAAAAAAAAAAAAAAAAAAAATCTTATATAAATCTCATATAAATATCTGTAATAGTTTTCACTAAAAAAAAAAAAAAAAAAAGTACAATTTTACTAAATTAAAAAGTTGCATAATTTTTTTTTTTTTAATTAAATATGATATTGAAAATGCATAAAAATTAGCAGCTGCGCAATTTTTGCTTGGAATAATATGAGCTGCGATTATATATCAAAAGGTTTCTTATAATTTTATTTATATCTTATTATAATTCCATCATATTATATCTTTTTAAAACATAATTTAAATATTTACTCTAACGATTGGCAATATATCTCATAATACTTCAAGAAAATGAGTTGCATTATTGGGAGAAAATACGTTTTGTTTTATATTCGTTGATGTATTACGTGTCATGAAGCAGGGAGGAGATATTTGGTATTTATATTAATTGCTTTCATTAAAAATTTCTGAATGTAAATCAGAATTATAAGCACTGTCCATTAAAAATTAAAAAAAATATAACCTTTGTTTTACATTTTAATCCATAGATATCTGATTTCTATACAACTGCTGTAAATTGACATTTATATACCCTCACAGTTACCAGTTCTAATTTATCCCGGAGTGCTATTAGATCCACATTTTCTTAACGCCACTTTTTTAAATAATAATTTTGAGTTGAGAGAACTTCCAGTTAGTAAGCTAATAGCTGTAGAAGATCATATTGATTGGTAGAGTTGTATCTGTAGGTTCTTAACCCACCGTACTCCGCTGTGGGCGATTGGCAGCAGCCTGGTACTCACCCTGGTAGCCTTATGAATGGTTGAGAAACAAGCAATCTCAATTCTGGTCTTGCCCTCCAGGAATAGGATTCTGGATTATACAAAATGTTTACCTTATTTCTCAACAGAAAGCTAGAATAGCAGAGACATCTAAAAAAAAAAAAAATAATAATGTGAAAACTCCGTGAACAAATATTGTAAATGGTGCTGCGCACATTTTCGAGTAGAGCTCATCACCCGATTTAAATGCCATATAAATTTATTTTTTCCAACAAATTAACTTTCTTTTTTAGATATATTCTAGGAATTGAAACACAGATTTGTCTTCCCTCATAAATTGTATCTATATCTATAAAGAATATTTGAATTCGACTTGATAACACTCAATCTAGGCTGAATGTTTCTGTAAAATTTTAATCATTCAGTTTAAATTATCTTCCATTTTAAGATGTGATTCTTTAAAAATAACATAACTTTAAAAGAAATTTCTAATTCTGCCTTTAGATAATTCTTTAGAATAATAACAATTACGAATGGTAGCCACTGGCAACCAGGTAATTAAATACTGGTGGCCACTTTTGGGCTTTTGTTAGATTTTTTGCAGCTAATTTCCAAAATATGCAAATTTACCGTTTCTATTCAATAAAAATCACGCTTTTTTTTAAGTTTTTTTTTTTTTTTTTTTTTTTTAATTACGTTATAATTTTGTGCTTTACTCTTGAAATATGAAATCATTCCTCTGCTAATTATCAAATTTTACGTTCGATGGCGAAAATAATTGCAGAAATAGGCTGCTGTTTCGTATCAAATCGATAAAATTCTTCCTTTCTACAAAGTTATTTACCGTAATTTCTGGTAGATAACCTGCAGGTAAGATGTGTCATTTCTCCACCAGAAATTATATTTAATAAAGAAATCTATACTTTTTCGAAGGGAGAGCTCGTACAAATAAAAATTTATTTATCAATTGAAATTTCTGCTGCAAAACTGGATTATATAACCTGTGGGGTATCTCCAGAAATTGCGGTACCAAAATGCGCATAAATTTTGTAGTTCATTATTGAAATGAGGAAAAATTTTTAGCTAGTTTTCAAAATTTGTGTTTTATAAGGCAAATATCTGCCAAAATAGACAATTATTTCGCCGCTAATTGGTAAAATTTGCAATTTTTCAAAGACATTTCGTGAAATAGGCGATAATTTTTAGGCCAATTACTCAAATGAGGAAAAATTTCACCGTTCGTCGACAAAATTTAAGTTTAATCGCAGTCAATTCCTAAAATAGGCTATTATTTAACCGTTGATGAAGTCACAATTTTTTAAAAACTTTTGTTATTTATTGTATGGATGATTGTAAGTAGCGATGAATTCTGGGAACTTTTGAAGTCATAATTACACTCAAAGTTAAAAAGTAAATAAATAGAAAAAAATAACTGCGAGAATATCCCCATACCCATTTTTTTATATATTTGGGAGTAATAGTTCCGCAGTTACCTACTGCTACCTGTAGAAAATATAGGGGCGCCTGTAGTTGTTGGCAGATAGAGCATTTTATTTGATGCTTTTTATTTAACAAAAATGATTATAAAATGGACGCCACAATTGGCGACCAGGTTTTCAATTTTGGTAGCCATTTTCAATGTAATGATCACCGATCGGCGACCAGCGACCGTTAATCTAGAGCTTCATATTTTGGGTTAAAAAAGGTTTTAAATTAGAAACATCAATAGAAAAATGCAAATTTGTATGCAAATTACTGTTTTATCGACAGTGTTCTGCACTAGTTCTTTTATTGAGGGTTTTTTTTTTTTCCTAGAGTATGTTCTTAATTTACATTTAAAATACATTTAGAATTTATTCCGATGGCTTAAAAAAGTATTTACAGTATTTTCCTATCTATCTATATATATATGTGTGTGTGTATGTATTTTTTTTTTCTTTTGTGAATCTTCATACATATTTAACATTTTATAGCTTATGAAATTTCTCTTGTGATATTGTTATCTTTAGACACTATTTAACATGTTTACTGAAAAATGTTAAAAGTTTGTATTTAAGCTTTTATTACATTACATTCTTATTTATATAATCGCATTAACAAAATGTTTTCATTAACATTGCACATTAACGTTTAAAGATAATTTTTTGTAATTTCTTTGACGTTCATCGTAACTCATAAAATTTCGGTGAATCAAAAGATAATAGGATATTGATCGTGATAAATATTTTATTTTAAAGCAAAATATTAAAATGCTTTATTAAGATAATCTACAATGTTCTTGAGGAAAACTATAATCGATTGTTAAATAGAAAATTTTATAGCTAATCAAATCTTTGATAAATTTTAA